>OY992534.1:37711529-38190672 GCA_963921185.1 Dasysyrphus tricinctus
ATGATGAATTGATTCCAAAATGATTGGATGCTGTTGATCATAAGACAAGTTGGCGTTCTTCAGTCTTCCACCGACACGAATGATTCCGTAAGAATCTACGAATGGATTTAGAGATGCCATGCCTCTGGATTTCGAAATACCATCAGGAAACATTTCCAGTTGTGCTAATTTCAGTAAAAGTTTAGCTGAATCATCAAGTTCCTTTGGGGAAATAGGTCCAAATTTCCAGTTTGGTATGTAATTTTGCGAGTTGTTAGTAAAACGTAAAATCATAGCGACAATGCGAATCAATTTGTTTATTTCAGACATCCTATATTGAGTTCATTGATTGGTGGACCAATCTGTTCGATATGATGCACTTGTATTATTGGCTGAGTTGGATACTGAAAATCCCACGTAACGCGCAAAAAGTCGGGTCCATTCCACCATAGTGTGTTGTCCAGCTAATCCGTCGGTAAAACTCCTCTGGAAACCAAATCTGCAGGATTGAGTTGAGTTGGAATATGTTTCCAAATTTTGACTGGTGTCAACCGCTGTATTTCTCAACTCTATTCCGCACAAAGGTATCCCATTTGGTTGGGGACGCTCGAATCCACGAAAGAGTGATGGTTGAATCCGTCCAAGCAAACCTCTTAATGTTTTTATTGCCCAAGACTTGACTGGCATGATCCAAAAGCTTGGCTAGCATAGCAGCACCGCAAAGTTCTAAACGAGGAAGACTTTCTGGCTGTACAGGAGCAACTTTAGATTTAGCGATGAGGAGATACATTTTCGCTTGGCCGTGGTCGTCCTCAGCTCGTAAATAGACTGCTGCTCCATTATGCCTTTTCCGATGCATCACTGAAACCATGTAGTTCTACTCGAGACATATCACCGCTCGTTTGAACCCACCTTGGAAACTGGATTTTGTTGATGGCTTGCAAATCCTTATAAAAAACGTTCCAATATTCCAAAAGTGATTGTTCGATTGGCTCATCCTAAGCCATTTTCTTCACCCATAGTTGCTGCATGAACATCTTTGCCTTGACGATACAGGGAGCAATCCAACCCATGGGATCAAACAAACGTGCTATCGCTGATAAAATTAATCGTTTTGTCGGCTGTGGATTGAAAAGAGAAGTATAGCAGAAAGAAAATTGATCGACAGAAGGAAGCCAGTAGACACCGAGCATCTTAACTCGTTCTGAGTCTTCTGATGGCATTGAGAATGTTGATTCCCGTTCTCCAGTTGAAATGCCCGACAGTAATTCATTGGACGTCCATTTCCGTAAGTAAAACCCAGCTGTCTCTAAAGTTGATTTAATTTGCTTTATTTTCTCTTCAGCCTCTTCAAGGCTATTTCCTCCGGATATCAAGTCATCGACGTACATCTCCTTATGTATCATGTTGGAAGCGATTTGATTTTGTTGAAATAGTTTGTTTTCTATTTGTTTAAAATTCTTAATGCCTCCTACAATATCCTTTAATGCTTTTGCAGATTTTACGTATATATACATACATATGTTACTTGCTATTATCTTTTTACATTAAAGACTTATTTTATGCATTGTTAAGTATAACTTTACATTACGAAATATAGTTCTTCTTGAATCACCGAATACACCGGTTGTCTTTTCTTGTGCATTGGAACAGGTTATGGGCCCAGTAACCTAAATGACAAGGTGTATTGTGCGGTATTGATTTTTTTGTCAAGATAAACAGTTGATAAGAAGAACGGGTTTGGTACCGAGAAGCAAATCTGCTGACGATTGGTACAGTAAATTTTTTTGGTACGGTTAATTATTAAAAAAGTATTAATAATTGCTTGTGTTTGCTATTATAGAAGCAATTTTTTTTATAAATTTATTTCTTCGGCTACTTTACTCGTGATATCATTTGATATGGAAAACGATGTGGTGAAGATCGAAAAGCTATGCAATGGGGATCAATGGAACTTATGGAAATTCCAGGTGAAGATTATTTTAAGTTCTTCTGATTTGTTAAAATATGTCATGGGGTTTGAGGCTGTACCTGCAGAGACAAGTACTGCTAAAGATAAGGCTTTGATTAAGGCAGTGAATTCGTGGAATTTGCATGATAGCAAAGCTCAAAAAATCATTGTGACAAGTATTGGCCAGGAACCTCTCCTCCATATAATGAACTGCAAAACGTCCAAGGAGATGTGGGGTAAATTAGAAAGTGTCTATGAACTGAAGACCAAAGCTAGCATCCACATGTTGCAACAGCAGTTTTATAGCTTTGCGAAGGACCCTCAAGATGGTATAGTTGTGCCTATTTCGAAATTGCAGGCAATTGTACAAAAATTGGCGGACGCTGGTGAAAAAGTGTCAGATTCCATGGTGGTTAATTCTTATGACGTTGCCGGATTCATATAACCATTTTATAGCGCGTGGGAGTCCACAGCGGTGCCACAACAGACATTGGAAAATTTGATTTCAAGGCTGGCAATGGAAGAGGAGCGCTTGAACACGAAAAATAGTTTGCATGATCTTGTAGACAGTAGGGCTTCGTATGTAGGTAGGGCTCACTCAAGTAGATTGAAGAACTCTAACCTCAATGAACAACGAGGCAAGTGTTTTGTTTGTAAAAATTTTGGACACTGGAAGAGAAACTGTCCTCAGTTAAAAGAAAGAAATTATCCCAGTGGTGGCGAGAAAAAGGGCAATGCTTTTTTATGTGAGGTGCTTTTGGCGGAAGGTGTTGGGCAAGCTGACGAATGGTTTCTGGACTCGGGTGCAAGCGATCACATGACGAATCGCAAGAAATGGTTTCTGAATTATCTGGAGTTTGAGCGACCGATTATCGTAAGGTTGGGTAACGGAAACACAATCAATGCATGTGGAAAAGGCGATATAAATGTTTCGTCATATAACAACACTGTTTGGAGAGAAAATCATTTGGCCGATGTTCTTTACGTACCAGACATTCGTCTTAACCTTTTTTATTTGAATTGTGCTTTGGACAAAGGACTAAGATTTGTTTCAAATAATTCCAAATGTGAGTTGCTTAAGGAAAATGTTGTTTTGGCAGTGGGAGTCAGAGAAAATAAGTTATTTAAATTACTTATGAAGGTTATTCCCTTATCGGTTGAGAATGCATGCGTCAACATAAGTGAAGCAGATAAGACGAGTTTAAGGAGTTGGCATGAGAAACTAGGCCATCAGAATATTGTTCATGTTAAGAAAACACTTGTGGCCAGAAAAATACCTTTTATTGACAAAGACAATTTTTTTTGCGAAGCGTGCATGTACGGGAAGCAGCATCGGGGGCCATTCCAAAGTAGTCAGCATAAGTCTAGTGATGTAGCTGAGCTTGTGCACTCTGATATATGCGGACCTATGTCTCAGAACTCTTTTGGTGGATCTAAATATTTTTTACTTTTCAAAGATGATTTTTCACATTTTAGAACAGTCTTCTTTCTTAAGGAAAAGTCAGAGAGCCAAAATTGTATTGAAAAGTACCTAGAGATAGTTTTAACTGAAACAGGGAAGAAAGTTAGAACTCTTCGTACGGATAATGTTACAGAGTATACAAATAAGGTTGTGCAGAATATATTGAGCCAGAGGAGCGTCAATCATCAGAAGACAGTTCCCTACACACCGGAACAAAATGGTAGTGCTGAACGTGAAATGCGCACCATAGTTGAAGCGGCACGTTCGATGATTCATGCCAAGGATTTACCTCTTAAATATTGGGCTGAAGCAGTGAACACAGCCGTTTACATTCTAAATCGTACAGGTACTAGCTCCGTAAAAGGAAAAACTCCGTACGAACTATGGTTCGGGAGAAGCAGAAATTGGGAATCTCCAAGTTTATGGAAGTGCAGTTTTCGTTCATGTCCCACAACAGAAAATAAGGAAATGGGATCGCAAATCAAAGAAGGGAATATTCGTTGGATACGAGTATGGCGTTAAGGGATACCGAGTATACATTCCAGAAGAGAGTAAAGTAAACGTTTGTAGGGATGTAATTTTCAGCCCATCAGATAATAATATTTCTAAGTCCAAGGAGTTAGGATCTGGTGTAAAAGTTTCAATTGGAAATCAATGCTCACTTTTGGAAGATACTGAGAAGATCGAATCAACCGGGGAAGTTGCTAGTGCCACTAAAGATGCTGAAAAAAGGTGATGCAGACGAAGCTGAAATGAAGGAAGCTGAGGCAGATGATGTTGAGGCAAATGATGTTGATGCGGATGAAGCTAAGGCAGATGAAGCTGAGGCAGATGAAGCTGAGACAGATGAAGCTGAGGCAGAGAAAGATGAAGCTGAGGCAGAGGAAGCTGTAACTGATGAACCTGAGACACGAAAAGAAGTTGCTGATGAAGAAGTTGCTGATAATGTGTTTGAAGATGCTGTTTGTGTTGGGAAAAGTAATGAGTGTGCTAATGGTGATGTTGGAAATAAAAAAGCTGATAGTGTTGAAAATGAAGTTGGTGTCCAAAAGAAGTCCACTGAGGTTTGGAGACAACGGCGTCTGAGGAGTACTAAAAACAAAGAAAGTCAAGCTAATTCTTGTATAGAAGAAGGATTTGCTTTCCTAGCTGAATCATATATTCCTATTCATTATGATGATGC
The DNA here is from genome assembly GCA_963921185.1 of Dasysyrphus tricinctus. Taxonomy (NCBI): domain Eukaryota; kingdom Metazoa; phylum Arthropoda; class Insecta; order Diptera; family Syrphidae; genus Dasysyrphus; species Dasysyrphus tricinctus. The sequence goes on from OY992534.1 coordinate 37,716,105, forward strand.
AATTACGTGTATTGAAAATACAAAATGGAAAGTTGCAATGGATTCGGAAGTGAAGTCACTTGAAGAAAGTGATACCTGGGTATTAGTAGACTTACCATATAATAGAAAGTTGGTTGATACAAAATGGGTCTACCAGGTGAAAGGGGCAACAGAAAACGAAGGTGAACGTTTCAAGGCTAGGTTAGTTGCACGAGGATTTAGCCAACAGTTTGGAGTTGACTATTTTGAGACTTTTAGTCCTGTTGCAAAATTAGCATCAATAAGCGGGTGGCAATGGTGCAGTGGATATAGTGCTTGACTGCTAGCTTAGAGGTGTGGGTTCGAGCCCCATTCTAGGCAGCATTCTTTTCTATATTCTCCCAGCTTAACTGGACGCCACCCGTGAGATTTAATGAGATAATAAACACCTTGATCTCAATCCACTGTGCCAAATCTTTCCTATCTTCCTACTCTTTCTAACTAGTGCCGTGCAATTCAGGTTGCATTAAAAAGACCTTAGGTCTTACAGGCATATAGTTAAAATTATTATAAAATTATTATAAAAAAAAGAGCAATTTTGTCGATTTCGGCTTGTGAAAATTTGCATTTAAAACAATTTGACGTTAAAACGGCTTTTTTGAATGGGAGTATTGATGAGGAGATTTATGTTCGCCAACCAAAAGGGTACGAGGATGGAACTAGCCGGGTTTGCAAACTAAAAAAGAGTCTTTATGGGCTCAAACAAGCCCCCAGGTGCTGGAATCAGACATTCAAGAAGTTGTTATATGATTTTCAGTTTTCTGTTTGTGATGCGGATCCATGTGTGTTTGTAAGCAGTAGAAATGGAAATAAAACAATTTAAGCCATTTATATAGATGACGGACTCGTCGCTTCAACTAATGAAAGTGAAATCTTCGAACTTTGTGAATATCTAAAGTTAAATCTTCAGATTAAAGTGTTTCCAGCAAGTCATTTCTTAGGATTGGAACTGAGAAGATTCGAGGATGGTTCGATTCATGTAAACCAATCAATGCATGTAAAGATATTGATTGAAAAATTTGGTATGAAGGACGCAGCGCTAGTGCTGACTCCAGCTGATGTCTCAATTAATTCAATGGGCGGTTTGGAAGGAATAGCAGAAGAAGTGAGATTCCCTTTCCGACAAGCTGTGGGAAGCCTCATGTACTTGATGGTAGCTACGCGTCCAGATATAGCTTACGCTATAGGATATGTAAGCCGTTTTTTGGATAACCCCAAGCAGATTCATGTGTCAATGGTGAAACGTATCTTGCGATATGTTAAAGGAACAGCTGATTTTGGTATGCTTTTTAAAAGAACTAAATTTACTTTATCTTGTTTTAGTGATGCTGACTATGCGGGGGACGTTCTAACTAGACGTTCCACCAGTTGTTTCGTTTACCTGATGGGCTCAAGCTGCATCACATGGGCTTCGCAAAGTCAGAAATGCGTTGCGTTGTCTATGTTGTGCGTTGAATGTGCAAAGCCAGTTCTGTTTGTGAACAACCAAGGGGCTATCCGGCTCATTAAAAATCCGGAGTTCCACAAATGAACAAAGCACATAGATGTTCGCTACAATTTTATTCGGGAGAAATATGAAGAAAAGTTGATCGACTTGGAATATGTACCGACTCAAGACCAAATCGCTGACATATTTACAAAGGCCCTAAGGACAAGTTTTTCCGGTTCCGATATATGATGGGAATAGTAGCATTAAATTAATTTTTTTTTTAAGTTGTTATGAATGAATTGAAAATCAAAATATTATTGTTTATCTATTCGAATTAATGAAATTTTAAACATTTGTAAAAGTGGGAGTGTTGAAATAGTTTGTTTTCTATTTGTTTAAAATTCTTAATGCCTCCTATAATACCCTATAATGCTTTTGCAGATTTTACGTATATACATACATATGTTACTTGCTATTATCTTTTTACATTAAACACTTATTTTATGCATTGTTAAGTATAACTTTACATTACGAAATATAGTTCTTCTTGAATCACCGAATACACCGGTTGTCTTTTCTTGTGCATTGGAACAGATTTTGACGATTATCCTCTGCTATTCTCTGCAACGTTCGAATTGCAAGATATGGAGCGGCTGCTGTTCCAAAGGTAACCGTATTAAGTCTGTAAACTTTAATAGGATCTTCAGATTTATTTCTCCACAGTATCAGCTGATAGTTCCTGTCTTGTTCTGCAACCCAGATCTGGCGATACATTTTTTCAATGTCTGCAGTGAACGTGTATCTATACAACCTCCACCGAAGAATAATATCGCATATATTTTGTTGAAGCGCCGGACCTATCATCATAACATCGTTCAAAGAAATCCCACTTGATGTTTTGAACGAGGCATCGAACACCACCCTCAATTTTGTGGTTGAACTGCTTTCTTTGATGACCGCATGATGTGGCAGGAAATAATGCAGATTTTCTGGCAGAAGATTTTTGTCCACTTCAGTCATGTGACCCAGTTGGATATATTCTTCGATGCAAGCTGTATACTGGTTTCGGAGCTGTTGATTTCCTTCAAGACGCCACTCTTAACTTTGGAAACGACGTAAAGCACCTTGATATGAATCGCCAAAAACCGGAGGAACGTTTCCTTTAAAGGGCAATGCCACTTGATAGCGTCCATCAGTTGCCCGTTCAGTGTTGTTGACGAAATGATTTTCGCATTCAATATCTTCGGCCCTTTGATACGGCTTAAAGGGTGTCTCTTCTAATTCCCAGAATTTCCGAAGTTGCTCCTCAACCTCTACCGTTTGCATGAAGCTTCGGATGGGTTGATTTGATTCACATATAATTGGTGCCTTTCCGAACAATATCCAACCCAATGTTGTCTTCTGCATGACCGGTATCGATTTATCTATTGCCTGAATCAGATCCGGCAGCAACAGTTCAGCTAAGACATCACTGCCAAGTAAAAGATCAATTTTGGATGACTTGAAGAACTCTGGATCGGCGAGTACAAAATCGTTGAGATGAGTCCAATTCTCAACGTGAAGGGTCCGGGCCGGCAAATGCCCAGACAGTGACTTGAAGATGAAGGCTTGCGTTTTTGTCGCAAAGGAGGAATGCTGTGAAGCAAAAGTGATGTCCACCACTCTTATACAGGTGCCACTGCTGACCAAACCCAACCCGGACACCTCTGTATGAGTTGGTTTCGATTTGAGTTGAAGCAACTGGGCGGCAAACTCCGTGATGAACGACGCTTCAGAACCAGAATCCAGCAATGCTCGCAGCGTCAACCACTCTCCTAACGATGACTTTACTTTCACAAGGGCGGTTGCCAGTAAAACTTGTGAGTTTTTGGTTGGAAAGCTGTAGTGCGAATGGTGAGAAGCAACATTGTTTGATGAAGACGGTTGTCTATTGGAATTCTGGAAAGACGGAGCATCTGCATTCAAAGTTGCGTCTTGTGAGTTTTGGTTGATACTCTGTTGCTGCATTTGATTATTTATTGGTTGCTGCTGTATTTTCTGAAAAGAGTTATTATGATTTTGCTGCAAGCGTGAAGGTTGTTGGTTTGGCTGAAAAGGAATATTATTTACATGTAATAAAGTGTGATGTGGTTAATGGCAATGATAACACCTACGATCACTTGGACAATTATCTATTGCATGATTATACCCTAGACAGTTACGACACAAACCCAGTTTATTTATAACCTGACAACGCTCGGTAACACTCATTTTCAAAAATTTGTTGCATCTTCTAACCGCATGTTTATTTTTCTGACAAATCTTACAGGTAAGCTTCACTTTATCAGCCTGAGCATGTGCGATAAACGTCTGCTTGTGTGACGAGTTCCATGACGAATTGGATGTACCATGAGGATGCTGCTGATCAACCGCTTCTAAAGTCCGGAACCGTGTCTCCAAGAAGAATGTGAACTCCTTAAAAATCGGCAACTTCTTTAGATCCTCTCTGTCGTTCAGCTTCTCCTCCCACAGCTGCTGCGTTTTGCCAGGTAACTTTCGCACAAGAAGATAAATTAACACTGGATCTAAGTGTTCTACCTCTATTTTCAGATTCGCATGACTGTGGAATACTTGGGTCGAAGTGTACAGCAGATCCTTAATCGACTCCGCGCGCTCTTGTGCCAACGACGGCAAATTGAATAATGAATTCAACTGGATGTTGACGAGGACGCGAGGGTGATCATAACGATCTTGTAACAAAGACCAAGCTTTGGCATAGTTGTGGCCTTGTATCTTCAGCGTGAAGAGCAGCTTCTCAGCATCGCCTGTTAGACTCGTCTTCAAATAGTGCATCTCTTGGATATCCGTAAGGGATGATTTATTATGCACCAGCGTTATAAAAAGATTATGAAAATTTGGCCAGGATTCATAATTGCCGTCGAACACAGGTATTTTGATTGATGGTAAGTGAATTTCCTCACTCTTATGCTCACTTTCTTTCGCAGGGACTCCGCTGGACGGCTGGCTGCTGCTGCCACCAAGACTTGCCATCGAATCCAGAAGCCTTGCTCGGAAATCGCAATAATCCTCTCTGAAGCTTTCGTAAATGGATTCTGCTTCTACCTGCTTCTTGGCAACATCATCATCGGCTGATAAAAACTCCTCATACACACTTGATACTGACTCCCACAAATCCTCAAGCTATTTCAATCGAGCCTGCACATAGTTGGCGCTAATTGCTTTGCCTTTTTTGCCAAAATTTTCTATATCCTTTTTTAATTGTTTATATTTTGCCGACAAGTTTTTAGTTGCTATTTTGTTTTTATTTATTTGAAAGAAAATATCTTAATAATAGTAAGGAAAATTGTCACTTACTCAATTAAAATGGCGCCGAAAATGTTCGCGTGTTGACTTGGTTATGTCTAAATTCCACGTTGCACACACTTTTTTAATCCAAGGACAGTAACTGCATCCTTTTTTAAAATTCCTTATAGTTTTCAGGGCTCGAAGGACCAATATTTTGGCTGTATAGCCTTTAAGTTATTTTTTAACTTTATATAAAATAAAACTTTAATGAAATAAAAGAAAGACACACTTTATCAACAAAAAAAAAAAACACTTTATTTATCTTGGCGGTAGAAATATGAGTGACAATTCTATTTTTTTGATGACAGCTGCTTGACACCTTTTGAATGGTTATCGATGGGCGAGCAATGGTGACTTCAGATGGGCGTTCACACGGAGTGTTCATTGTTGTCGCATACACCATGTTCCCACTGGGTGTGTTGAACAAACTTTTTTCTTTTCATTTATAACCATGAGCTGGTCACATTAAAATATTCTGCCACTCCTCCTCATTGCGACCATATAAGTCCCAGACGTTTTATTTTCAGCCTTGAGCCTGCCATACGTCATTTCAATATACTCAAAATTCATTTTTCTAATTCAAAAATTGAAAATTGTCCATTGACCAGCATAATTTTATATCACTTAGGTATATAAGAAATGGCTCAGAAAGAGCCTTAACTAAGTGGCTAACAGTGTTGTCAGCAGAATTTAAATTTTTCGTTCAAAATATGTCCACAGTTCATTGGAAGTTATTTTAATGACGTCTGGGGCTGTAACAAATTCGTCTGAGATTTTAATGATGAAAAGACGCAGAATATTAAAATGTGACCAGCTTATGGTTATATATGAAAATTAAGAAATTATTGAGGTTTTCATTAGAAAAATACATTTTGAGAATCTGAAATGTCATCTGGCAGGCTCAAGACTGAAAACAAAACGTCTGGACCTATATGCTCGTAATGAAGAAGAGTGACAGAATATTTAAGTGTGACCTGCTCATGGTTATATATGAAAAGAAAAAAGTTATTGAGGTTTTCCTTAAAAAAATGAGCTTTGAGGATACTGAAATGTCGTCTGGTAGGCTCAAGGCTGAAAACAAAACGTCTGGGACCTATATGCGTGATTCTCTGCCAACTGTGATTCTTTTTTTTTATTTCAAAAATTAAACCTTATTGGAAACAATTTTTATTTCGTTTTTGTGGCTTCATTTAGAAAGAATATAAAATCTTTAAAAGTTGTATCAAAATGCTTTTACAGATTTTATATTCTGGCTAAATGAAGCCACAAAAACGAAATAAAAATTGTTTCCAATAAGTTTTAATTTTTGAAATTAAAAAAAAAAAAGAATCACAGTCGGCAGATATGGTGAAATGTACTAAAACCGGAATATACGATAATGAAGCTCCTTTACTTTTGTTATTTGTATTTTGTTTTTTCTCTTTTTGACCATATTTTTGTTGAGATTCTAGATTAACTGTTATGTTTGTGACCTCTTGACATTTCAACTTCCCTTATTTTCTTTAAATATGTATGACTTTTTCGTTTTTGGAGACTATTCTTCTGAATGGCAACCCTTTTCATTGTGCTGGGTTTTATAAATCCTTAAGTATGGAACATAGGATTAATATTTTGATATCAAATGAAAGATCATAAAAATATCTTTCAAATTATGTTAAAAACTTTTTTCTACACCTGAAATATTTTGAATAAACGAGCCAAAAACTTTTTTATAAAATATTTTTGAGTTACTTTCGAAAGTCAATATCTCGAAAAAATCACTGATGACCTATATTTTTTTACACCACTGTAATGCCTGATTGATAAGCTTTAATCTGATATATAATTAAGTTATCATACACTGGGTAAATGCCGTCCATTTAACACTTTTCTTTTAAAAAGTAAATTTCAAATAAAAAATATGTTAAACAACAAAAGTAATGTTTCATTTTAAATATGTATCTTTTTTTTAGCAAATTATATGATATTTTAATATTTTCTCAGGTTCATTAATAAAACTTATTTACTTTATTCAAAACTTCCACTTATTTATTTTACAAAATAAAAACACTTTACTTTTCTTACTAAAAAACGATTTATTTATTTATGCGTCCCCCTGCGGGTAAGGGGCAAGAATATACCCGAGGTAGGCATGCCTGTCGTAAGAGGCGACTAAAATCCAAACTCCGTATACTGAGATTGATGTATACATAACTATGCAATGAGCAAAACAATAAGATATAGTACCCCAGGTGGCAGTCCAGGTTCACTGGAAAATCCACCCTCTTCGGAGGTCGGCTCTATGGATTCTGGGGAGAGCCAATTATTGCATTTAATAAATCCCTTCCTAAAAAGTGCAAGGGTATCTCGATCACCACCATCTAAATCGAGTATAAAACCATCCAAATTCGGGCAAAAGAGTCCACCCGTCACGCCAGCGCGCGCCAAAAAAGACTCAGATAAAACAGAAAATCTTGAAAAAGATAATAACGAACTTCGACGAAGACTTGATGAAGTAATGGAACTTTATCAAGAGCTAAAGAAAGAAGTCGATCTTCTTCGAAAAGAAAATGAGATGTTGAAAGGCAAAAATTCTCAAATAAACTCTAAAGCTAGCTTGCCAGAAGTCAATAATTCTAGATATGAAACAGACGAAGAAGAGCTAGCACGTGAAACGGAAAAGTCCTCAAAGAAAAGATTAAGTAAAAAGCGTAAAGCTGGCTCTTCACCTGAGGCAGCCTCGTCTTTTGAAATAATAGTTTCACCAAAACATGCGACAGTAAAAGAAAAACCTGTTAAGGAACGGCCCCCGCCACCGATAAATGTTATCGGTATTGAGGAGTATAACAAGTTGCAAACCATATTAAAGGCATTACTACCATCGGCTTTTAAAGTTATTTCGCTCAATAACAACAAATGGAAAGTATGTGTGAAAGACCCCGAAAGTTATCGCCTTCTGTCGCGAAAACTAAACGAAGAAAAAGTAGAGTGGTATATCTATGAAAATAAGTCGGAAAGACCCTTACGTGCTGTGGCGAGAGGCTTACACGCATCATGTTCAAAAGACGATATCATAAGTGATCTAAAAGAGCGCAACTTCAAAATCTTAGATGCAATTAACATCGTCAAAAGAGAGAAACAGACAAAAGAGGGTGAAACAAAAGTGGTACAGCGTGGTCTTCCACTATTTATACTTTCGTTCGATAAGACTGAAAAACTAGATGAAATTTATAAAATCAAAACAATTCTAAACATCGTAGTTAAGATCGAACCTCTAAGAAAGAGCACAAGGTTAGTCCCTCAGTGTAAACGCTGTCAAGAATTCAATCACACCCAAACTTATTGCAAAAAAGAGCCAAGGTGTGTAAAATGCGCCGGAAAGCATTTAACCGTTGACTGCATCGGGAAAAGTGAAAGTCCACCGACGTGCATTAATTGTAATGGAAATCACCCGGCAAACTATAGAGGTTGCGAAGTAGCTAAAGAATTACAAAAGCGGCGATCAAAATCTGCCAAAACACAAAGAAACCCACAAAGGCAAATAGAAACCGTAATTCCCAAGACTTCCAAATCTAGTAAAGCTCCAAAACCTAGTATCCGTAAGGAAAAGAAAACAGTGTCAATACCTTCGGAGAATATATCAAAGCAAGGAAATGCAGAAACATATGCCCAAATAGCGGCCAAAAATATACCCGCAAACAACGACACTGAAACAGAACCGGTTTCAAAAGTCTTTTCAATAATTCTGTCGAAACTTGAGGAACAATGTGACACAAATAAACTTATCTTTGATAGGTTAAGTAAGCTCGAAAATTGTTTTCGACCCAAATCTCTCTCAAAAAAATTATGATGGAAAAGTTTAAAATTCTTACGTGGAATGCCAACGGATTATGGCAAAAACTTGGAGAATTAGAGATGTATATGCAGGAAAATGATATCGACATATGCTTGATATCAGAAACGCATGCCAAAAATGAATCAAATCTTAAAATCCACGGGTTTCTTGACTACCACGCTGTTCATCCTTCAAATAAAGCAAGGGGTGGATCATCGTTATATATAAAAGAGTGCATTGAACACTCAATAGGCCTGAAAATAGAGGTAGAATCGATGCAATTGAGTAGTGTTCAAGTTAGAACTAAAAACATTCTTCTCAATGTCTCTTCGATATATTGCCCTCCGCGTTGCAAAATCGATAAGAGTGAATTTACGACATTGATAAAGTCGCTTAGCCCAAACTTAATTGTTGGTGGCGACTTTAATGCGAAGCACACCTTTTGGGCTTCAAGATGCATATCTCAAAAGGGTCGAATGCTCTATGAGGCAGGAATGGAAAATAATTGCGATTTTCATTCGACTGGAAAGCCAACTTACTGGCCAACTGATCCGTCAAAAATACCTGATTTAATCGATTTGTTTATGGTAAAAGGAATACCCTCCAACCGTATTGAAATTTCAGAAGGCCATGATCTGTTCTCTGATCATTCTGCAGTCATACTCACTATGAGCGAAAGCCTTGTCAAAATTGAAAAACCACCCAGGTTAACAAACGGTAAAACCAACTGGGAAGGATTTAAGAAAGATATCGAGGACAACGTTGAATTGAGGGTATCATTACAAACGCCTCTTGAGCTTGAAGACGCAGTAGATACCTTTGTTGATATAATACAAAAGGCAGCGTGGAATAACACACCTTATCAAAGGGTTACGCCGCGCTATAAAGACATAAAATATCCGCAGGAAATAAAAGACTTAATAAAAGATAAACGAAAAGCACGTAAGAAATGGCAGCGAACCCGTGCTCCTCAACACAAAGCTCATTTAAATCGCTTGTGTAATATGCTAAAAACAGCGATATCAGATTTCAAAAACCGTGAAGTTGAAAATTACCTTGAAAGCTTGTCAGCTGGGAAAGAATCCAACTACTCACTTTGGAAAGCTATAAAAACAACGAAAAAACCAAAGCTTAAGAAAAGCCAAAACGAATGGGCTAAAAGTGACAAAGAGAAAGCGGCGGTATTCGCCGATTACCTGGAAGAAACATTTAAACCTTCCGATGGGCAAGCACTCAATGAAAATATTAATATGAGTTTTAGCTCAAGTGAAAATTACAGAACCAGAAATGCTACGCTTGCTGAATTGAACAGAGAAATAAAGAAGCTAAAGTCTAATAAAGCTCCGGGGTATGACTTAATAACAGCGGAAATATTAAAAATGCTTCCTAATAAAGGATTAATTAACCTCCTTTATATAATAAATGCCGCTCTAAGGCTAGAATATGTTCCAAGCCAATGGAAAGTTGCGGAAGTCATAATGGTTTTGAAACCTGGCAAACCATCTCACGAAAAGAATTCTTACAGACCGATTTCGCTTCTTCCAATAATATCGAAAGTTTTTGAAAGAATACTACTCCTGCGCCTGCAGCCTATAATAGAAGAGAAACGATTAATACCTGAACATCAGTTCGGATTTAGAAGCAAGCATTCAACAATTGATCAAGTGCATAGAATAACTGACGTAATTGAGAGAGCTCTTGAAGAAAAGAAAATCTGTTTGACGGTCTTTTTGGATGTGTCGCAAGCGTTTGACAAGGTGTGGCACGAAGGCCTCAAATTCAAATTACGACAAGTTCTGCCTGAAGGACTTTATAAAATTCTTAACGAATATCTAGAAAACAGACTTTTTCGTGTAAGACACGGAAATGAATATTCTAATTTCAAAGAAATAGTGGCTGGGGTACCACAAGGTAGTGTTTTAGGTCCAGTTCTGTACCTTCTATTTACACGTGATATACCTCAAACAGAAGACACTTTCGTAGCAACGTTTGCTGATGATACTGCAATACTAGCAGTAGGCAAAACGATTAACGAAGCTACGATTAAATTACAAAATGCTCTTAATAATGTTAATGAGTGGACAAAAACATGGCGAATAGCGCTCAATGAACAAAAGTCAGTCCACGTGGACTTTACGTATAAAAAAATAAATAGATTGCCCGTCTTTCTTAATACCGGTCGTGTACCATTTGCGAATGAAGCAAAATATCTGGGAATGACTCTAGACGCGAAATTAAAATGAAAGCCGCACGTAAAAAAGAAATGCGAAGAATTAAAAAGTAAATTAAGAGATATGAACTGGCTACTCGGTAAATATTCCAAGCTTAGTATTGATAATAAGTTGATTTTATACAGGCAGGTACTTAAACCTGTCTGGACTTACGGTATACAACTCTGGGGTTGTACCTGCGATACAAATTTAAATAAATTACAAACGTTTGAAAATAAATTGCTTAGGTCATTTGTAAATGCACCATGGTATATAAGAAACGAAGATCTTCACAGGGATCTCGGGATTCCTACGGTTCGAGACGAAATTAAGAGTTTCGCGCGAAAACATAGAAATCGGCTATTAGATCACGCTAATCCAACGATTATTGACATTCTTGACGAGTCGAATTTAGTACGCCGTCTGCAAAGAACAAAACCTTCCGACTTCGTGCGGTGAACACAAAACCGCTTTAAAATCGCGGAATAAGCAGAAACTTTCACCGGAAAGTTACCTGCAACACGTTACTTAACTTCGTTAAAAATAAATTGCTAGATAAGTTTCAACTTAGTTGCAATCGGGAAGTGGAGGTGGTTTTAGTGTAGTAAGAATCTCACACTTCTATGAGCACGCGTTTTTCGGTCCTCATAGAGCCTGATGCAGGTTTTGCGCCTACCCACGGTCAAAAAAAAAAAAAAAAAAAAAAAAAAAAAACTTTTGTTACAACCAACTTTATTCATTCACGATTAAAAACAAACTGTGTCACTGCCAGTCAAACATGTGCCTTTTATAGTTGTTTGACAAACTCTGGAATTAAGTAGAAGGTTCTGGTCTCTGCTTCCAGAGCTTTCCATTGGGGAAATTTCCCAATAATTTCCCTTCCAAAATCTTTTATTTGACAGCTGGTGTTTCTGCTATAATCCGGCAGATAGAGCTTCTTTCGTTTGAGAGTCGCTATAATTATAGCTAAGGGATATGTTTGCACTGCGACCGTAAGCTCTATTGTGTCCGTTTGTTGGCTGTTGTGAGACGTTATAGCTCAAATGCGAAAGTCATTACACTGCCCCCCTCTTAGGATTGATCGTCCCGAGCAAATCCATCACTCCACCATTAAAACGATGTAAACGGTCGCTGTGAACTACTTTCAGTTTGCCTCTTAATCCTCTCTGAATGCGGTAGACGATATCACTTATTCGTGCTACAACAGTATAAGGGGCTTCCCAATTTTGTTGAAGCTTCGATGAAAGTCCCTTCCGACGGTGGGGATTGTAAAACCACACAAGGTCTCCCAATTGGAATCCTGTTGTTGTTGCTTTAGTGTCATATCGTGTTTTCATCCTATCACTTAATAGCTTGAGGTTTGCTCTTGTCCTTTCGTGGATGTCAAGTAGCTTCTCTTTGAGGTCGTCCACGTAGTCGTCTATTCCTTGTGGCTGATTTGCAGAACATCCAAATTTGATTTCACTTGGTAGTCGTATTGTGCTCCCGACCAGGATTTGCGATGGTGTATGTCCTGTTGAGCTATGTACCGCACTTCGATAGGCCATCAAGAATAATGGAATATGCCGATCCCAGTCTCGTTGGTTGTCGCTTACAACTTTGGAAAGGTGGTCTTTAAGGGTCCGGTTGAATCGTTCAACCATCCCATCAGATTGTGGGTGAAGCGGTGTTGTCCTCGTCTTTTTAATGCCAAGGAGTGTACAAATTTCCTGAAAGATTTTGGACTCGAAGTTCCTCCCTTGATCTGAATGGAGTTCCATAGGTACACCAAACCTGCTTACCCAGTTGAAAACAATTTGATCCGCGACTGTTTTGGTTTCCTTATTTGGGATGTCCAATGCCTCAGGCCACTTGCTGAAGTAGTCCATTACTACCAGGATGTATCGGTTTCCGCTTCTGGTATCTGGAAAAGGGCCAGCAACGTCTATTGCAATTGTTTCAAAAGGCGTACACACATTATACTGTTGCATCTTACCCTGGACTTTTCTGCCTGGTCCCTTGCTTGCAGCACAAGTATCACATTGTCGGCACCATTTTTCGACGTCTTCTCTTGCGTGTAGCCAGTAGAATCGCTGCCTTACCTTTTCCAGTGTCTTATTGACACCCAAATGTCCTCCGGAAGCTCCATCATGCATCTCTTGAAGAACGTCATTAACTTTGGATCGAGGTACGACTAGCTGCATCACATATGATTTGCCATCTGTTGACTCCCATTTACGTCTTAGTACTCCTTCTTGTACATGAAGCGAGTCCCATTGTGCCCAATATGCTTTAAGAGTTGGACTTCTATCGGAGATGTGACCCCATTCTGGTTTCTCCTGGTGTTCCTTCCATGCAAGAATGGGTTCAATATCCGAGTCTTCTTGTTGGGCTGCTCTTATTTCTTCATTACTACAACCATAAACGGGATCGGCTCTTAATCGCACCCTCCTTCTCTTCTTGACGTGTGCAGTGCTTGCAGTCCGGTTTGCATGGTCTCCGAGATAAAGCATCTGCGTTTGAGTGCAACCTTCCTCTTCGATGTTGGATCTGGTAGTCGTATGTCTGCAATCTCTCAATCCATCTTGCCACTTGACCTTCTGGATTTTTGAAGTTCAACAGCCAATTGAGTGCGAGTTACGTATGCATCTTCTCCTAACAATACTGATAGCTACAATAAGCCACTCGAGACCGAACCAGCAACGTCGCATAAGTTTTAATTACATTCCTACATTCCAGAGCGATAATATAAACATTGGACAGTCTCCGATGCAATAAACAACCACCACTCCACATCGAGTAACATAAACATTGTACCCAATGCAATAAACAACCACCACTTCACATCTGATAGCAGAGACATTGAACGATCTTCGATGCGACCCGAAAATCAACCCACACTTCTAGTTCTACCTTCATACAGTTTAGTTGACTGTCTGTTTATTTTGAGTAAAGATATTTTTTTAAAAACTCTTTTGTTTCTTTTAAAAAGTTATTTGGCGCAGTCGGTAGGATTTTCAATGAGATCTGTACAAGTAAAATACAGTGACATATGAGATCCAGTGATACGAGCGCAGTTTGCGATTGTATAAAGTTTTCAAATAAAAATAAAAATTAAACGAATATTAATTTTAAATATAGTTTGAAAAAAAAAATCATTTGTGAAAAATATAGCATCTCACATTTTACAATAAATGTATGTTGCAAAATCTCGTAGAAAGAATATTTAACAAATGAATAGTGAAGAAAAACAATAAAATAAAGACAGATTAAACAGAAGACTTAACAAACATCACGACAGTGATACCGAAAGGGAAAGTGATCTAGACGTGAAAAAATTATTGTTAAAGATGACAGAAACAACACCCACATTGAACGATGTTCAGAAGGAGGAACAACGTTACCTTCTTCGTGAAATGGAGAAAATAAATCCATACAAAGGTTTAAAAGATGATAACCTGGCACTTTTCATATCTACAGTGGAGTATTTTTTAAACAAGATATTGCTGCAGGAAAATCTTATAAGGGCAACTTTAATTATCCATGCAAAAATTCAAGGAGAAGCGGTAAGGGCGATCAACAGTCTACCACATCTTTCGTCATGGAAGGGCATTAAGGTAAACCTAATTAGATTATTTTCAATAAAAGAAACATATATTAAGTTATCACAAGAAGTCGGTTGTATTATAGAACATAATACTTTTGAATTGTATACAAAATTAGACTTTTTATTGCAGAAATTGCAAACCAAAACACAATTAGAACCGAACTTAATTTATACTCAGGCAAATAATGAAATTTTGGTATTTGAAGCGTTTAAACATAATTTAAACCCTTCAAAAAAAGCGATAGTTATCGCCTATAATTGTAAAACTATGGTTGAAGCTTACGAAATTTAAGAAGCTAATGATATGATTCGCATTAGAAATCAAAGTGAACCAAACAGGGGCTTTAGTATGAAGTACCACCAGAATAATTCTCCTAGACAAAATCAGGGAAATCAGAATAATAACAACTTTAGATCTAATCAAAATAATAATAATTTTAGACAACAGAATAGAATAACATCTGAGCAGGTTAGGCACAACAATAACAGAATATTTGGAAATTTAAACCCTAATCAAGGTCATAGATATGGTTTTAATCAAAATTATCAAAGACAAAATTTCAACAACAATAACAATTGGCAGGGACAAAATTATAATCAGCCAAGTGCAAGCCAAGTTAGGAGATTTAATAACAATAGAGAACAACCAATGGAAGTTAATCGCCTTAGCGAACAACAAACAATTGATGAAGAGGTAAATTTTATAGCAGTAGGGCCTCGACACTTCCAATCGTAGTACTTACAGTTCAAAAAGAAAGTATAAGAGTCCTAGTAGACACAGGATCTACTATGACCCTCCTCGATACAAAAAAACTTAAATCCTGTCAAAGAAAGAGGTTAGAAAAAGAAATAAGAGTAAATACCGTCAATTCACATATTTTTATAACGGGTACAAATAAAAACAAAAATACCTGAAGAATTTTTAGAAGACGCCACAATGGATTGGAATTTAATGAATTTCGAAAACAAAAACTTTGAAGCGATCATAGGATCAAATTTTTTAAATGCCATAGGGGGCATAGTTAATATAAAAGATAAATATTTGGAAATAAACCAAAATAGAATTCCTTTTGTTTCTCCTCCAGTCAAAGAAAAAGAATATATCAATGAAAATGATCAATGTCCTTTTCAATATGACGAAAATCATGTCTTAGAAGACAACTCAATGGAAATGAGCAAACTATTACATGAAGGTTTAAATGAGGAAGAAAGGGAAATACTAAGAGAATTTTTAAATAAAAATAGAGACTTATTTTATAAGGATGGGGAATTGTTAAGTTCCACAACCCAAACAGTTCACTCCACTAGGACAAAGACTGATAGTCCTATCTTCACAAAAATTTACTATTACCCAAAAGTCCATGAGCAAGAGATAGCTAAGCAAATTAAAGAAATGCTCAATAATGGAATCATACAAAAAAGTAGAAGTCCTTATAATTCACCAGTTTGGATAGTTCCAAAATAATAGACAACTCGGGAATTATGAAGTGGCGTATGGTAATTGATTACCGTAAGCTAAACGAGGAAACTATCGAATATAAGTATCCACTCCCAAACATCGACGATGTTTTGGATAAATTAGGGAGATCGCAATATTTTACGACACTAGATCTGGCAAAAGGATTTCACCAAATTCGAGTGAATGAAAAAAACATCGAAAAAACCGCATTTAGTGTTCCACAAGGTCATTTCGAATTTCTTAGAATGCCTTTTGGTCTAAAAAATGCTCCCTCTAGTTTTCAATGTATGATAAACGAGATACTGGGAGATCTCATTAATAAAATCTGTGTTGTATACATGGATGACATATTGATTTTCTCAACTTCATTGATAGAGCACATAACAAACTTGAATAAAATATACCAAAAGCTAACAGAATTCAACCTCAAAATTCAAATAGATAAATGCGACTTTCTTGTAAAAGAAACGAAGTTTCTTGGACACACGATTACAGACAAGGGAGTTTAACCCAATCAAGATAAAATTATGGCAATACAACAAATTAACGTTCCGACAACCGTCAAAGAAATAAAATTATTCCTTGGTCTCACTGGTTACTATAGGAAATTTATAAAAGATTATGCTAAAGTAGCCCAACCAATGACTAGGTATTTAAAAAAAGGAACCAAAATCGATACTAAGAATAACGAGTACATAAAATCATTTGAAACATTAAAAAAATTAATTGTTTCACCACCAGTCCTGGCTTATCCAGATTTCAATAAAACTTTCGAGCTAACAACGGATGCATCTTACTATGCCATAGGAGCAGTCCTAGCTCAAGATAAACACCCTGTTACATTCATAAGTAGAACTTTAAACGACCACGAGAGACACTACTCTATTACAGAGAAAGAACTATTGGCAATAGTTTGGTCGATAAAGTATTTAAGACCGTATCTCTATGGGAGGAATTTTCAGCTAAAATCCGATCACCAACCTTTAAAATGGTTGAAAACCAAGAGTTTAGGTAAAGACATATCTGGAAGGTTACAACGATGGATTTTGTCACTCGGTGAATATAACTTCGATATAGAATACCTTAAAGGAAGTCAAAATACAGTAGCAGATTATCTCAGTAGAGAAATTAAAAACACTGAAGAAATTGATCACTTAGATGATTCCAGCCTAGAGGAAACTCTTCACTCAAAAGATGAGGAACAGTTAGACCATTTTCCTATAATAGAAAAACCAGTTAACCAGTTTAAACAACAGGTAGTGGTTAACAACGAATATAGTGCAAGAAAGATAAGCACGAAGACTTTAGTAGGCAATAGAAAGTTAATTGAATTGTCTCCTACAATAATCGATTCTGAAACATTTGAAGAACAAATTAAGGCAGTTTTAGAAATTAAACAAACAGGAATATATTGTGATGACTATCACCTTTTCAATCAATTACAGCAGAAACTGATCAAATTATTTGACAAAACTATAATGAAGTTTTATAAGTGTAGTTACCTAGCACAAGAATTAGAAGATGAAAATAAAGCTATAAAAAAAATAAAATCTTATCACGAACTAGAAACAGCTCATGCGGGTATCGAAGAGAATTACTTGGGAATACAACCATATATTTATTATCCTAATTTGAGAAAATTAGTAGTTGACTTTGTTAATAGTTGCAACATCTGCAAACAAAACAAATACGATAGGCATCCGATCAAGCCAAAATTCAAATTGACCGAGACCCCAACGGATATCAATCAAATAATAGATATATTTTACATAAAAAATTTGAAATTTCTTTCCACTATTGACAAATTCAGTAAAAAACTGACAATGACGTTTATAAAAGATAGTAACGGAGAAACCATTAAAGAAACAATTATGCAATTTATTTCTCAACATAACAAGCCATTGAAAATTGTAATGGATAATGAATTTAATCAATTGAGTATAAAAAAAAATGTTACAAGACCTGAATATAGAAATACATTTTACTACCCCAAACTCACATACGGGAAATAGCCCAATTGAACGTGTACACAGCACGATCTTTGAAAAGTATAGATGTTTATCCAATGGCAAAGAACTAGGAATAATCGATAAAATCGATACAATATATAAAGCAGTTTTTTACTATAACAACTCCATACAAGTGAAGGGTCCAGGGGAAAAACGGCTTAAGTCCACTTTAATTGATTCCGAGAAAAACGTAGTTGTAAATATATTACTAAAATAATGGATAATTTAAAGAAAAATAAATAAAACTACCATTTTTTTTTAATGAGCACGAAGTACTCAAGTAAGCAAACATATATTGATTTTAGCATCTTGAATTTTTTTCATGATAAGCTGACATTAGTCAAAAGGACCTTCGATGTTTTAACCAAAATTTTGAATTTTTTGATTTTAAATTTTCTTCTGAAGGAACCGGACATGATAATTCGAACCGATTTTTTGCTTTTTATTCAGACACCTCTAGATTTTCAAAATAGAGTTTGAAAATAAAATAATTTTCACAAGCGTGACATTGGACCGTTTTTGCAATTCAATTTGTTAGACAGGACCTCGACCGGATGTAGTTAGAATATCTAATTTTTTTTGTTTTAATTATTTACCTGACGTGTCGCTAGGCCTATTCACAAGTTTTTCTTTTTTTAATATCGCTTTGTTAAATTTTTGGAGCAAAAAAGACAGTTTTGGAAAAAAGTTTTTTTTAAAGTGTACTATTATGCGAGTTTTCAAAATCCTATGTGAAGAGAGCTATACTACATCTAATAGTACCCAAACAAATCTATAAGATGTCATCATTAGTTTATTTTTTTCAAAAAGTGGACTTGAGCCATTTTTCCCATGGACCCTTCAAGTGTTAAGTAAAGAGAAACCATTTAATATTCAATCAGGTCACGTAGACAAAGAAAGATTATATAATACGTATCAAACTAATAAGGAAAAAAGAATAGAGAAAACCAATAAGACTAGAGAACACTACATAGAAACTCGTAGCAAAGCTTTTATAGTAAATCATCACAGAAAATATGATAAAACTACTCCACGATTCTTTTATAAACAAACTGACCATGCTCATCCAGTCAATATACAACGTTATAGAAAGACGAAAATTAAAAACAAAAATGATATTATTGTCAAAAAGAAACCTGGAAGACCTAAGCGTACTAAGTCAAACACAAATATAGCAACACAAAAAGAGTCAGTTGCACAAAAGATTCCGTCGGTAATAGATCCACTTCCGATCGCAAGTTGCGCACATACATAAATAAAAGTTAAAATGAAAATCTTAATATACATTCTTTTAATTAAGCTAGTATTTGGTGACATAACAATTGAAAATATATATAACCAAGAAGATAAAATAAAATTAAACAAGGTAAAAATAGTAAGAGATTATAAACATGTAGTTCATAAAATCAATATCACTCTTGATCAACATTGACAGTGATATTTACAAATTGAAAAATATAAAACTTCCCGATGAAATATATCGAGAAATTCGCGTTATTCAATCCGAAATCAGTAGCTTATTATTGCATAGAAACAGAAAAAGTTTAATTAATCTTGGTGGTAGCGTGCTTAAGTTTTTGTTTGGCACATTAGATGAAAACGACCGAAAAAATATCGAAAAACAATTAAATATAAATAAATATAACAATCATGAACTAATTATTACAGCTAACAAACAAATCGATATTAACAACAAATTAAAGAAGCAAATAGACACTATTCAATCAGAGTTTAACAATATTTACAAAAGTAAAGATTTTCTCAATCTCAAAGTAGGAAGTTTATCAATTACTCAAAGAATAATAACTTTAGAAGTTCTTGAAAAAATTAACAAAATTAGAAATATTATTGAAAAAATTCAAAACAATGTGTTATCAAGTAAATTAAATATAATGGTAAATTCAATGCTCAGTATTCACGAAATCACCTTATATAATGTAACGTTTGATAAATTAAAAAACATAAAAATAACTACAGGGTTACATGATCAAGAAATTATATTTATAATAAGTATACCAGAAGAAATGTTAGAAGTTAATAAATATTTTGTAACTAGTTTACCAAATAATAATAAAGAAGAATTAAAAATAAATTATCAATATATCATTGAAAATAAAAATGTAGAATATAGCTACTATACCAAAAGAAGAAGATTTTAAAGAATTGGAAATATACATAAACTGTATAACAACAAGAAATTGTACTTAATTTATCAATAAAAGAGAAAATATTGTATTAGAAACAACAAGAGGGAAATTGTTAGTAAAAAACAGTTGTATAGAAATAAGTACCAATTGTAATGAAAAGAAAAAAAATTAAAATTATAAATAACGTGTTAATTCAGTTTGAAAAATGTAAAATAACTATAAATAATAGAACTTTTGAAAATTCCAATGAAATAGAAGAACAATCTCTATATTTAGAGAATCCAAAATTGTATGAAAGTATGTCTAATCTCTTAATTGAAAAAGAAATTAAATTAGAAGATATAAATAATATTGACGTTATACACGAAAAAATATTAAGATTAAATACACATAAAGAAACTTCATATTCCATACACATTGTAAACATTTTGATATTATGCATTGTAATCATATTTCTATGTAGAAATAGAATAAATTGTTTCAGGAGAAACAACAATCTTAAGGAAGGGGGAGTTACGTATGCATCTTCTCCTAACAATACTGATAGCTACAATAAGCCACTCGAGACCGAACCAGCAACGTCGCTTAAGTTTTAATTACATTTCCACATTCCAGAGCGATAATATAAACATTGGACAATCTCCGATGCAATAAACAACCACCACTCCACATCGAGTAACATAAACATTGGACCCAATGCAATAAACAACCACCACTTCGGATAGCAGAGACATTGAACGATCTTCGATGCGACCCGAAAATCAACCCACACTTCTAGTTCTACCTTCATACAGTTTAGTTGACTGTCTGTTTATTTTGAATAAAGATATTTTTTTAAAAACTCTTTTGTTTCTTTTAAAAAGTTATTTGGCGCAGTCGGTAGGATCTTCAATGAGATCTGTACAAGTAAAATACAGTGACATATGAGATCCAGTGATACGAGCGCAATTCGCGATTGTATAAAGTTTTCAAATAAAAATAAAAATTAAACGAATATTAATTTTAAATATAGTTTGAAAAAAAAAATCATTTGTGAAAAATATAGCATCTCACATTTTACAATAAATGTATGTTGCAAAATCTCGTAGAGAGAATGTTTAACAAATGAATAGTGAAGAAAAACAATTAAATAAAGACAGATTAAACAGAAGACTTAACAAACATCACGACAGTGATACCGAAAGTGAAAGTGATCTAGACGTGAACAAATTATTGTTAAAGATGACAGAAACAACACCCACATTGAACGATGTTCAGAAGGAGGAACAACGTTACCTTCTTCGTGAAATGGAGAAAATAAATCCATACAAAGGTTTAAAAGATGATAACCTGGCACTTTTCATATCTACAGTGGAGTATTTTTTAAACAAGATATTGCTGCAGGAAAATCTTATAAAGGCAACTCTTATTATCCATGCAAAAATTCAAGGAGAAGCGGTAAGGGCGATCAACAGTCTACCACATCTTTCGTCATGGAAGGGCATTAAGGTAAACCTAATTAGATTATTTTCAATAAAAGAAACATATATTAAGTTATCACAAGAAGTCGGTTGTATTATAGAACATAATACTTTTGAATTGTATACAAAATTAGACTTTTTATTGCAGAAATTGCAAACCAAAACACAATTAGAACCGAACTTAATTTATACTCAGGCAAATAATGAAATTTTGGTATTTGAAGCGTTTAAACATAATTTAAACCCTTCAAAAAAAGCGATAGTTATCGACTATAATTGTAAAACTATGGTTGAAGCTTACGAAATTTTAGAAGCTAATGATATGATTCGCATTAGAAATCAAAGTGAACCAAACAGGGGCTTTAGTATGAAGTACCACCAGAATAATTCTCCTAGACAAAATCAGGGAAATCAGAATAATAACAACTTTAGATCTAATCAAAATAATAATAATTTTAGACAACAGAATAGAATAACATCTGAGCAGGTTAGGCACAACAATAACAGAATATTTGGAAATTTAAACCCTAATCAAGGTCATAGATATGGTTTTAATCAAAATTATCAAAGACAAAATTTCAACAACAATAACAATTGGCAGGGACAAAATTATAATCAGCCAAGTGCAAGCCAAGTTAGGAGATTTAATAACAATAGAGAACAACCAATGGAAGTTAATCGCCTTAGCGAACAACAAACAATTGATGAAGAGGTAAATTTTATAGCAGTAGGGCCTCGACACTTCCAATCGTAGTACTTACAGTTCAAAAAGAAAGTATAAGAGTCCTAGTAGACACAGGATCTACTATGACCCTCCTCGATACAAAAAAACTTAAATCCTGTCAAAGAAAGAGGTTAGAAAAAGAAATAAGAGTAAATACCGTCAATTCACATATTTTTATAACGGGTACAAATAAAAACAAAAATACCTGAAGAATTTTTAGAATACGCCACAATGGATTGGAATTTAATGAATTTCGAAAACAAAAACTTTGAAGCGATCATGGGATCAAATTTTTTTAAATGCCATAAGGGGGCATAGTTAATATGAAAGATAAATATTTGGAAATAAACCAAAATAGAATTCCTTTTGTTTCTCCTCCAGTCAAAGAAAAAGAATATATCAATGAAAATGATCAATGTCCTTTTCAATATGACGAAAATCATGTCTTAGAAGACAACTCAATGGAAATGAGCAAACTATTACATGAAGGTTCAAATGAGGAAGAAAGGGAAATACTAAGAGAATTTTTAAATAAAAATAGAGACTTATTTTATAAGGATGGGGAATTGTTAAGTTCCACAACCCAAACAGTTCACTCCACTAGGACAAAGACTGATAGTCCTATCTTCACAAAAATTTACTATTACCCAAAAGTCCATGAGCAAGAGATAGCTAAGCAAATTAAAGAAATGCTCAATAATGGAATCATACAAAAAAGTAGAAGTCCTTATAATTCACCAGTTTGGATAGTTCCAAAATAATAGACAACTCGGGAATTATGAAGTGGCGTATGGTAATTGATTACCGTAAGCTAAACGAGGAAACTATCGAATATAAGTATCCACTCCCAAACATCGACGATGTTTTGGATAAATTAGGGAGATCGCAATATTTTACGACACTAGATCTGGCAAAAGGATTTCACCAAATTCGAGTGAATGAAAAAAACATCGAAAAAACCGCATTTAGTGTTCCACAAGGTCATTTCGAATTTCTTAGAATGCCTTTTGGTCTAAAAAATGCTCCCTCTAGTTTTCAATGTATGATAAACGAGATACTGGGAGACCTCATTAATAAAATCTGTGTTGTATACATGGATGACATATTGATTTTCTCAACTTCATTGATAGAGCACATAACAAACTTGAATAAAATATTCCAAAAGCTAAGAGAATTCAACCTCAAAATTCAAATAGATAAATGCGACTTTCTTGTAAAAGAAACGAAGTTTCTTGGACACACGATTATAGACGAGGGAGTTTAACCCAATCAAGATAAAATGATGGCAATACAACAAATTAACGTTCCGACAACCGTCAAAGAAATAAAATTATTCCTTGGTCTCACTGGTTACTATAGGAAATTTATAAAAGATTATGCTAAAGTAGCCCAACCAATGACTAGGTATTTAAAAAAACGAACCAAAATCGATACTAAGAATAACGAGTACATAAAATCATTTGAAACATTAAAAAAATTAATTGTTTCACCACCAGTCCTGGCTTATCCAGATTTCAATAAAACTTTCGAGCTAACAACGGATGCATCTAACTATGCCAAAGGAGCAGTCCTAGCTCAAGATAAACACCCTGTTACATTCATAAGTAGAAATTTAAACGACCACGAGAGACACTACTCTACTACAGAGAATGAACTATTGGCAATAGTTTGGTCAATAAAGTATTTAAGACCGTATCTCTATGGGAGGAATTTTCAGCTAAAATCCGATCACTACGGTGACCATCCGTCCTCTTTTTAAGAGGACAGTCCTCTTTTTCGGAGTCCTGTCCTCTATATTTTATTTTATAAAAGAGGACAGAAAATTGTCCTCCTTTTACTGAATTGTCCTCTAAATGTCCTCATTTTATCTTTCAAATCATTTTTCTAAGACTGAAACCGTATCAAGTATCCACTTTTTTCATTATTCAACCAATTAAACACATAACTTTATATAGCACTGGATTGAACTTAAACGTCTTTTTCAATGTACTTTAATTTGGAAAAGATCTAGAAATCAATAATGACTAGTAGTAGATAGGTAATTTTAGTCAAAAGATATGTCAATGAAGAACAAATTAAAAAATGGACAGTTGGTTACCAGATAAGAAATTTGTTTAAGGAACATGTGAAAATCTATTCTATCCAGTAAATTGATTGCTATTATTTCTAGCTTGAAATGTCCTGACAAAGAGTGTTTTCAAATTCAAATGAATTTTTGACACCCGAGAAATCGCAATTAAAAGTTGACAAAGTAGAGGCAATGTCAATAGCAAAGTGCAATAAATTACAACTTTGGCTGTGCAGATTTTTAGATTTTCTTAAGAAAAAAATATTGCGAAGAAAAGTACAACAATTAAACAATGTTTCAGACCTATTTAAAAAACCTGCTCGGATATCTTCTAGTTCACGATTTAACTAAAATGTTGATCAAAAGTTAGGTAGTTTACTAATTAAATTATTAAAATAAAAAAATATAAACTGCTAATCTTCGTTAATCTATTCTATATCTTAAAGAAAATCTAGTACAATAAACAAGAGCTCTTATGTTACCAAAGAGTATTTATTAAAGTGCACATATTTGGGGTTGTAAATAGCGTCACGATCTGTTTCCTTTATATCTAGTTTTTGTCAAAAATTACAGAATTTTTTTGTTTGCTTGATTATACACGTTAATGTACCTACCTACTGTGGTGAGTAAGGTTATTTTCTTGAATTCCGTTTAATTGATGAGAATTGACATTTAATTCATCCGACTAAAGATAAAATTAGTGTTTTTGTTGTGTTTATGAATACCGGTGAAAATTAGTTTATATCAAACTTATTAAATTAGCTCTGGTTTTGAAGTTAAACTTTAAAAAAAATTATTCATTCTCAAATTTTATTACGTTTTTAAAAATGTGTCCTCTTTTTTGCCCCTGAAAAAATGGTCACCGTACCGATCACCAACCTTTAAAATGGTTGAAAACCAAGAGTTTAGGTAAAGACATATCTGGACAGCGATGGATTCTGTCACTCGATATAGAATACCTTAAAGGAAGTCAAAATACAGTAGCAGATTATCTCAGTAGAGAAATTAAAAACACTGAAGAAATTAATCACTTAGATGATTCCAGCCTAGAGGAAACTCTTCACTCAAAAGATGAGGAACAGTTAGACCATTTTCCTATAATAGAAAAACCAGTTAACCAGTTTAAACAACAGGTAGTGGTTAACAACGAATATAGTGCAAGAAAGATAAGCACGAAGACTTTAGTAGGCAATAGAAAGTTAATTGAATTGTCTCCTACAATAATCGATTCTGAAACATTTGAAGAACAAATTAAGGCAGTTTTAGAAATTAAACAAACAGGAATATATTGTGATGACTATCACCATTTCAATCAATTACAGCAGAAACTGATCAAATTATTTGACAAAACTATATTGAAGTTTTATAAGTGTAGTTACCTAGCACAAGAATTAGAAGATGAAAATAAAGCTATAGAAAAAATAAAATCTTATCACGAACTAGAAACAGCTCATGCGGGTATCGAAGAGAATTACTTGGGAATACAACCATATATTTATTATCCTAATTTGAGAAAATTAGTAGTTGACTTTGTTAATAGTTGCAACATCTGCAAACAAAACAAATACGATAGGCATTCCGATCAAGCCAAAATTCAAATTGACCGAGACCCCAACGGATATCAATCAAATAATCCACATAGATATATTTTTCATACAAAATTTGAAATTTCTTTCCACTATTGACAAATTCAGTAAAAAACTGACAATGACGTTTATAAAAGATAGTAACGGAGAAACCATTAAAGAAACAATTATGCAATTTATTTCTCAACATAACAAGCCATTGAAAATTGTAATGGATAATGAATTTAATCAATTGAGTATAAAAAAAAATGTTACAAGACCTGAATATAGAAATACATTTTACTACCCCAAACTCATATACGGGAAATAGCCCAATTGAACGTGTACACAGCACGATCTTAGAAAAGTATAGATGTTTATCCATTGGCAAAGAACTAGGAATAATCGATAAAATCGATACAATATATAAAGCAGTTTTTTACTATAACAACTCCATACAAGTGTTAAGTAAGGAGAAACCATTTAATATTCAATCAGGTCACGTAGACAAAGAAAGATTATATAATACGTATCAAACTAATAAAGAAAAAAGAATAGAGAAAACCAATAAGACTAGAGAAGACTACATAGAAACTCGTAGCAAAGCTTTTATAGTAAATCATCACAGAAAATATGATAAAACTACTCCACGATTCTTTTATAAACAAACTGACCATGCTCATCCAGTCAATATACAACGTTATAGAAAGACGAAAATTAAAAACAAAAATGATATTATTGTCAAAAAGAAACCTGGAAGACCTAAGCGTACTAAGTCAAACACAAATATAGCAACACAAAAAGAGTCAGTTGCACAAAAGATTCCGTCGGTAATAGATCCACTTCCGATCGCAAGTTGCGCACATACATAAATAAAAGTTAAAATGAAAATCTTAATATACATTCTTTTAATTAAGCTAGTATTTGGTGACATAACAATTGAAAATATATATAACCAAGAAGATAAAATAAAATTAAACAAGGTAAAAATAGTAAGAGATTATAAACATGTAGTTCATAAAATCAATATCACTCTTGAACAACATTGACAGTGATATTTACAAATTAAAAAATATAAAACTTCCCGATGAAATATATCGAGAAATTCGCGTTATTCAATCCGAAATCAGTAGCTTATTATTGCATAGAAACAGAAAAAGTTTAATTAATCTTGGTGGTAGCGTGCTTAAGTTTTTGTTTGGCACATTAGATGAAAACGACCGAAAAAATATCGAAAAACAATTAAATATAAATAAATATAACAATCATGAACTAATTATTACAGCTAACAAACAAATCGATATTAACAACAAATTAAAGAAGCAAATAGACACTATTCAATCAGAGTTTAACAATATTTACAAAAGTAAAGATTTTCTCAATCTCAAAGTAGGAAGTTTATCAATTACTCAAAGAATAATAACTTTAGAAGTTCTTGAAAAAATTAACAAAATTAGAAATATTATTGAAAAAATTCAAGTAAATTAAATATAATGGTAAATTCAATGCTCAGTATTCACGAAATCACCTTATATAATGTAACGTTTGATAAATTAAAAAACATAAAAATAACTACAGGGTTACATGATCAAGAAATTATATTTATAATAAGTATACCAGAAGAAATGTTAGAAGTTAATAAATATTTTGTAACTAGTTTACCAAATAATAATAAAGAAGAATTAAAAATAAATTATCAATATATCATTGAAAATAAAAATGTAGAATATACTATATCAAAAGAAGAAGATTTTAAAGAATTGGAAATATGCATAAACTGTATAACAACAAGAAATTGTACTTAATTTATCAATAAAAGAGAAAATATTGTATTAGAAACAACAAGAGGGAAATTGTTAGTAAAAAACAGTTGTATAGAAATAAGTACCAATTGTAATGAAAAGAAAAAAAATTAAAATTATAAATAACGTGTTAATTCAGTTTGAAAAATGTAAAATAACTATAAATAATAGAACTTTTGAAAATTCCAATGAAATAGAAGAACAATCTCTATATTTAGAGAATCCAAAATTGTATGAAAGTATGTCTAATCTCTTAATTGAAAAAGAAATTAAATTAGAAGATATAAATAATATTGACGTTATACACGAAAAAATATTAAGATTAAATACACATAAAGAAACTTCATATTCCATACACATTGTAAACATTTTGATATTATGCATTGTAATCATATTTCTATGTAGAAATAGAATAAATTGTATCAGGAGAAACAACAATCTTAAGGAAGGGGGAGTTACGTATGCATCTTCTCCTAACAATACTGATAGCTACAATAAGCCACTCGAGACCGAACCAGCAACGTCGCTTAAGTTTTAATTACATTCCCACATTCCAGAGCGATAATATAAACATTGGACAATCTCCGATGCAATAAACAACCACCACTCCACATCGAGTAACATAAACATTGGACCCAATGCAATAAACAACCACCACTTCACATCTGATAGCAGAGACATTGAACGATCTTCGATGCGACCCGAAAATCAACCCACACTTCTAGTTCTACCTTCATACAGTTTAGTTGACTGTCTGTTTATTTTGAATAAAGATATTTTTTTAAAAACTCTTTTGTTTCTTCTAAAAAGTTATTTTGCGCCATGATCTGTTCGAAGAAGGAACTTCTGTCCATAGATGTACTTATGGAAGTGTTTTGTTGCCGATACTAAAGCTAGAAGTTCTCTTCTGGTCACACAGTAATTTCTTTCTGGCTTTGAGAGCACCTTGCTGTAATAGGCAACGACCTTCTCTTCTCCTTCGTGGACTTGTGATAGAACGGCACCAATTCCCACGTTACTTGCGTCAGCGTCGATGATGAAAGGTTTCCCTGGTGTCGGATAGGCCAAAACTGGTGTATTGCATAGGCGCTGCTTAGGTTCCTGGAAGCTTTTCTCGCACTCGCTTGACCATTTGAACGGTTTGCTTTTCTCTGTTAGCTGGTGCAAACTTTTCGCGATCCCAGCAAAATCCTTCACAAATCGTCGATAAAACGTGGCTAGACCAAGAAAGCTCCGGAGTTAATGTTTATCCTGTGGTGTCGGCCAATTCTTTACGGTGTCAACATTTTCAGGATCAGTCTTCACTCCTTGGGAAGAGATGATATGTCCCAAGTATTTTACCTCAGACATGAAAAACTCACACTTGTCTGGATTCAATTTCAAGTTTGCTTCTCGAAGCCTCTGGAACACGGCCTTAAGGTTTCCACAATGCTCATCAAATGTCTTACCATAAACAATGACATCGTCCAAATATACTAGGCAAGATTTCCAAGTAAGTCCTTGTAAAACACACTCCATAAAACGCTCAAATGTTGCCGGAGCGGTGCATAGTCCGAAAGGCATCACTTTAAATTGCCACAGACCATTTCCTGTAGAGAAATCCGCCTTTTCTCGATCTTCTGGATGGATTTCTACCTGCCAGTAGCCACTCTTCAAGTCCAATGTTGAAAACCATTCAGCTCCTTCCATCGCATCCAGAGAATCGCTGATTCTTGGCAGAGGGTAGCTGTCTTTCTTTGTCACATCGTTCAGCCTCCGATAGTCCACCCAAAATCGAGTACTTCCGTCCTTCTTTTTGACAAGAACTACTGGGGATGCCCAAGGACTTTTATAGTTTTCTATTAGCCCATCTTTCTTCATGCTCGATATCATCTCTTCAACTTCGGCTTGTTTGGCTAATGGGAGACGTCTTGCTGGTTGTCGAATAGGTCTCGCGTCTCCTGTGTCAATTCGATGCTGCACCAGTTGTGTTCGACCATACTGCCCATTGGGTGAAGAGAGTATATCAGCATACTCGCGAAGGAGGCTTCCAGCAACACTAAGCTGATGTTCACTTAATTTTGAAGACTTGAGAATGTTTGACTTCATAGATATATTCTTGTGAATCAACTTCTGTGATTTAAGTTATTGCAGATACGGATTCACATTTTCCAACAACTTCTCCTTTTTTAAGCTTGACTTCATACGGTTTGATGTTGAGTATCCGTACGGGCACCATGTTGTTCTTTGGTGCCACAAGGGTCTTCCCTAGGATGATGTTTTGAGAAGACTGCTCAGACTCTGGCTCCACCATTAGGTATCGATGGCTACCCAAATCTCCCTTTATTTTTGTCCAAACGAACACTTCTGAAGAAGGTGGCAGGCAAATATCTTCCTTTATGACAGTTCTCAGCGTTGATGAATTTTCATTGCCATAAACCATAGGAATTTCCACATTTCGGTATTTGAGAACTTGCTTTCCGATATCGAGAATTACTCCATGCTCTTTCATAAAGTCGATTCCAACGATGCACTCGTCACATTTATCTGCTACCAGAAATAGATGTGAAAACTCTAGTTCTGCCAAACGGATTGTAAGACGAACCTCCCCATACACTCTGGCTGCCTCTCCTGCTGCTGTTTTCAGACGGTAAGTGTTGGTGTTATGCAGCCATGTCATCTTCACCAAGTCCTTTCGAACAATGGAGGCAGTGGCACCGGTGTCGATCGTATCCACTTGCTTCTTGCCGTTAAGTGTTGCCTCCACAGTCAGACTTTTGTTGTTTCGTTTCGTCTGTGAGACCTGGATGGTGGTTCTGGGGCCATCGATACAAGAAACCAGCTTCTGCCCCTCGAAGTTGGTTCTTACTCATTTCCCGGTTGAGAAACGGGGCGAGTAGGAGTTTTGACATTGTTGTTGTTAAAATTTTTGCTTCCACAATGTTGACATGCAGATCTTCTAGGTGGCAATCTGCACTGGCGTTGGAGATGTCCGGTCTTGTTACAGTTCCAGCATCGAGCAGGTCCATCACGCTGGTTCCCTTGGAATGCTGTTCTCTGACAAGAGCACTCCTCAATTTCTATTTCTCTTACCGGATGGACTCCTTGAGAAGCCTGTTCTGCTGCTTCCATAGTGGGGGCGAATGCTAGTGCTTCAGGAAGCGTGCGTTTCCCAGCAGTTCGAATTGCTCGCTGAAGGTTGATATCAGATACAGCACGGACAAAGGCTTCTGTTGCGAATTGGTTGATGATTTCGTCCCCTGCAGCCGGATATGCCAGGTGCGCCAACCGTTCGATGTCTGCTTGGAGTTGTTGCAGAGTTTCTCCTCTTTTCTGGACTCTGAAATTGAGTTGGACGCGGAAAACTTCTTGCATATGGCCATCTCCAAAACGTTTGTCAATGGCCTGAACGAGAGCACTGAAGTTGCCATTTTTATCTGCTGGTATGCTTTGTAACAGCTCAGCCGCAGCTCCCCTGAGGGCAAGCGTTAGAGCTATGCATTTGTCTTCCTCATTTCAGCCATTTGTTGCTGCGGCTGCCTCAAACTACTTCTTGTAGATTGACCAAGAAGTTTGCCCATCGAAGGTTGGTTGGTTGGTTTTCTTTGGACAGTCGCCAGAACTTTCTCGAACCTTCATTTTCTTTACTTTATCTAATTCCTTTGTAATGGATTCGATTTTATCTTCGAACCTTGCTTCTATTGTCGATAATTGTTTGTTGACACGCTCGTCAAGGGCAATAATTCTGTTGTCAAAATTCTCTAACTTACCTTCGAGAAGATTTCGAAGATTTTTTTGTTCTTGACTTTGTTGTTCTAGAAGATTCTTTTGCTCTTGGCTTTGTTGATCAAATCTTTCGAGAAGATTCTTTTGTTCATTCCGTTGTTCTTGGCTTTGTTGCTCGAACCGTTCGAGAAGATTCTTTTGTTCATTCCGTTGTTCTTGGCTTCGTTGTTCTAGAAAATTCTTTTGTTCTTGAAGTTTCTTTTCCTGACTTTCAAATTTGGCGAGCAGCTGAGACAGCATATTGGTCATAGTCGATGTACTTACTTGCTCTTGTTGTTCTTCCATTTCAATGTCGAATATGAACGTGTCCGGGTTTTTTCCACATCTTCTTAAATCTTCTTGCAGACGAATTATAAGATCATTCTTTGTTCCAGCAGTAGGAAGATCTCGCTTATTCAGCTCTGCCTTAAGTTCCACTAAATTTAAATCATTCAGAAATTTAGCCATTGTCTTTTCTTATTTTTCACTTTTTACAGTCAACGTTCACTTTTCGTAATTATTTTTTTTTGTAAACACACACAATAAATTAACTGAGAGCACAGATAAACTAAGTTTTATTCCACTTCTAACACCAATGTAATATTTTCTCAGGTTCGTTAATAAAACTTATTTACTTTATTAAAAACTTCCACTTATTTATTTTACAAAATAATTTACTTTTCTTACTACAAAACGATTTATTATTTACCACTGAAATTAATTCACCAACTTTACTTTTCACTTTTATTACAACCAACTTTATTCATTCACGATTAAAAACAAACTGTGTCACTGCCAGTCAAACATGTGCCTTTTATAGTTGTTTGACAAACTCTGGAATTAAGTAGAAGGTTCTGGTCTCTGCTTCTAGAGCTTTCCACTGGGGAAATTTCCCAATAATTTCCCTTCCAAAAGCTTTTATTTGACAGCTGGCGTTTCTGCTAAAATCCAGCAGGTGGCACTTCTTTCGTTTGAGAGTCGCTATAATTATAGCTAAGGGATATGTTTGCACTGCGACCGTAAGTTCTATTGTGTCCGTTTGTTGGCTGTTGTGAGACGTTATAGCTCAAATGCGAAAGTCATTACAATATTTAAAATAAATTAATGTTAATAAATTGAAAAAAAAAACAAAAAACTAGTCTTCGATCAAAGTGTTAATCAAAATACCATCCAAAAACAGGGCTGGTGGTATGCTTATTGTTTCCTGTGCCGAGATTCAGCTAATTCGAAACCGCAGGGAGTGAGTGAGATGAGTCACTTTTCGTCCAAAACCGATTCAGCTAGCAAAAGTGAGTGAGTGAGCGAGTGAAATGAAATGTCAGATAACTCGCCAGATATTTCCGCAGTGACTTGGTGTATGTGTTGGTAAATTTCCAGTTTTGGATAGGTATGTGTGCTTTTCTCAAGAATTCCTATTCATGCATAGGAAACGAAATAAAAAACAACAACGTAGATAAAAACAACTACCCTTTTATTGATTCTTAAATCTTATTTTATTATCTATGCACATATGTATATTGAATAAAATGATATTGTATTCACTTTCGACACTATTAAACTATTTATTTCTCAAGGTTGAAAACTCACATCAAACTTTAATTACGACAAAAAAAATAATTGAAACAAGAGATACTCCATTAATAAAGATTCCAATGTTTACATTGTTGTATTTGTTTTTCATTTCATTTTGCGTAACGAGTGTGACAAGGAGGTAGAGTTTAGCTCTTTTATATTTATTCTTTGTCTCATGTTCGAAACTAAATTCGAACTTACTCATTTCACTTAAATAGCTGAATCACTTTTGCGAGTGAAGTGAGATGAGTCGGCGAGTAAGGCGAGTCATCTCATTTCACTCGTTGAAATAGCAGAATCTCGGCACTGGTGTCGTGCATAGTCCAAATACCATAAAATGCTCATTACATGAGCGCAACAACCGACGGTCCTCATTTCAACTAGACAGTTGCAACAGTGAGCTTTTATTGCGCTCGAACTATTTGCTTCGTTTGTATTGCCATTCACCAGTGCTGAGATTCAGCTATTTCAGCGAGTGAGATGAGATGACTCACCTTACTCGCCGACTCATCTCACTTCATTCACAAAAGTGATTCAGCTATTTAAGTGAAATGAGTAAGTTCGAATTTAGTTTCGAACATGAGACAAAGAGTAAATATAAAAGAGCCAAATTCTACCTTCTTGTCGCACTCGTTACGTTTAATATTCCGTTTAATATTCCGTTTCACATCACCACTTATGGACGCGAAATAAAATAACAAATACAACAATGTAAACATTTGAATCTTTATAATGAAGCTTTTTTTTGTTTCAATAATTTTTTTGTCGTAATTAAAGTATAATGTGTGTTTTGAGAAATTAAAAGTTTAAAAGTGACAAAAGCGAATGGAATATAATTTTATTTAATAAACATATGTGATAATTTTATAATAACATAAGATTTAAGAATCAATAAGAGGGTAGTTGTTTTTATCTACGTTGTTGTTTTTTTATTTCATTTCTTATCCATGAATAGGAATTCTTGAGAAAAGCACACATACCTATCCAAAAAAAACAACACATACACCAAATCACTCCGGAAATATCTGGCGAGTAATCTGACATTTCATTTCACTCGCTCACTCACTCCCTTTTGCTAGCTGAATCGATTTTCGACGAAAAGTGACTCATCTCACTCACTCCCTGCGATTTTGATTTAGCTGAATCTCGGCACAGGATGGCATCAGAATCGGTTGCGGCATAAGGCCCTGTAACGTCCAGGATATACCCATCACAGCATGTGATCATAAAGGGCTTAACCAGATTCTGGTACTTATGCAAGCTATACCATAGTTTGAACTTTTTTGAAGATATCTATGGTAGGGTGTCCCAAGAAAATGAAAGTGTTTTTTTTTTAACGCATACCCTCTATTTTTTTTTTCGTTTTGGGGCAAAACACCTGTAAAAAAATTTCATGAGATTTGAATCACAGTAACCCGTGCCGACTTGTATCGATACATGTCAGTCATCAGTATACTTACAAAACCCGTACATACCTAGCGCACGCGTCTTTTAGTTCAATAAAGCCTACATAAGATCAATTTGAATTGTTTAGTTGACGTAATATTCTTTGCTTACAAACATGTCGGGAGAATTACGGAGTTCTAAAAGTAGTATCTTTTTGGTTGGAGAAACAAAACACCAAATAACGGGATCCAAACTTCCATCTAATAGGCAAGTTCTCGGTGTTTTTTTTACGGAGTTTTAAAAGTAGTATCTTTTTGGTTGGAGAAACAAAACACCAAATAACGGGATCCAAACTTCCATCTAATAGGCAAGTTCTCGGTGTTTTTTTTACGTGAAGTGAGTTTAACTACAAGTGAAAGTGCAAATCTAGCTGTTCGTGAATGTATCATTTTTTATGAAAAAGCGCGGATTCCTACAAAATCTCTACCCAATTGCGTTAAAAAACTTCTCGACTTTTACCAACTTTGGAGAGACTTACAGATAAATGCTAAAAAGTCTGGAGATTTGTTCAAGCGGCGTCAACAAGAGTTTGTAGACAATTTGGACAATTTATTTGACCTTTCGCACGCTAATGCTCTTCAAATAATAAGGATAGAAGAAGACAAAATGTTTTTGCAACGACAAAAAGAGCCAGGACGTCCCGGTCACTTAGTTGGTGTGGACAAAAAACTGGCTGATAAAGAAAAAAGGGCGTGACTTAGGGCTATTGAAGAAGAAAATCGGGGATTTCTGCGACATCTTCCTGTGCGTTACACGTTAATTTATCAAGCTTTGAAGATAAGGGGGGTTCACAAGAAAATGTAGCATCAACTATGATCCAAACCACACAGCCTGAGACAACACAGCCTGAGAACACACAGCCTGAGACCACACCTCCTGGGACCACGCAATCTGAGACTAAGACCACACAGCGTAATACCAGTAAAATTGGGATGAGAATAGACTTCATTACTCCTAAATTGGTAGCTACCTTAGACCGGTGTCAGTTAAGTATGAGAGATTCTGTTTTTATTCTCCAAGCTGCTTTAGAGGCATTAGGGCATAACCCTGACGAATTCACAATAAGTAAGTCTTCCATCCAACGAATCCGCCTACAAAAGCGAGAAGAACGCGCGAAAGCTATAAAGAAAGATTTTAAAAATAAAGTTCCAGACGTTGTAACTATACATTGGGACGGCAAACTGTTACCAGGTCTAGATGCGTGAAAATCAAAAGAAGAACGGCTTCCTATTGTAATAACATTTGATAAAGAAGAGCAACTTTTTGGTGTTCCCAAATTGGAAAATTCTACCGGCAAGGAACAGTCTCAGGCTGTTTGGAACGCGATCCTAGACTGGGAGCTTCCAGATAAAGTTCAAATTCTTTGTTGCGATACTAAGGCCTCAAATACAGGTCGCATAAATGGTGCCTGTGTTCTCTTGGAGCAAAAATTGGACAGAGAAATTCTTGTTTTTGCTTGTCGCCACCACATCTACGAGCTAGTGTTAAAAGGTGTGTTTGAAGCTAAAATCAGCCAAGTAACAACAAGCCCCGATATTCCTTTGTTCAAAAAGTTCAGAGATGGTTGGAAAATTATAGATCCCGTAAATATTCAAAGTTTCAAAGAAAAAGCACAAGTTTTCTTAAACATTTTACAGACAGAAGAACTTATTAAAGTCTACCAAACAGAATTGACCAAAGAAATAGTCAGAGATGATTACCGGGAACTGATTGAACTCTGCTTGTTATTCTTTGGCGCAGATACAGAAAAGCTGTTCAAGATTAGACCTCCAGGTGCCATGCACCAAGCTCGATGGAGCTATATATTCATTTAAAATTACGTTACTAAGCTCTCAGTTCAAAATAACCTCCAAGGACAAGTCATCGCTGTTAGATGTGTGCTTATTTTTGTATTGTATTGTTTATTCATCAATTTTTATTGTACTATGTTATGTTAAGCCACGGCTTCAATGTGTTTCCCCAGTGAAATCACCTTATCAGGATTTATGCTTCCTAAAGACAATGAAGGCTTATGAACGAGTTGATAATAGTATCTCGAAGGCAGCGCTGCAGAAGTTTAGTCAACATCTATGGTATTTGACGGATGAAGTAGTAACTCTGTCCCTATTTGATGATGATGTGGACCTAGAAACTAAGGCAAAAATGGTTGCAAATTTTACAAAAGAAAACGTTTCGACTTATGAGAAAAGATACGTTCCATCAAAGGAGGAACTAGCTGGTACATTTTATGGTAAATGTGTTATATACTAACTATTTTTGTTTATACTATCACCTCTATGTAATAAAACTTTTTAAATGAAACTATATAGTATACTTTTTCCGATTTTTTGGTATTCCAACTAAAATAACTACACTTATTATTTTTTAATCTTTTCAGAAAAGAAATTAGAAGATTTCGTATCCATCAAAAGCAAGTTTTTCTTCACCCGTCTTAAAATTGATGACAGCTTTCTTCAAGAAAATCCATCTTCATGGAATGCTTCAACTTCATTTTTAGAAGCTAAAAACGCTGTTTCAATGCTAAAAACCGTAAATGACACAGCTGAAAGAGCTGTGAAGCTAATGCAAGACTTTCATGGGCTAATAACGGTTGAAGAGGAACAAAAGCAATTTTTGTTGCGTTGTGTCCAAGACCATAGAAAGATATATCCGGATTGTAAGAAGGAAACACTAAAAAGAAGATATGGGGAATACAAATAATTTAATGAAAGAATAATTGAGATTTGCAGTTTTTGGTAAATAAATGAATTTAAAAATAATTTGATTTGTTAGAATTTTATTTAAAACGAACTCTATATTCCTTGAAAATTGATTCGAAACAAATTGTTAGGTTCTAAGTTTGACATCAAATCGGCACGGGTTCCTGTTATCCAACAGCTATAAAATTTTATATTCAAGTACTTAGACCTTAATCGAAAAAAAATAGAGGGTATGCGTGTCTAAATTTGCAAAAAAAAATCTCCCTTAGGTGATTTTGTGAGAGAAAACAATCTTAACAGAACCAGAGCCTCATTTAGCCGCATCGATGGAAATATCCTGAATCTGAGTAACTTCCCTATACTCACCTTTCAAGATCTACGCAGGATATCAATAGGGAATTATCAAATTTACCAGGCTCGCTCTTATTGTGAGGAACATTTAAAGGTAAACGGAACCTATACCATCGAAGTCTGCGAATTTCTTCTTCTGCACATCAAAGTCTTATTGGCAACAATAACTTTTTATTACGAGGGCGAATCAAATCGAGGCATATAAGCAGAAAAGTGTATCTTACTTACATCCTGGTGAATGGCGATACAAACGAAGCAAATAGTTCGAGCGCAATAAAAGCTAACTGTTGCAACTATCTCGTTGGAATGAGGACTGTCGGTTGTTGCGATCAGAGAATATGAAATAAAGAAGTCAATCCTCAGCTGTCAATTTGATTTGCCTACAAGCTGGAAGCGAACAGCTGATGTATTAGATTTGCAAAGTATTAGTGAAAAGCAGTGCAAAACGCACACATAGAATCAACTAGTCATTCAGCACATCATTCAGCACAGGTCTTGTTGTTGTTGAAATTCACATCTATTTCTTCGACACGAAATGAAATTACAAATACAACAATGTAAACAAATGGGTTTTGGGGGGTGAAACGTACGAAGGATTGGCTTCTTTATTTGATATTCTCTGGTTGCGATCATGTAATGAGCATTTTATGGTATTTGGGCTATGCACGACACCAGGAAATAATAAGCATACCGCCAACCCTGTTTTGGATGGTATTTTGATTGACACTTGGAACGAAGACTAGTTTTTTTTGGTAAAAAAAGATACATATTTAAAATGAAATATTACTTTTGTTTTTTTAACATATTTTTTTATTTGAAAAAGAAAAGTGTCAAATGGACGACATTTACCCAGCGTATGATAACTTAGTTATATATCAAATAAAAGCTTATCAATCAGGCATTACAGTGGTGTAAAAAAATATAGGCCAGAAAAAAGTGTTTAGCATAATTTGAAAGATATTTTTATGATCTTACGTGCCATACTTTAGGATTTATAAGTAATTGTTTGCAAAAAATCCAGATCTTTTTTATTTGAAAAGGTCAACTTCAAGCTCAATTATCAAAAAATCTCCGGAGCCGAATTTAAAAATATTTGGCAGATAGATTGAGCTAAACGTTAGCTTTCATTTGGTACTAGTCTCATTAGTGTACGCCCTGGGCCCAAAAATGGGTCATCTCCTTTGGTTTCCATGATTTTACATGATTGTTTCAAATAGTTTGACATAATGTGTGTGGGTTTGTGTTTGTACTCTGTGAGATAGTGTTGAAGGACATTAAGAGAAATGGAACAATCAAATAAACACCCACTCTCGTGTTGTGTTTTCGTTATTATTATTATTTCAAATATTTGAATAAAAATTAATATTTGTTATTTAAGCAAAAAGAACAGGTACTAACTTACTATGCAGCGGGGTTCTATTGAAAACTGATAATCGATCTTTATTACCACTACTTCGAGATACCGGACTGTGGCCATGAGCTGAAACGATTTGAGAAAATATTTTTTTTTTGTTCAAGATAAGGTAAGCATACAAAATAAAAATCACCCCGATTACAAAATCCGACGAATGATCTGCGGAAGGAAGCAGACCTAATTTTGACATTTGGCTCATAGTAAAAACGACAAAGTTAAGTCTGATTCCCTCCGCAGCTCATTCATCGGATCCTGTAATCGGGGTGAATGTTTTTAATTATTGTTTTGCTCCTTGGAAGCATACATGTAGGTAAGTATGTAATAAATCTTAAAAGAACAGTAATCAAAATATTTATAAAAGTAATATCAAACTGTAGGTACATATAGCTGAGCCGGGATCATCTAGTTGACTGTTGGACTCGGTACGACTGTTGTTTCCATTCCTCTCAGCAGATATATCACTATCTGAATTAAGTGAATCATATTCTTCTGATTCGGATTTGATGGTATTCGAAATACGGTTTTGTCGTTTTTCTGTATTGGTGGAACTTTTACCTGTCGCGATAGGAGTACTCGCTCCACCAGCATTTACCGCTGTTGTCGCCGAACGCTTGTTATTCGAGCTGGTTAGAGTATCTTGATCTCGAGAATCATAGATCATTCCATTGCGGTTGATGTTTCCAGATTGGTTTTCATGATCGGGAAGATGAAATGTGGCGTATGGATAAATATCCTCTGAGTATTCAGGGATTCGTTCTAAGCCTGAAAAAGATGATTCTTTTCGTGATTGTTGAAGTTATTTACGTAGGTATGCAATCGCATATAGATATGCTCACGATTTTGAAGTCGAGGATCCTTGCCTTCTGACAAAGGAGGTCGTATCGAGTTTACATCGCGATCTAGGAGTTGTCTTGGATCTAATAAAAACTCAGTATAGTGCTAAGATGCTATGCTTCCAATAAAATATTTATACTTACAATGTCTGAAACAAATACACGCTCCCACGAGTGCCAAGATTGTCCCGAAGACAGATGTTATGAGAATTGCAATGAAATGCACGTCTTGAAAAAATGGTCCTACTTTGGGTGCATCGCTCTCGTCCTTGTCGTTAACTGACAAACCTGTTAAATGCAATGTATCAAACAGGTATTCAGCAATAGTTGAGCCTGCATGATTGTGAGCTGTTATTCGTAGACTGTATGCAGTTGCAGGCTCCAAATCTCCAAGGGTATATCGAGCCTGAGTCACAATGCTGCTAGAAACAATAATCCAATCGCTTGCGATTCCATATCTTCGAAATTCTATTGTAAAGTATAAGATAGGACATCCTTCGTCCTGCCATGAAGATAACTCCAGAATTGCCGATGTTATATTTGGTCGGATGAGGTTATGTTTACGTGGAGGAATTGGTTTATTTCCTGAAATATATTTTTGATTGTTGGGTTAACAATTGATTTAAAATATTTTCGCATAACCTTTTAGGCATACAAAGGAGTCAATGGCGCTGGGAATTAAGAAAACTATAATTTTTCCAACTGAATTTTCAAGGAATAGATATGTTAGAAATCTAGCTTTCATTTGACACCAATATCATTTCCTCACATATACTTTTTTGACTTGAAACTAAATAAAAAGTACATTTTTCCAAAAAAAAATTAAGTTTGAAAATAATTTTTTTTTGTTTCATGTTCTTTTTATTAGCTTTCAAGTCAAAAATGTATCTTACTAATGCAAAACTGTGAAAAAAATCTATTGGAATTGTGGTTTTCTCGTCATTTTGGCGATGATTGCGCATTGTTTAGAAACAACAAAATTTTTTCCTTTACCTAGTTTGTAAGACTTTGAAAGGAGATGACCCATTTTTGGGCCCAGGGTGTCGCTAATGAGACTAGTACCAAATGAAAGCTAGCGTTTAGCCCAATCTATCTGCCAAATATTTTCGAATTCGGCTCAGGAGATTTTTAGATAATTGAGCTTGAAGTTGACCTTTGTTAACTAAAAAAATCTGGCTTTTTTGTAAACAATTACTTATAAATCCTAAAGTATGGCACGTAGGATTAATATTTTGATATCAAATGAAAGATCACAAAAATATCTTTCAAGTTATGTTAAACACTTTTTTCTACACTTGATATACTTTGAATAAACGAGACAAAAACTTTTTTACTTTCGAAAGTCAATATCTCGAAAAAATCAGTGATGACCTGTATTTTTTTACACCACTGTAATGCCTGATTGATAAGCTTTAATTTGATATATAATTAAGTTATCATACACTGGGTAAATGCCGTCCATGTAACACTTTTCTTTTAAAAAGTAAAATTCAAATAAAAAAACATGTAATGTTTCATTTTAAATATCTTTTTTTACCAAATTATATGATATTTAAAATGTCTATCAACTCCTACTCTCACCTCCCCGCGGTGAACATCGGGTGCCTAGTACCTTTAACGGAAGATGGGGTTCCAATCCCTGTGGACGGTTTTAGGGGGCAGCAAACGAGAGAGGGGGGAGGAGTGTTCCCACTAAGGCACTACTCCTTCATCCAGGAGGCAGCGGAAGAATTCTCAAGATGGAATCAACGGTGGCGTCTACAGTTCCAGTTAGGCTGAACTACTTAGTGAACACCTAATACGGGCTACTACGACATATTCGGAGCTCAGGCCTATAAGGAGCGGTTAATCCGGCTCCCCGCCCTTGGAGTTATATATATAGGGTCTGGTCCTCCAGGTTGGGGGGTCGTGCCGTCGG
Organism: Dasysyrphus tricinctus; assembly: GCA_963921185.1. Taxonomy (NCBI): domain Eukaryota; kingdom Metazoa; phylum Arthropoda; class Insecta; order Diptera; family Syrphidae; genus Dasysyrphus; species Dasysyrphus tricinctus. Next base: position 37,757,718 of record OY992534.1, read on the forward strand.
GGTGACTTCCCGGCCACCTAAAGCTATTTTAGTTGCGAAGCAACAACAAACCTCGGATACGGACGGATTTGATGTTGACGAACCTAGCAAACGAAATAAGGACAACGAACTTCGGATCTTCACGTGGAATGTTCTGTCTCTATATAGACCACGTGCAGCCGAACATTTAGCGGAGGCCCTAGACTGCTACAAAGCAGACATCACCGCCATCCAAGAATTGCGATGGGATGGGCCGGGTACAAGAAAACTGAAAGACTGCGATATATACTACGGTGACTGTTACCGACCACAAGGGCCCACCACAAGGGACCACAGTCACTACGGTGACTGTTACCGACCACAAGGGCAGCGTCTTTTTGAATGTGGATTTGTTGTTAGAGGCAGACTTAGGCAAGAGGTCTTGAGTTTCAATTATGTGAACGAACGCCTCACGACAATTCGCATCAAGGCTAAATTCGCCAACATCAGCCTCATATGCGCGCATGCCCCCACAGAGGAGAAAGATGACGACACCAAGGACGAGTTCTACGAGCTCCTGGACATAGTACAGGTAAAATAGGATGAATAAAACAAAAAAATTAGTACCATCATGAAACTTGGTGAAAACATTTCATGTACTATGAGAATGAAAAATCAAAAGAGTCTATAAAAATATTTCACATGGAAGGGTGTTTTTTCGAGGGGGAGAAGGGGGAAGTTGTGGTGAATCAAACAGAAAAATTAGCTTTGGTGCAACATTAGCATATGACACATGTTTTTAAGGTAGTTTTAAATGCTGAATCAAATGACACCAAAACCAAGTCGATACGACATCCGTGATAAAAGTTATTATCATTTTTATGTAAGGATGACTATATTTTCATTATAAAAGTTAAATATTACCGGAAACCAGTTGAAAATAATGGTCCGTCGATGAAACTTGGCATCAATGGTTCATTTGTCATGAAAGACAATAATAAGAAGAGTTTATAAAAATATCTGTGGTTAGAGGGTGTTTTTTGAGGGTGTTGGTGAGGGTTGGGCTTATGGTGGGATTATTGCCATAGAACCTATTACAAAAATGGTACCCTCATGAAACTTTATAAAAATGTGGTATGAACTACCAAAATGAAAAATCAAAAGAGTCCATAAAAATATCTATATGGTAGAAGGATGTTTTCTATGGATGAAGGAATGAATAAAACTTTTTCAAAAAACTAAAACTGTTTCCAAAAACAAATAACACCCTTTACCCAAGCCCACAAAAACACCCTTTCTTCCTTGATATTTTTGTAAACTCCGTAAATTCTTCATTCTCGCAGTAAATGAAACACTTTTACCAAGTTTCTTGAGGGTTACCATCCTTTTCCATTTTTTTGAAAAATAGCCACACACTTCCCCTTATCTTCAAAAAACACACCCTTCCATGCAAAATATTTCTATAGACTCTTTTGATTCTTCATTCTATAAGTTAAAAGCACATTTTTACAAAATCTCATGGGGGTACCATTTTTGTAACAGGTCTTATGGCAATACTCCCACCACTACCCCAACTAACCAAAAAATCACCCTTTAACCACAGATATTTTTATATACTCTTCTTATTATTGATTTTCATGACAAATGAACCGTTTATGCCAAGTTTCATCGACAGACCATTATTTTCAACTGGTTTTCGGTAATATTTTACTTTTATACTGAAAATATAGTCATCCTTACATAAAAATGACAATAACTTTTTTCACGGAGGCCGTATCGACTTGGTTTTGGTGTCATTTGATTCAGCATTTAAAACTACTTTAAAAACATGTGTCATATGCTAATGTTGCACCAAATTTAATTTTTCTGTTTGATACACCACAACTTCCCCCCTCTCTCCCCCTCAAAACAACACCCTTCCATGTGAAATATTTTTATAGACTCTTTTGATTTTTGACTCTAATAATACATGAGACCTTTTCACCAAGTTTCATGATGGTACTAATTTTTTTTTTTATTCGAAAGACTTTTCGTACTATTTTACCTGTACTAACAAGACATATGAGCAATGCCCTAGCTATGACATTAAAATTGTCTTGGGCGATTTTAATCCCAAACTAGGAAGAGAAGACGTCTTTGGTGGCACAATCGGAAGATACAGCCTGCACGACACCACCTCCGATAACGGACTCAGGCTAATCGTTTTTGCTGCGGGGCGAAACGTTGTGGTAGCTAGTACGCAGTTCCCGCATCTCGATATACATAAGGGGACATGGCGAACTCCTAGTCAATCAACCGCCAACCAAATTGACCACATTGCGATCGACGTAAGGCACTCCTCCAGTATCAAGGATGTCCAAACGTTCCGAGGAGCCAACGTTGACTCGGACCACTACCTCGTTGTAGCCAAGGTAATTCTACGGATATCCAGACCAAAGCCAAAACAGGGAAATACTGTCAGGAAGTTCGACGTCGGACGGCCAGAGTCGCAGGAAATCACCAGGTCCTTCTCCGATCGAGTCTCTCGCGCCCTCTTAACTAGTCCTTTGCCGCCAACTGCAAACATCGAGAACCAGTGGAAAAACTGCCAGGAAGCCATCAGAGATGCCGCCTCTGACGTGCTGGGCTTCGCACGACCACCACAGCGAAACCCCTGGTTCGACGAGGAATGCCGGCAAGTACATGCAGCCGAACAACAGGCATACAAAGCGGCGCAGCATTGAAGGACCAGAGCTGCTCGCGAGCTCTACGAGCAGAAGAGGAAAGAGGAACACAAGCTTCTTAGAAGGAAAAAGAAAGAGCATGAGAAGCGCGCGATCGAGGAATTAGAGGGATGCCACTGCAGGAATGAAGTTCGGAAGTTTTACCAAAAAGTAGAAAGAACCTCCCAAGGTTACAAGGCCCGAACCGAAGCCTGCAAGGACGATCAGGGGAACATCGTGGTGGAATCGCAGTCGGTGCTGAGGATATGGAAAAATCATTTCTGCAAATTGTATAATGGCAATGACGAACCGAATTCCGCTACCATGCAAATTGCACCATTCAACCTGGACGACGCACGTAGGCCAACAATTCCGTCCACCCGATCTTGACGAAGTGAGGATAGCCATATCTAAACTTAAGGCGCCAGTTATAGCTTTCATTGAAACTCATCATTGAAAATTTTAATGATTGATTTTGAGATGTTTAGAAAGTAAAATCATTCATTATTTTGATGGACGATTAAAGTTAAAGACTAAATTAATATTTCTAGTCAAAAAAAAATTTCAAATAGGCCCAACTTTCCACAAAAATTGACTTTTGATTTTCCAATGATCATTGGTAAGGTAGTTCAATCATTGAAATAAGAAAAGTCTTTTTATGTAGAAAGTTAGGCCTATTTAAATTATTTTTTTGGCTAAAAATATTAACTTAGTCTTAAGCTTTATTTGTCCATCAAAATAATAACTGATTTTGCTTCCTAAATTCTCAAAATCAATCATTAAAATTTTCAATGATGAGTTTCAATGATAGCTATAACTTGCACCTAAGTCCAATAAAGCTGCTGGAGCTGATGGCCTTGCGGCTGAGCTATTCAAAGCGGCTGGCAATGAATTGGTTAGGAGTATCCACCAGCTCATCTGTAAAATATGGTCGGAAGAAAGCATGCCCGATGAATGGAACCTCAGTATTGTTTGCCCGATCCTCAAGAAAGGCGATCCTCTGGACTGCACCAACTACAGAGGCATCAGTCTTCTTAATATCGCCTACAAGATCTTCTCTGCCGTACTTTGTGAACGCCTGAAGCCATTCGTCGTCAACCTGATAGGTTCATATCAATGTGGCTTTAGGCCAGGGAAGTCCACCATCGACCAAATATTCGCACTACGGCAGATCTTGGAGAAAACCCAGGAGTTCCAAATCGATACCCACCACCTTTTTATCGATTTCAAGGCCGCGTATGACAGCATCTATAGAGACGAGCTATATAGAGCAATGTCTAGTTTTGGCATCCCTGCCAAACTCGTCCATTTGTGCAGGATGACGATGGAGAATGCACGCTGCTCCATCAAGGTCGGCAAAGACCTCACCGATACCTTTGATGTCAAAAAAGGTTTTAGGCAAGGCGACGCGCTGTCATGCGACTTCTTCAACATCGTTCTTGAAAGAATAGTGCAAAACTCTCACGTCAACACCAGAGGCACAATTTTTCAAAAGTCCGTCCAACTACTCGCTTACGCTGACGACATTGACATAATCGGACGAACAAAGCGTGATGTCAGTGGTGCTTTTGTGAGCATTGAGAAGGAAGCCAAGAAGATGGGTCTAACGGTGAATGAAAGCAAAACAAAATATATGCTGTCAACAAGAAAGGACACCCAACACCAACGTCTCGGACAGAACGTCACTATAGACAGCTATAATTTTGAGGTGGTCAGAGACTTTGTCTACCTAGGATCCGCTATAAACTCAGCGAACGACACCAGCGCTGAAATCAAACGAAGAATTACTCTTGCCAATCGCTGTTTCTTTGGGCTAAGAAGGCAATTGAGAAGCAAAGCCCTCTCTCGAGCAACTAAACTGTCCCTGTATAAGACGCTTATCATCCCGGTCCTGATGTATGGTGCAGAGGCATGGACACTGTTAACGGTGGATGAGAACGCGTTAGGCTGTTTTGAAAGGACAATTCTCCGGGTGATTTTTGGTCCCATCTGCATAGATGGGGAATGGAGAAGAAGATACAACAACGAACTGTATGGGCTGTACAGCGACACCGACCTAGCCACAAAAGTGAAAAGCCAACAACTGAGATGGCTGGGTCATCTAGAGCGAATGGACACCAATGCTCCGGCCCGGAAAGTCTTTGAATCCAACCCCGTGGGACAACGCAGTAGAGGTGGACAGCGTAAAAGGTGGCGCACGCAAGTGGAAGAGGACCTCAACCAACTTGGCGTGCGAAACTGGAGACAGCTAGCTAGAAACCGAGCCGGCTGGAAGAAGCTTGTTGGTTGAGGCCCTGGTCCACCCCAGACTGTAGCGCCACCTTAAGTAAGTAATGATATTTAAAATATACATATTAATGTTAATTAATTGAAAAAAAAAGTCTTCGTTCAAAGTGTCAATCAAAATACCATCCAAAAACAGGGCTGGCGGTATGCTCATTGTTTCCTGGTGTCGTGCATAGCCCAAATACCATAAAATGCTCATTACATGAGCGCAACAACCGACAGTCCTCATTCCAACGCGACAGTTGCAACAGTAAGCTTTTATTGGGCTCGAACTATTTGCTTCGTTTGTATCGCCATGCACGAGGATGTAAGTAAGATACACTTCTCTGCTTATATGCCTCGATTTGATGTTGGTAACATCAATCCTCAATTATTATTATATTCTGGCAATTATCAAATTAACCAGACTCGCTCCTATTGTGGGGAACATTTAGAGGTAAACGGAATCTATACCATCGAAGTCTGCGAAGACCGGATGCGAATTTCTTCTTCTGCACATCAAAGTCTTATTGGCAACAATAACTTTTTATTACGAGGGCGAATCAAATCGAGGCATATAAGCAGAAAAGTGTATCTTACTTACATCCTGGTGAATGGCGATACAAACAAAGCAAAAAGTTCGAGCGCAATAAAAGCTTACTGTTGCAACTGTCTCGTTGAAATGAGGACTGTCGGTTGTTGCGCTCATGTAATGAGCATTTTATGGTATTTGGGCTATGCACGACACCAGGAAACAATAAGCATACCGCCAGCCCTGTTTTTGGATGGTATTTTGATTGACACTTTGAACGAAGACTATTTTTTTTTCAATTTATTAACATTTATATATTTTAAATGATGTTCAAAGGGTAGACATGTGCATTCAAGAGGACACAAGCGTCCACAAGCTTTGTTTCAAAGCGATCCTCTGTCTATCAACTCCTACTCTCACCTCCCCGCGGTGAACATCGGGTGCCTAGTACCTTTAACTGAAGATGGGGTTCCAATCCCTGTGGACGGTTTTAGGGGGCAGCAAACGAGAGAGGGGGGGAGGAGTGTTCCCACTAAGGCACTTCTCCTTCATCCAGGCGGCAGCGGAAGAATTCTCAAGATGGAATCAACGGTGGCGTCTACAGTTCCAGTTAGGCTGAACTACTTAGTGAACACCTTATACGGGCTACTACGACATATTCGGAGCTCAGGCCTATAAGGAGCGGTTAATCCGGCTCCCCGCCCTTGGAGTTATATATATAGGGTCTGGTCCTCCAGGTTGGGGGTCGTGCCGTCGGGGTGACTTCCCGGCCACGTAAAGCTATTTTTAGTTGCGAAGCATCAACAAGCCTCGGATACGGACGGATTTACTGTTGACGAACCTAGCAAACGAAATAAGGACAACGAACTTCGGATCTGCACGTGGAATGTTCTGTCTCTCTATAGACCACGTGCAGCCGAACATTCCAAGAAGTGCGATGGGATGGGCCGGGCAAAAGAAAACTGAAAGACTGCGATGTATACTACGGTGACTGTTACCGACCACAAGGGCAGCGTCTTTTTGGATGTGGATTTGTTGTTAGAGGCAGACTGAGGCAAGAGGTCTTGAGTTTCAATTATGTGAACGAGCGCCTCACGACAATTCGCATCAAGGCTAAATTCGCCAACATCAGCCTGATATGCGCGCATGCCCCCACAGAGGAGAAAGATGACGACATCAAGGACGAGTTCTACGAGCTCCTGGACAAGACATATGAGCAATGCCCTAGCTATGACATTAAAATTGTCTTGGGTGATTTTAATGCCAAACTAGGAAGAGAAGACGTCTTTGGTGGCACAATCGGAAGATACAGCCTGCACGACACCACCCCCGATAACGGACTCAGGCTAATCGACTTTGCTGCGGGGCGAAACGTTGTGGTAGCTAGTACGCAGTTCCCGCATCTCGATATTCCTAAGGGGACATGGCGAAATCCTGGTCAATCAACCGCCAACCAAATTGACCACATTGCGATCGACGCAAGGCACTCCTCCAGTATCAAGGATGTCCGAACGTTCCGAGGAGCCAACGTTGACTCGGACCACTACCTCGTTGTAGCAAAGGTAATGCTACGGATATCCAGACCAAAGCCAAAACAGGGAAATACTGTCAGGAAGTTCAACGTCGGACGGCTACAGTCGCAAGAAACCGCCAGGTCCTTTTCCGATCGAGTCTCTCGCGCCCTCTTAACTAGTCCTTTGCCGCCAACTGCAAACATCGAGAACCAGTGGAAAAACTGCCAGGAAGCCATCAGAGATGCCGCCTCTGACGTGCTGGGCTTCGCACGACCACCACAGCGAAACCCCTGGTTCGACGAGGAATGCCGGCAAGTACATGCAGCCAAACAACAGGCATACAAAGCGGCGCTGCATAGAAGGACCAGAGCTGCTCGTGAGCACTACGAGCAGAAGAGGAAAGAGGAACACAAGCTTCTCAGAAAGAAAAAGAAAGAGCATGAGAAGCGCGCGATCGAGGAATTAGAGGGATGCCACTGCAGGAATGAAGTTCGGAAGTTTTACCAAAAAGTAAAAAGAACCTCCCAAGGTTACAAACCCCGAACCGAAGCCTGCAAGGACGATCAGGGGAACATCGTGGTGGAAACGCAGTCGATGCTGAGGATATGGAAAAATCATTTCTGCAAATTGTATAACGGCGATGACGAACCGAATTCCGCTACCATGCAAATTGCACCATTCAACCTGGACGACGTAGGCCAACAATTCCGTCCACCCGATCTTGACGAAGTGAGGATAGCCATATCTAAACTTAAGTCCAATAAAGCTGCTGGAGCTGATGGCCTTGCGGCTGAGCTATTCAAAGCGGCTGGCGATGAATTGGTTAGGAGTATGCACCAGCTCATCTGTAAAATATGGTCGGAAGAAAGCATGCCCGATAAATGGAACCTCAGTATTGTTTGCCCGATCCTCAAGAAAGGCGATCCTCTGGACTGCACCAACTACAGAGGCATCAGTCTTCTTAATATCGCCTACAAGATCTTCTCTGCCGTACTTTGTGAACGCCTGAAGCCATTCGTCAACAACCTGATAGGTCCATATCAGTGTGGCCTTAGGCCAGGGAAGTCCACCATCGACCAAATATTCGCACTACGGCAGATCTTGGAGAAAACCCAGGAGTTCCAAATCGATACCCACCACCTTTTTATCGATTTCAAGGCCGCGTATGACAGCATCTATAGAGACGAGCTATATAGAGCAATGTCTAGTTTTGGCATCCCTGCCAAACTCGTCCGTTTGTGCAGGATGACGATGGAGAATGCACGCTGCTCCATCAAGGTCGGCAAAGACCTCACCGACACCTTTGATGTCAAAAAAGGTTTTAGGCAAGGCGACGCGCTGTCATGCGACTTCTTCAACATCGTTCTTGAAAGAATAGTGCAAAACTCTCACGTCAACACCAGAGGCACAATCTTTCAAAAGTCCGTCCAATTACTCGCTTACGCTGACGACATTGACATAATCGGACGAACAAAGCATGATGTCAGTGGTGCTTTTGTGAGCATTGAGAAGGAAGCCAAGAAGATGGGTTTAACGGTGAATGAAAGCAAAACAAAATATATGCTGTCCACAAGAAAGGACACCCAACACCGACGTCTCGGACAGAACGTCACTATAGACAGCTATAATTTTGAGGTAGTCAGAGACTTTGTCTACCTAGGATCCGCTATAAACTCAGCGAACGACACCAGCGCTGAGGTCAAACGAAGAATTAAGAATTGCCAATCGCTGTTTCTTTGGGCTAAGAAGGCAATTGAGAAGCAAAGCCCTCTCTCGAGCAACTAAACTGTCCCTGTATAAGACGCTTATCATCCCGGTCCTGATGTATGGTGCAAAGGCATGGACACTGCTAACAGTGGATGAGAACGCGTTAGGCTGTTTTGAGAGGAAAATTCTCCGGGTGATTTTTGGTCCCGTCTGCATAGATGGGGAATGGAGAAGAAGATACAACAACGAACTGTATGGGCTGTACAGCGACACCGACCTAGCCACAAAAGTGAAAAGCCAACGACTGAGATGGCTGGGTCATCTAGAGCGAATGGACACCAATGCTCCGGCCCGGAAAGTCTTTGAATCCAACCCCGTGGGACAACGCAGTAGAGGTGGACAGCGTAAAAGGTGGCGCACGCAAGTGGAAGAGGACCTCAACCAACTTGGCGTGCGAAACTGGAGACAGCTAGCTAGAAACCGAGCCGGCTGGAAGAAGCTTGTTGGTTGAGGCCCTGGTCCACCCCGGACTGTAGCGCCACCTTAAGTAAGTAAGTAAGTATATTTTAAATATCATATAATTTGGTAAAAAAAGATACATATTTAAAATGAAACATTACATATTTTTTATTTGAATTTTACTTTTTAAAAGAAAAGTGTTACATGGACGGCATTTACCCAGTGTATGATAACTTAATTATATATCAAATTAAAGCTTATCAATCAGGCATTACAGTGGTGTAAACAAAATATAGGTCATGGCTTTCGAAAGTAACTAAAAAAATAATTTTTAAAAAAGTTTTTGGCTCGTTTATTCAAAATATATCAGGTGTAGAAAAAAGTATTTAACATAACTTGAAATATATTTTTATGATCTTTCATTTGATATCAAAATATTAATCCTACGTGCCATACTTTAGGTTTTATAAGTAATTGTTTGCAAAAAAGCCAGATTTTTTTAATTTTTGCAAAGGTCAACTTCAAGCTCAATTATCTAAAATTCTTCGGAGCCGAATTCGAAAATATTTGGCTGATAGATTGGGCTAAACGTTAGCTTCCATTTGGCTCTAGTCCCATTACTGTACACCGTGGGCCCAAGCTCCATAGGAAAATGGGTCATCTCCTTTTGTTGAGGGATAACGGTTTGATGAATCAATTTGAAAATTTATGGGAATGTTCATGATTTAAAAGTCTACAATTTTGCATACCAGCGCCAACTTTGCAATCAATATTTGCAAAGAAAAAATGGATTTACGACAAGACCACAAAAAGTCGGTTTTAGCATTTTTTTAAACTAACGGTGAACTGTAAAAAAAAAATTCTACAAAATCTTAAAAAAATCTGGTAAAACGTTTTCTTGAATTTCCAAAACTGTTTTTGAATTTTTTATAACGTCATTATTTGCAGAGATCTTAGCAATCAAGGCTAATAGTATCTTTTCATTCAAAGTCAGATAAACCATGCAAAAAAAATCGTACGACAACAAAAACAAAACTGAATTGAAGCTGAATAAACAAGGTATCTGATCATTACAATTGAATGACCCAAAAAAAAAAAAAAATTATGCATAGACATTTTTTTTTTGTCTCGTCTCATTTTTTGCAATAACGTAATAACGGTACTTCAAATAAATTTTTTTGCAAAAAAATCTCGAAACAAATAACATAAAGCTGTAGAATGTTTTTTGTTTCAACTCAGAACCACCACTCGTCACAAAGATACAGCTCTTCAAAAAACACTAACAAAAATTGAAAAAAATTGTTCCTTTAATTTCATCGGGCCTTACTATAATAATCAAACACAAATGTCGATTATTAGCTAACTGCGAGGTTAAAATAAAATGTGGAGCTTAAACGGAATGCTACCAATAAAGAACTTCACCCTATTGCTAACAAAATCCTCAGACTTTCCTTGAATCTACTACAATATGCATCAAATTCTATCAAACAAACCCAGCGGGAAATATCGTCCTCAATGAAATTTATTGCTGAAATAATCAGTGAATTCACTTGCCAAATCATAAGAGAAACGACATGCAATGATTTAGTAGGTGAAGATGAAGAGTAATGCAAAGTTTCCTCAGTTCGTAGCTTTGATTCCACTTTCTGCTTTGTGTTTATGAAACGACCCTTTATTTCGGTGAATTTTAAAGGGAAAAGTATGTGATGAAAAATTTGTGGATAAGTAATGTACAAGATCATCAGTTCATTGTTTGAATCCACTCATCTGCTTTGTAAAGTGTTCATGGCGAGAAAAAAAAAAAAAACAAAACAAATGTGAGTGAAACTCATGGTGAATTGTAATCGATGATTCCAACGATGAATAGTAATGCACAAAGTAGTTTATAATTTTTGGCAACTATAAATTCCCATTTTGTTGGATACAGTTCACAGTTACTTTCTGTAAAAAAGTCGATGTAAGACGAACTGAAGTCAATAGAAATTGCGTTTGTCGAAACGCCAACAATTTTTGATTTGAAATGGAAACAACTATTTGGTTTGTTTTCATTTTAAAATAAAGGGTGCATTACCGATGGGATTTATTAAACAATACAAATGGGAGGATTTAATTGATGAAAAAGAAACTACCACTAACCTGGTGATTTCATAGCTGAATTTTCATTAGATTTTTCATCGAAATTATTGAACTGATGAATAAGCTAAATACCCGTATGTAGTGAATTCACAGATTAAGCAATCACCATGTTTTTCATCACCTGGGTCGGTGAATAAACAACTTCCATTGAAGAAGTGAATTCGTTAGTGAATTTTCATCGAGAAAGTGGCATGTGCTTCCCGCCAATGACACGCCCATGTTAAATTCATCAAAGGAATAAGCTGAAAAGTGGCAGGTACAGCTTCCATTCCTCAAGGAAAAAGCAGGTTTTTCCTCAATGATTTTTTTAATTTTCCCGCTGGGAAACCGCACACTACAGTAACACAAGTGAAAACATAGAAGAAAAATGCACAAATACATTGACACAGGGTCGGCGTGCAGTTAAGTAGTATAAATATCGGACTTGAGCAATAAAATTGTGCTCCTAGTGTAAAAAAATATGCTCATCCAGCCAAAATTGCTCCTCATAGAGCAAGTAGTACTGTGTACGAAGTAGTGTGTGTGTGTGTGTAGCGATGAATGGATTGCTTGTGCATGGAAAAAGGTGGATGAAATGTGTAGGATAAATGTGTACGATTTATTTTTAGAACTGAAGAAAATGTGGTAAGAAATTTGGATCTGATAAATCAATGAAAAATGTAAGGAAAATGCGTTATCAGGAAAACTATTGTCGCGACTGTAGGAATATACTTTACAGGGATGGGAAAAATTGAATGCTGTGTAATTACAACAACTATACAGTAGTATAAATATCGGACTTGAGGAACAGAGCATTTGGGTGAATGTATTTTGTTGGTGTAAATGTAAAACTTTGGGGTGAATTTAGTTTTCGTGACTGTGAATTGTGGCTAGTGATGTACAGAGATATTTGTATGGTTTTTTGCTTGAAGGTTGACGAGGTGGATGTGTAGTAGGTACATATATGCAAGTAAAAGGAATTCTTGTATGGTTTGTAGGTATGTAGATTTGGAGTGGGCATATGTTGATATGAGTTTTGAGTGGTGACGGGATCATATACTACGATGGGAGTTCATTGACTTTGAGATGCATTGGTAGGTTGAAGGGAGATAATGATTTAAGAAATTTAGGAACAGAAAGGAAACAAATAATTTTTGTCTTTTATAATAATTGTGATTTATTAATCCATGAATTGTTAGCCGATGGGAAGCCAAGCCATTTAACATATACATTGTCTCCATTACTTTTAAGTACTTTTTCAACGAGATAAATATTAGGATATTTAGTCTTTTGTAATTCTTTTTCGTAAAAACATCCGCTGATAGGTTGACCATTAAAATCTTCAAGGAGATATGTTGCTGGATTGGTTAGGTTTACTTTTCTTATCGTAAAAATTTCCGTTGTCCAATTTGGTGTGTAGCCTTTCTCAAAAACGTGTTTGAACTTGCTTATTCTAACATTGTCCCCAACTCGAAATTTACCCCGTGGAGCGATTTTAATTCTATTATAAGCCGTAGATAAGAGTGTTTTAGAGTTTTCCTGATTCACATCGTATTCAATTTTACTGTATTTATTTTTTTCTGGAGAACATGTTCACTCATGCTTATTCGGAGCTGAGTTCATATCTTTATACATATCGATACAGTTAAATGCAGATTCAATTTTCTGTATAAATAGCGGTTTCAGTTTAAGATGCATCTCATATCCTCAACGATGAATCTCAAAGAAGAACTGTTAAAAGTGGAAGAAGAGGTTGCATTCAAACCTTGTAAGAAGATTTTTGAATTAAATAAAAATGAAAAATATCCTATTGACAAGCTGAAACGGTGTGTAACCAAATTTGGTGAACGAATTGTTGCTGATTTGGGGCAATTTCAGGTAATTGAATACATATTTATAGGTTTTATGCATACAACATAAATACTAAAGACCTTTTCCTTACAGACTTTCTTTCCAATGCGCTACAGCAAATTATCAGATGCTGCCATAGCTGAAATAAATCAAGGGTCATTTAATGTTATGTATTTGGGTCCACTAGGACGAACTTCTAATATTAAAATTGAAGAACAGTTGTACTAATATATTGAATAAAGCATATCTGTATACATATTTATTTAGTTTTAATTATCTCTTTTATCTCTTTTTGTTAAAAAGTATTTGTTGTAAAAAAAGCATTTGGAACATGTTTCAACATGTTTGCATTTGATTACCATTCAATCTTAACGCTCTCTACATCAATAGTAAGTATGCGATAAAGATGTAATGGCTATATGAATCTTGTCAAATTGTTAACGGTTAAATATGAAAGGGTCAAAGATTTGTTATAGTTAGAAAAAAAAAAAATCAAATTATAAAATTTAAGAGCTAGGGATATCAATATGGTGCTTGAAAAATCATAAAACATTAAATTTATAAGTACTCAGAAAATCTAAACGGAATTGATTATCAGGTACATCTATAAAAACGTATGCCAACGGGTTGTTTAAATTTTAGTGAACATATGAAAATCCTAAAATCAATAAATACTGATGCACGCTTATTGACACATACCATATCAGTATATTTTGATGCTCTCATTATTATAGCAGGATCCTGCTTATCATAAACAAAGATTCTGGGGGTGAAATTAAAAGTTTGTTTATTTAAAACCCAACGTATGCCAACAGGTTGCTTAAATTCCAACGGGGGCATGCACGCTTATTGACACATACCATATCAGTATATTTTGATGTTCTCATTATTACAACGGGATCCTGCTTATGATAAACAAAGATTCTGAGGGACAAAATTATAGTTTGTTTATTAAAAACCCAACGTATGCCAACAGTTTGTTTAAATGCCAACGAGGGTTGCTTAAATTTTAGTGAGCATCTGAAAATCCTAAAATCAATAAATAATGATGTACGCTTATTGACACATACCATATCAATAAATGTTGATGCTGTCATTATTACAGCGGGATCCTGCTTATCATATACAAAGATTCTGTGGGTGAAAATAAGTTTGTTTATTTAAATCACAACGTATGTCAACAGGTTGTTTAAATGCCAACGGGGGATTGTTTTAATTTTTGTGAACATCTGAAAATCCTAAAATCAATAAATACTGATGCACGCTTATTGACACATACCATATCAGTATATTTTGATGCTCTCATTATTATAGCAGGATCCTGCTTATCATAAACAAAGATTCTGGGGGTGAAATTAAAAGTTTGTTTATTTAAAACCCAACGTATGCCAACAGGTTGCTTAAATTCCAACGGGGGCATGCACGCTTATTGACACATACCATATCAGTATATTTTGATGTTCTCATTATTACAACGGGATCCTGCTTATGATAAACAAAGATTCTGAGGGACAAAATTATAGTTTGTTTATTAAAAACCCAACGTATGCCAACAGTTTGTTTAAATGCCAACGAGGGTTGCTTAAATTTTAGTGAGCATCTGAAAATCCTAAAATCAATAAATAATGATGTACGCTTATTGACACATACCATATCAATAAATGTTGATGCTCTCATTATTACAGCGGGACCTTGCTAATCATAAAAAGATTCTTGGACAAACGAAGATTTGAGTAGTCGTCCTGTTCAAAATGTTTTTATTCTTAAAGAATACCTCGTCCAGTACGATCGTGTGCTCAGCGTTACTAGTAATTTTTTTTTAATAAAAAACAACTAACTATCACCATGAAATCGTTTTTGTGTGAAATTTGCGGTAAAATCTTCTCGTCCAATTTTAATTTAAGAAGGCATTTGGCGAAAATCCATGCCATTTCGGTTAAAAAACCAGCGGTCAGAAATTTTTGTGACTTGTGTGAAAAAAGTGTTGCTATGGGGCAGTGGTGTGAACATGATAAAACCGAAAATCATTCTTTGTTGGCTCGCGAACTTTTAAATAGGATGGATTGTGATCAACAAGCTGCCCCGGCAAGAAAATACTGCGAAATTTGTGAAAAAAGTGTTATTTTATGTCAATGGAACGAGCATATTAAGGACAGCGTACATTTGAAGCTCGTCGAGGGAATATTTGCGGGGGTTGATATTGAAGACGAACAATTAAAAAAGAAAAGGTGTGACATTTGTGAGGTTGAAGTGGAAGGTGACTGGAGCAAACACGTTCGTCGATACGAGCATAAGAAACTTGTTGCTGAGTTACTCTCAGACAACTTTCGTGTTGTGAAGAGTTGTTTTAAGGGCAGAATTGAAACGCTCTTATATGAAAATAAGAACGAGGATAACTTAAATCCCTATAACTTTTTGCGAGAGGCAGAAGATGCTATTGTGGAGAAGCTCCAAGAACATTTGAAAAAGTTGACGTGCATCAAGTTCAACCTAGAACTGTTTGGTGAGTTTATAAAGCTCAATTCCGAAGACGAAATGCAGCTGAGCATTAAATCCTTCAATACAAAGATGGAAATAGCTTTATTAAACTCAGATCTCTCCTCCACGTACTCAGACATGGTAACGGAAATAGATACCAAAACTCAGGAGTTCCAGGAAAAAGATAGTGGTTGGTCATTGCTCAGAATACTTCACGTTGAAATAAACGTAAACGAATTCACACCCATAAAAGGATCCAGATACTTAGAATTACCTGAATTTATCAAGAGAAAAAGAGCATGCATAAATGTTCGAAACGACGATGTGTATTGCTTTAAATGGGCAATAATCTCCGCTCTGTTCAGCAAGAGTAAGACTAACCTAGAAAAACCGGAAACCTATAAAATTAGCAATATCAGTGGGAGAGTGATTTATAAAAATGGCCTAAGGATTGATTTTGGAAGCCTACAGTTCCCACTAAAACTAGAGGAAATTGGACAGTTCGAAAGGCTAAATCCTTCCATTAGCATAAACGTTTTCGGACTCGATGAGGAAAAGAAAAGTGTAATAGGACCATTCTATATAACGAGCCAGGAGAAGGAAATCCACATCAATTTACTTCTTTTGCAAAAAGAACAGGTGTCACACTTTGTCTGGATAAAAAATATATCAAGGTAAATTTTACGAATTTATGTCTTAAAATATATCTAAATTTAGCTTATATATTTTTTCTGATTACTTTCTAGACTTATATCAAACCAGGTCAAAAACTACGGGGGAAGGACTTGGTTTTGCAACACATGTTTGCTGGGGTTCAGATCCGAGGTAGCAGTGACATCTCATAAAAGCGAATGCTGTAGGATGGTTACTAAGATGCCCAGAGAAGATAAAGCCTCCATTAGCTTTGATCATCACGAAAGGGAGATAAATGTCCCATTCGTCGTCTATGCAGACTTCGAGTGTATATTGGAAGATGTTGCGCCAGCTGATTCAGGTACAACAAATAATTTTATACAAAAGCACACCCCATGCGCTAGCGCATATTATATAAAAAATTTTAATAATGATAGTTTAAGTAAATTTAAGTCATTTAGTGGTAGTAATTGCACTAAAGATTTTTTGAATTCTTTAGTGAAGGACTGCATAGAGTTAAACGGTATGAAAGCCAAACCTATGAATCAACTTTCAGAAATTGATTTAAATTATCAAAATAGCTGTCGGGTTTGTCATATTTGCAACAAAAGCTTAGGTTTAGATCGAGTTGCTGACCATTGCCATTATACAGGTAAATATAATGGACCAGCGCATAACACATGCAACTTAGCATATAGAAAACCAAAATTTTTTCCAATTTTCTTTCACAACTTCTCGGGCTATGATTGTCATTTATTGATTAAGGAACTTGCTTCACTTAAGGGAAATATATCTATAATCCCCCTAAATAAGGAAAAATATGTTTCTGTATCTAAGACAATCTATTTACCCGAAAATAAATCGTTTGAATTAAGGTTTTTAGATTCATTTAGATTCATGCCTTCTAGTCTTGATTCATTGGGAAGGAATCTTACGGCTAGTGATTTTAAATTAATTAAATCCAACTTCCCAATTGAAGAAGAGTTTAAGCTTCTGACTAGGAAAGGAGTATTTCCGTATGATTACATGAAGTCATGGCAAAGTTTAGAAGAAAAAAACCTTCCTCCTCAACATAACTTTGATAATAAGTTAACTGGAGAACCTTGCTCTTTAGATGACTATAATCATGCGAAAGAGGTATGGAACACTTTTAAATGTAAAAACCTTTTTGACTATATGGAATTATATTTGAAAACGGATGTTCTTCTCTTAGCAGATATCTTCGAAAATTTCAGGAGTATTTGTAAAAATATTTACAAACTAGACCCCTGTCATTATTATACAGCCCAGGATTATCTTGGGATGCCATGCTAAGAATGACGAAAATCAATCTTGAGCTTATTCAAGATATTAATATATATAATTTTATAAAGAAGGGAATAAGAGGAGGCATATCTCAATGTTCTCATCGACATACTATTGCAAACAACAAATATATGGAGAGCTTTGATGAAGAAAAAGAGTCTCAATATTTAATGTATGTTGATGCGAATAATTTATATGGTTGGGCTATGTCATCCCCTCTTCCATATTCTTCGATTAAATGGGTGGAAGATTTTGAAAATATTGATTTAATGAATATTTCTGATGAATCAGAAATAGGATACATTTTTGAAGTTGACTTGGAATATCCGAATTCCTTACACGATTTACATAATGATTTGCCATTTTGCGTGGAAAACAAAAAAGTCAATAACTCGAAATTCGTTAAACTTATTGCTGATTTAACACCAAAACACAATTATATAATTCATTATAAGAACCTACAGCAATGCATAAATAATGGGTTGAAAATTGTTCGTGTGCATATGGTTTTAGAATTCAAACAGTCGCGTTGGCTTCAAAAGTACATAGACTTGAATAATCAGCATCGAACTCTTGCTACCAGTGATTTCGAGAAAAATTTTTTCAAATTAATGAATAATAGTGTCTTCGGAAAAACTATGGAAAATGTCGACAAGCGCAAAGATGTTAAGATTGTGACTTCTTGGGAAAACAATAAAAAGCGCCTTGGAGCTAGAGCTCTGATTGCAAGACCAAATTTCCATAGTTTGACTAGATTTACTGAAAACATGGCGGCCATTCAAATGAAAAGAGTGAGTACTTATTATAACAAGCCTTTGTACTTAGGATTTTGTGTCTTAGAGTTTTCAAAGTGGAAAATGTACGACTTCCACTATAGTTACATGAAACCTAAGTATGAACACAATCTAAAACTCAATTATATGGACACGGACTCCTTTATCTACAGCGTAAAAACTGATGATTTTTATAATGAGATAAAAAATGATATTGAATTGTATTTTGATACTTCTGCATACTCTCCGAACAATCCATATAACATCCCCTTGATGAATAAGAAAGTGTTAGGAATGATGAAAGATGAGAATTCGGGGAAAATAATGAAAGAGTTTATAGGTTTGAGATCAAAAATGTATTCCTTTTCTGTTGAAGAAACCGAAGTGAAGAAAGCAAAGGGTGTCAAAAAAATTGCACTCAAAGACATAAACTTGGTAAACTATAAAGATTGCTTATATAGCAAACGAGTCTACCACGGGGAAATGTTTGTTTTTCGATCTGTGGCTCATCAAATATACACCCAACAGCTAAATAAGATTGTTTTAAGTCATCTCGATGATAAGAGATTCATAAGGGAAGATGGTATAAGTACATATGCTTGGGGTCATTACAGAATAAATAATTAAACAGTCCTTTAGTTTTAAATAAATTGTATTTATTTATTAAATAATGTTGATAAAGAAAATTGTAAAATTGTGTATGAAAATCATTTAATTGTAAATAAAAACTAAATACATATGTAAAAATTATAAAGAAAAAATAAAGAAAAGAGAAAAAAAATGGTAAAATGTTCTTCTTATTTCTCTAAAAAAATTTCAGGAAAACTGTTGTTTAAAAAGTTATTTAATAAGAACACGTTTTGCAGGGCACAGCATTTGCTATGTGATAAGCATCTTGTCTCACTCGGAAAAAGAGTTTTTAGTTCTTTGAAGCTGGGGCAGTTTATATTTTCAACATTTATTACTTCAGCGTTTTCATTTAGGAGTCGCTTTATCCATAGTAATTTTTCATCACCTTTAACATAAACGATGTGATTTATAATATTATCTCGAAAAAATTCTTCTACTTTATGATATTTTGTGAATCCGCCATTCCAGTGCAAACCATGATGGTTTTGATACAGCCATTTTGCTTGTCTTTTTAACGATGTTGATAAATGCTTGAAATCAAACGGAGGTGTGATAATGAAGTGGTGATGGTTACGACCACGCAGAATAGCTACTTCTTTAACTATAAACTTATCATTAGGTCCTCTGAAACCTTGAATATCAACAATGAATGCCATTGCTTGGGCTGGTGTGTTCTTGATTAAGAGCTATACTGAACTAAATTATTTAAATATTTCGAGATACTAATTGGCTTAGAGGATTGTAGTTTATAATTCGATCATGTAACATTAAGCAATACGCTGATGTATTTAGTGGTAGTTCCTTTGCTGTTTTAATTTCCAAACGAATATCAACTGGTCCAGTTTTAACTACTTCATTCTGATGTCTACAATCAATCACAAAAATAGGTGCTTGTGACTTGAAGAGATTTCTTGTCAACAGTGGCTCTGCAACTGAGCAGTTATAATAATTTTTTCTAAACTCATTGTACATTTGGTAAAGAATACTAAAGTGGTTTCTTTCAAATGATATATTTTGATCTTCATAGGGATAAACGTCAGAATTTAAATATGCTTTGATGTTGGTAACGTTACAATGATCAAAATAGGTAGGATTCTCTTTCAGTTGGTTTCTCTTGTTAGTTTGTAAGGCAACGATAATGTATCTAGGCTTCTCAACTTGTGAAGTTGTCTTTACATTCCAAATATGATGGTCACTTGTAGGTAAGGCTGGGTATTCATATAAATCCCAATTACGAAAGGCGATTTTCATGATGCCATTATCATTTATAGATTTGAATAGTTTCAATTTCAAAGAATCAGCAAGACAAACATGCGGCACTTTCCATTGAAGTTTGTGTAATGTGATCTTCGCTTGCTCATCTGCATCAGCTATTAGTGAATTTTCATCACTACGAGAACGTGTTAGAATTAAGTCATGTCGAGCGTTAGGAATTATTTTTTTGAAATCCTCTGCAAAACCCAAAAGTTTATTAAGTGGCAAACAAAAATTAAAATGTGATCCATCTAAGCAAACTGAAGAATTTGGACACCAGCCTCCATTATACAACATTACGCTTTCATTTTGATTTAAAGAAATATAATTTTTAATGGAAGTTGTGATTCCAACATTTCGATTACTATCTATTTCAATACCATTCAGTTCATATCGGATTTCATCAAATAGGAATGCAATACAATTGTTTACAAGTTTTGTTTTCTCGACTTCCGACCCATCATTTTTCGAAACAGTCCCCTCAACATAAATGTAACTCTCCGAAGGTAATATATTGAGATTTTGATGTTGCACGCAGATGTGGATGATGTCATTTTTACCAAAATTATTTAAAAATGGTGAATAGGAATGATATTCGTATTTTAAAATACTATCATCAAATGCTGGTTCTTGAAAAATATTCAGCATATCTCAGTGTTTTAGGTTATAGTTATTCTTTTCTTCAATTTGAATCCTAATGATAATAAAAACGATTGGTTTTCTTTTGTTAGCACTTGTACTTTCTCTTTAGGAGATAATGAAGTATTGATTATAGAACTCAATAAATCCTGTCTTTTATAGAAGTTATTAGAACCAGAGAAAGTATTATAAACTATCATTTTTGACGATTAAGGTGTAATCGAATCGTTATTAATTCACCTCGAAAGTTAATAAGGTTTCCGTCTTGGTCTAACAAATTTATTGTTATTGAACTTATCTTCCTCACGTTCACTGGTAAATAAATAACATTTTTAGGTACCTCAATTATTTTATACCCCGGGCTGACTTTGATTGAAAATTGATGAAGTATATGCGCAGGTTGATTATTTATAAATGTTCCATTAATTAAGTTACACTCAACTCTCACCGTATTAACACGATTGATATCAACGTAAAGGTCTGATTCATGCATTTGTTTTGCAACCAGTTTTCTCTTACTGAACCCTAGCAGTGAACCAATAGAATTAGGATGTGTGAAATCTATTTCTTCTGTGCTGTATATTTCACATTTTAAAGTGTTGTTATTTGCTCTTATCTTTACGTTTGCCGTATTATTTTTTTTTAAAAGTTCTCCTTGAATAAAATTCTTTATGTCTTCAATTTCGTATGAGCCAATAGGAAGTTTAATTACATCATTACCTAAATGAAATAAATTATTCATTACATCTACGTTAGGTATGGAGTTGTATGTTTGGAAGTCCACTAGTCCACAAACATAACTTGAGTCTAATACTACTGGCGGAAAGTACTCTGTTGTGAGAGTAGATTTGTTTCCGCTCAGCGTTAGTGTTATCGACATTGTCGATGTTAAAGAAATGAAACAAATTTTATATTGCATAGCTTATTTATTTTGATCAACAAGAAACTCCAAACATAAGTGACCGCAATTGAATGTGTTAAAACGTTGTAAACATTTATGATTGTAATAAATATTATTTGCATACAAGTATCTTACTATTTCTTGAGGAGGTCTTAAATTTCCGAAACTATCAAAATATTTCACATTGTTTTTATTTTTGATATATGCTACCCAATGCGTGCCGATTCCGCTATTATTGTCTAAATTAACTACTCCACTTTCCGTTTTAAATGGTTTAGCTGGCAATGTATCCCTCATAAAAACACCTCGGAAATTTGGAATATAGTTTTTACCAAAATTTAATATATCTATATTAGTGAGAGGGCGCTTGGGTAGCTTTTTTAATAGTTTTTTGATTCTTGTGGACTTAAAAATAACCCCAAGCCATTTTTATATGGCTTCAGATAAAGACCTTTCCCTTGTTTAAGTTTTATTGCTTCCATAGTTTTATTATGTCGTTTATTTTCTTCCAATTGTTGTCTTCCAATCTTTGAATCGTTAATAGCTTTCGCCATTCCTGCAACACCACCAGTTAGGGAACCTACAGCAGATAACCCTGCTAAGATAGGAAGCAATGGTAAAAGTCCTCCAACTTTTGGAATTGGTATCACCCTCGGTAATGTAATATCCCTACGTTTTTTCTTTATGATTTGTCTAGCTGCATGTAAGGCAGTCGTTGCTAATTTATTTGTGTCTTCAGTGTTCAGATTTTGTATTGCCACTTTAGCTTTTTTTATTGCATTTTTGAATAAATTAGTTTTCTTAATCCTTGGACACTGACGGCTCTTCTTTGTCTTTGTTTTTGATAATATACCCATACCAAGAGTAGATTTAGTCTTCATTATGTTAGTAACTAAAAGACTATTTAATTTTTCAGATAATGTGGAATCTTTAGCTCTGAACCTATGCCAGGATTTCTCTGACAAAATTTTATCGGCAGCGTTTCTGTAATTTAAGTTATTACTTTTACTGTATGCTATATCGTGTTCACGACAAGCTTCATCTAATGGGTTAATTCCCCGTTCTCCTCTTGCAAGACGTTCCTTAAGTTTAGTTCCAGGACCACAAAAATTATAAGATGGTAGATGCAACTCAAATGGAAGCTTGTTTATTAATGAATTAAGCAATCCGTTTCCATGAACTGAATTAATCGAACTAACTGAGTGTGTCGTGAAATTAATCATTATATAACTGTTGTATTATACGAAAGGATCGATTATGAAATAATGTTGATAAAACACCGTGATTTATAGGGGGAAGGTTCATTCTTCAAAATGAAGTTTGTAAGACAGCAAGAATCTATTCGTGTACAAAACTTTGATGGAAATGTAAAACAAAAAAAGAAGCATGGAGCATTATTTCCAAGTAGTATTCGAGGAATAATTGTAGGTCCATCTAATTGTGGAAAAACAAACGTTATGTTAAGCATTCTTGTAGATGTCAATGGCTTGAAGTTTGAGAACATTTACATATACTCTAAATCATTACAGCAACCAAAGTATACATATCTTAAGAAACTTATAAAATCTATAAAAGGAATGCAGTATTATGAATTTTCAGATAATTGTGAAATTATGTTGCCTTCTAGGGCTAAACCCAATTCAGTTTTTATATTTGATGATGTGGCTTGCGAAAAACAAAATACCATAAGAGACTATTTCTGTATGGGGCGCCATAGCGGTGTAGATAGCTTTTACTTATGTCAATCATATACACACATTCCAAAACATTTGATTCGAGATAACGCTAACTATATAATTCTCTTTAAGCAAGATGATCTTAATCTGAAACATATTTATAATGATCATATAAATTCTGATATGTCATTTAAACAATTTAAAGAGCTCTGTTCTGAATGCTGGAAGGAATTGTATGGGTTTTTAGTTATTGATAAAGATAGTTGTGTTAAAAATGGGCGATACAAAAAATCATTTAAAGAAACAGTTATTTTATAAAAGTGACACAGTCGCTAAACTGCTACCCATATTAAAACACCTATATTAAAACTTCTATTGAATTGCCCTGTACTGAAAAGTCTTATATTGAACTATCCTGTTTTCGTTTTGAACTACTTGTATTGAATTGCTCTGCATAAAATAGCCCTGTATTGAACTGCCCCCTGTTTTAAACAGCCCTGTATTGAACTGCCCTGTTTTGAACTGCCCTGTATTGAACAACCCTGTATTGAACTGCCCTGTTTTGAATTGCTCTGTTTGGGGGGGATACATGCATATATCTACGGACATGGATACCAATATGAATACGCTTAAAAATCTTATAAAGACGAAAAAGGCTTTGAAGAAAAAGTATATGTTCCTCAAGACTGGAAAATTCATTAAAGATACTGAAATTGAAAATACGTTTAAGCCAATTGTTGAACCCTTACAAAAAATCGCAAAAAATATGGAAAGTAAAGAAGCCACGAATGGTGAACTTAAAGAAATAAAATCTACCGTTGTAAAACGTCGTCTTAAATTTGAAAGTTCTATAAAAAAAGCAGAAGAAGATGAAAATATTTCTCCAGAGAGAGATTCCAATTTATTTAAATCGAATTCAGTTTTAGTCGATGATGACTCTTCTTTTAAGACACCTTCAAATAGCTTTAATGAAAGTACTCCGATAAGTCAAACTTTAATTTCAAATTCTGATCATGATAAAATCTATGGTCCGTACTTTGACGTTGAATCGAATTCAAATAAGTTGGGGAGGTCAAATTTTCAGATTAACAATGACAACAATATTGTAATTGATGAAGAAATTTTCAATGGAACTGAGGGTCTTCTTGAACTTGTTCTACATAAAAATCCTCGAAAGAGTATTTATACTAATGAAGATTTAAACCAGTATAAGAAAATATTACAGAAAACATGCGCACACCTGAGAAATCATGATATGAATTCACAGGTTAAAGGTAATAGAGGACAAAAGTATAAGAAAATCATTAAACCTTTGGTTCAGGGTATGGCACAAAGTAAAGAGAAGAAAGTTGGAAATGCATACATGAATTCACCTACAATGATTTACTCAGATAATCCTATTGACTATGTGTATTGGGACAATCCAAATGAGCTTGTAAATAGGATGAGACTTTTAATTGCATCTGAAACATCAGGGCATAACAACCATAAAAATGAGATAAATTCGATTGTGGAAGAATTGCGTGAACAAAATTTAATTTATTAACAAAATGAGTGTTGACAAGTTCGGAAGAAGCGCTAATAAATTTCAAAGACCAATCGCTGGTCCTCCAGGACCTCCTGGTAATGGATTTAAACAAACTGAGAATGGTGACTATGATATTGAAGGAAAATGTCTAAACAATATTGGCACTCCTACAATGCTCAATCAAGCAGTGAACAAAGCATACATGGATGATGAATTGAGAAATAAAGAAAAAATACTAAGAGAATACATTGATCTACAAAATTTTAATACTGTCCGCTTGTTGGATGATCTTCGAAAGTATTTTCTTCTTGAGATAGAAAAAATTAAAGAGAATCAAGAAGGGGAACCAAAGTAATTTTCATATAAGAAAACATAACAAGCCAATCTTAGATTCAGTTATTATAAGTAAATCAAAACGATCCCACAAACATGTCTTATATCAATATATCATTAATTTTAAATGAAATTTTGACTTTTTTAAGGGTTCATAAACATGATTTGCTTGAAGAACATCATGAAGAGTTTTTAAGAAATATTTCATTTTTTAGTAATTACAAAAATATTGATCGTGTTAAATCAAAGTTTGGATGTCATTTCGTAAGCTGCTCTTGGTCTTCAAATACATGTAAAGTGGGACCAGATACTTGTGGATGTTGTTTGATTGAACAACGTTTGATAAGATTAAGAAAACTAATGTTATTGTATCATAGATTAAAATAAATAATTTTACTACACCTGTATGTATAAAACCATACAAAATTGATTTTTTATTTCATTCTTTTGAAAAATGAGTAAACGACAAGTTGTTGAAGAGCTTCACAGGTCGGCAAGAAAGAATTTCAATCGACGTAGGGTTGTTATCAAGGGCTTTGATGACCTTTGGCAAGCTGATTTAGTTGAAATGATACCCTATCATAAGGCAAATAATGGCTACAAATATCTATTGACAGTCATTGACACATTCTCTAAATATGCGTGGGCAATTGCTCTAAAAAATAAGACAGCTTCATCTGTTGCAGAAGCAATGACGTTAATTTTCATCAAATCATCACGAAAGCCTAAAAATCTACAAACTGATGATGGGAAAGAGTTTTTTAATAAGATATTTCATGATTTAATGATATTACACAATATAAACCATTACTCTACATTCAGCCCACTTAAGGCATCAATTGTTGAACGTTTTAATCGCACAATTAAGGAGAAAATGTGGAAGGAGTTTAGTTTTAATGGTAATTACAAATGGACATCCATTGTTGATGATTTGGTGAATGAATACAATCACTCCGTGCATAGAACTATAAAAATGTGTCCCATTGATGTGAATCAGGAAAACTCTAAAACACTCTTATCTACGGCTTATAATAGAATTAAAATCGCTCCACGGGGTAAATTTCGAGTTGGGGACAATGTTAGAATAAGCAAGTTCAAACACGTTTTTGAGAAAGGCTACACACCAAATTGGACAACGGAAATTTTTACGATAAGAAAAGTAAACCTAACCAATCCAGCAACATATCTCCTTGAAGATTTTAATGGTCAACCTATCAGCGGATGTTTTTACGAAAAAGAATTACAAAAGACTAAATATCCTAATATTTATCTCGTTGAAAAAGTACTTAAAAGTAATGGAGACAATGTATATGTTAAATGGCTTGGCTTCCCATCGGCTAACAATTCATGGATTAATAAATCACAATTATTATAAAAGACAAAAATTATTTGTTTCCTTTCTGTTCCTAAATTTCTTAAATCATTATCTCCCTTCAACCTACCAATGCATCTCAAAGTCAATGAACTCCCATCGTAGTATATGATCCCGTCACCACTCAAAACTCATATCAACATATGCCCACTCCAAATCTACATACCTACAAACCATACAAGAATTCCTTTTACTTGCATATATGTACCTACTACACATCCACCTCGTCAACCTTCAAGCAAAAAACCATACAAATATCTCTGTACATCACTAGCCACAATTCACAGTCACGAAAACTAAATTCACCCCAAAGTTTTACATTTACACCAACAAAATACATTCACCCAAATGCTCTGTTCCTCAAGTCCGATATTTATACTACTGTATAGTTGTTGTAATTACACAGCATTCAATTTTTCCCATCCCTGTAAAGTATATTCCTACAGTCGCGACAATAGTTTTCCTGATAACGCATTTTCCTTACATTTTTCATTGATTTATCAGATCCAAATTTCTTACCACATTTTCTTCAGTTCTAAAAATAAATCGTACACATTTATCCTACACATTTCATCCACCTTTTTCCATGCACAAGCAATCCATTCATCGCTACACACACACACACTACTTCGTACACAGTACTACTTGCTCTATGAGGAGCAATTTTGGCTGGATGAGCATATTTTTTTACACTAGGAGCACAATTTTATTGCTCAAGTCCGATATTTATACTACTCAGTTACACGGCTGAATTCTGGGGCGCCCAAGGAAAGTAAGATTAAAAAAAAAAAAAGAAAAAAAATCATTGAGGTGCTTCTGTCATTTTTGCCGAGCTATAGGAAAGTGTATAGTGATTTTAAAACGTTGAAAAAGTAAAAAAAAGCTAACCAAACTAAATAAAAAAGTGAAACAAAAGTAAATACAGTGAATATCTGCAATACTTATTTAAAAAATATACATGTATAAGACAACATGCGGAGTTAAATAACGTAATGCTACATTTCCACCTAATCTGAGATTTAATAAGATTTACCTCAAATCTTCTTTAAATCTTGAAGATTTACTATACAAATACATTTCGTAAATCTTGGAGATTAGAAATTAATATTGGTAAATCTTCCTAGGACAAATAGTTTTACAAATGGAACTAACCTATTTTTACATGGTGCTGAACGATTCATTCGAGACTCGATTCAGTCTCAGTAATAACAATAATAAATAATGAGTTCTGTCTCCAGAACTCATTATTTATCATTGTTGCCATTTTTTCCCGTCACCGTTGTTTTATAATTCAATTCTTTATTTAAATAATATTACATTTATTGTAATTACTTATAATACTTAATTACTAGAATACGAAGTTAACCCTTTGGATGCTGGACAGAGAGAGCGATCCTTATCTGACATTCCTTTTAATATAGGTTTAGATTTCCGTGGTCGAACAATAATATATCTATGTTATAATAAGGTGTTGCCAGAATTAAAAATGTAGTTGAATATAACATCCTCCCAGCTTTAATTAAGGACATATAACTACTTATAAATCTTTAAATATATTTTACAAAGTTCATAATGGAATTCAAGTTTAAGTTTTTAAACAAAACATATTTACAATAATTGTTTTTGTTTTCATAACTATTCATAATAATTTACAATTTTCTTGGGTCTATTACTTCTGCGTTGTTGTACATTCAAATTTTTAGAGTTACTGGTAATTGATGTAGTCTTAGATATAACATTATTGTTTGAATTAGATAAATTAGTACCATTTCCACATAATTCTTTATCAGCATATGACTTAGGAATAGACTTAGGAATATTTGTATACAAATGACTAAATTTCGGTTTACTTACAATCTTCTTCAATTGATTAACGTGAACTACTTTATACCTAAAACCAATTTTTACTATATATCTTATAGTACTTAAGATTTTCTTTACAGTACACGGCAACCACTTCCTAATTTGTTTCATGGGGTTTTTATATAAACAATCCTCCCCCACTTTATATGTCTTATAATTTACCTTTTCCAAAGTCTTATACTTTCTAAATTTTGATTTCTTAAGTTTCGAATTCTTTTGTTTATTTTCGTTTTGATTTTTTAAATAATTATTTTTACACAAATTGTCAACTAATATTTTGGGCTTGTAAGAAAAAACTAGATCAGATGGAGTTTCATTGGACACTGAATTTGGAGTGTTTCGGTGATTGAGTAAAAATAAATCGATCTTTTCTTGTAGTGATAAACCTGATTTCGAGCTCAACAAAAACTTTTTTAAAACCGATTTGGCAATTCGCACGTGTCGTTCCGCTACACCATTGGACTGTGGGTGATAAACTGGACTGTGAGTTAGTTTGATCTTACTACTCGAACAAAAACTTTTAAATTCAAAGGATGAAAAAGGGGGTCCATTGTCAGTGACAATCTCAACTGGGAATCCAAAAATTGAAAATAAGTTATGAGTTAGTTTATCTATTAAGTTCTTGGCAGAGGTTCCATTCATAATAACTACAACTAAATAACGACTAAATACATCTACGCCTAAAAGCAGGGTTTTACCTTCAAAATAAAAAAAATCTAAATGCACTCTTTCGAAGGGATAAGTACAAGTGGGCCAGCTGGATACAACTTTTTCTTTTGGGACAACAGCAGTGGCCTCACAAATTCTACAACTTGCAACGAAGTTCTTAATATCGACATCTATTTTAGGCCACCAAACGTATGACCGACACGTTTTTTTCATTATGACTACACCATTATGGTTACTATGGATTGACTTTAACACCTGCATTCTCAATGTTGAAGGAACAATTCTTGTCCTATAAAATATACAACCATTTTCAATACTCAACACATTCTTAAATGCGGCAAACGCTTTTAACTCTGCTTTCACCTGCCTTGGCCAGCCAATTCTTATGAATTCATATATTTGAGAAAGTTCTACATCATTTTTTATCTCTGCCCTGATTATATCTTTGTCTACCGGAAGTTCTTCAAAAAAATTTATTGAATTGATGCAAATCGTTTCAACATCTGTATTACCTAAAACTGGAAGACGTGATAAAGCGTCAACATATGCAAGTTCTCGAGCAGGCTTATGTTTGATTGAATAATCAAAAGTTGAAAGCGTTATCGCCCACCTTTGCAATCTCGCTACAGCCACCGAAGGTGTGCCCTTTTTTGGATTAAAAATCTCCTTCAAAGCCTGGTTGTCTGTATAGATTACAAAGTGTTTGCCATAAATGTACTTAAAGAACTTTTTTACAGCAAACATAACTGCCAAAGCCTCTCGATGCAACTGTGAGTAGTTTTTTTCAGAATCACTAAGTGTACTACTAGCAAATAATACAGGTTTTTCGACTCCGTCTATGACGTGCAAAAGAACTGCTGCAACACCATACGGACTTGCATCTGTACTGATAATGATTGGTTTATCTTTGTCATAAAGTTCCAGAACATTATTTTTTACGATAAGTTCCTTGGATCTATCAAACTCTTCCTGACAACTTTTATTCCACACAAATCTACTATTTTTTTGTAACAAATCGTACATATTCCTCAAATTCCCAGATAAATCAGGTATAAACCTTCTATAATAATTTAAAAGTCCTAAATATGACTGAAGCTCTTTCACATTTGTAGGACAAGGAGCTCTTGTAATAGCTTCAACTTTCTTAGGATTTGGTCGCACTTCATTTTTTCCAATAATATGACCTAAATACTCAACTGAAGGTTTTAAAAACATGCATTTGGATAAATTTATTCTGACCTTATGATTATTAAGCTTCCTAAGAACTTTAAATAACTTCTCTTTGCATTTTTCAACAGACTCTGCGCCTATAACTACATCATCTATAAACGCCCATACCCCTTCAATCCCTTCTAAGATTCTATCAATCACCGATTGAAATATTGAAGGAGCACATGAGACACCGAATGGTAATCTGGTATACTGCAAAAGACCCTGATCTGTGTTAATAGTCAAGAGCTCTCGTGATTCTGGAGTTAATGCTAGCTGTTGAAAAGCCCCGGCCATATCTAAAACGCAATATACTGAGCAGTTTGGTAAATTTGCAAAAATGTCTTCCACATTGTTTAATGGGTAGTGCGATGAAAGAACATATTTGTTGACTGTAACTTTACAATCAATACACAGTCTTATCTCTCCATTCTGTTTGGGGACGCACACAATTGGTGAAGCCCACCTGCTGTGTTTGACAGGTACCAGCGTTCCTATCGAAATAAGCCGATTTAGCTCAACTTTAACCGCATCACGTAACCTAAATGGAACCATATATGCCTTACAAAAGATGGGGACAGCATCTTGTGCGATATTTATTTCAGCTTCATATCCCACTATCATCTGATTTGGATCACACGAAACGACACATGGAAACTTTTTCCTTATTTCCAATATAAGTTCATCACATGCACTACTTGTTAGTGGTGGAGAACTATCGATAGTGGCCACCATCGATAGTAATCGATAGTTATTTAAAACTATCGATAACTATCGATTACTATCGATAGTTTTCGACAATTTTTTGTTTCTATAAATAGATAAAAAAAAAAAAAATTGTGTTTAAAAAAATAGTAATAATGACTTGTTCTGAAAATGTTGGTATTTTTGGATCTCAAAAACAAGAATGCCAATAGATTACTTGAGTAAATATGATAATATGTAAAAGGATTAAAAACTGAGTTTTTATGTAGGTACCTATAAAATAAAAATAAAAAACTAATGTTGGTGTATCAATATTGAGTATACATATTATACACTAAACAACGTTTTGGAAAAAAAAAATAAAAATCCCGTTTATGAAGTATAGCATTTCCAAGTTATTGGCTTCTTTATTTAATATTCTCTGATTATAACTCAAGCATATTCACAGATAATGCATTCATGTGTAGGATCGAAAGATTGAGTAGGATTTGGGTTGAATCTTCGACCAAGGTAGAGTTTAGACGTGTTAGTTCAATTTGAAAAAGTGTTGATAAAGTTTTGATGAAGAGTAAAGTTTAATTGACTATCGAAAACAATCGATAGTGGTTACAAACTATCGATTGTTTCCGATAGTGAAAACTATCGATTATAATCGATAGTGCCATCGATAGTTCTCCACCTCTACTACTTGTACTATCAACATTTCCCATATAATTAATCAATAACTCACTTTTACTTAAAAGCTTTTGCCTCCAACTCGGTACAAATTTATCCAACCACGTTCTGCCAAAAAGTGGCGTAAAAATTGGGCTATCTACCACCACGATCTCCAATTTTTCAACGGTCCCTTGAAACTCCACGTCCAGTTCAACCTTGCCCACAACTTTAACCTCAAATTCTGAAATGGTACAAATTTTTACATCACAGGATAATATTGAATTATATGGTAACTTATCTTTAAGCTCAATAAAAGATATAATTGACATAGCTGCTCCGGTGTCGACCTCCATTTGAATTGGCACTCCACCTATTTTCACTTCCACTTTGAGACCTTTCTCCGCTCTAATATTGTTGATGACTTGAATTGATCTTACACTGCGCCTAGCTCCACTGCCATCTCTCCTGCCACCAGCTCCACCACCATCTCTTCTGCCACCAACCCAACACATGTTTGCAGTATGCCCTTTTTTATTACACCTAAAACAGCTCCAATTTTCTGCTGGGCAGTCCCGCTCGAAATGATTTTTACCACAGTGTGTACATTTGTGGAAATGATTGCTCTTCATAGAACTGGTTTTTGCTTTTATTTGTGTTGTGGCTACGTTGTTCTTCTCTTTTATCACATGAACTTCACTGGCACGTGGATGCATCGAACGTTGCTCTTTTTCCGACATCTCCATATTTAGAGCAATTTCACAGCATTTATCAAACGTGCGGCTATCGTCTGTTAAGATGTTCTGCTGGATTCGATCGTTCCGAAGACCCACAATAAATTTGTCGACTAGTGCATCTTCTAATGCAAGATTTCGCAAATTGACAGCATTTGCCACTGTGTCGTCGACAAAGTCTCCAAACTTACATGTTTCTGCCAGATTTCTGAGTTTTATGATAAAATCAGCAATTGACTCACCATCCTCTTGCTTGGCTTTTTGGAATTTAAAACGCTCGGCTCTCTTATTATGCTTAGGAGCGTAATGCTGCTCCAATAAGGCTATCAGCTCAGGAAAAGATTTGGTGCTTGGTAATGTTGGCGCTGCTAATGATTTAAGTACTTTGTAAACTTCTGAACCAACCAAGGTTATGAACACTGGAGTTTGTAAATCACTACTGATTTTGTTTGCAAGAAAATATTGCTGCACTCTGTCCTTATACGCCGCAAAATCCTCACCTGGGACAAACTCATTAATATTTCCAAGAAATGACATATTTGCCTTTGGTGTGATTCCAGTTTTTGAGATACTCGTTCCACTTTTCTCTTCTAAATCTGTGCCGAGATTCAGCTATTTCAGCGAGTGAGATGAGATGACTCGCCTTACTCGCCGACTCATCTCACTTCACTCGCAAAAGTGATTCAGCTATTCAAGTGAAATGAGTAAGTTCGAATTGAGTTTCGAACATGAGACAAAGAATAAATATAAAAGAGCTAGATTCTACCTCCTTGTCACACTCGTTACGCAAATGAAATGAAATGAATGTAAACATTGGAATCTTTAATAATGGAGTATCTTTTGTTTCAATAATTTTTTTTGTCGTAATTAAAGTTTAATGTGAGCTTTCACCCTTGAGAAAAAAAAAGTTTAATAGGGTCGAAAGTGAATAGATTATTATTTTATTTAATAAACATATGTGCATATGATAATAAATTCGACTTAAGAATCAGTAAAGGGTAGTTGTTTTTATCTACGTTGTTTTTTTTTTCGATTCCTATCCATGAATAGGAATTCTTGAGAAAAGCACACATACCTATCCAAAACTGGAAATTTACCAACACATACACCAAGTCACTGCGGAAATATCTGGCGAGTAATCTGACATTTCATTTCACTCGCTCACTCACTCACTTTTGCTAGCTGAATCGAATTTCGACGAAAAGTGACTCATCTCACTCACTCCCTGCGGTTTCGAATCAGCTGAATCTCGACACTGGAGTCTCCTTTTCCTCTTTTATTTTTTCCAGAGAGGTTGAGCTCATTAGATTCGCTTTTTGTGAAACTAATCTTAATTTATCTCCGCAATCCTGGGGTTTTTCGAAAAAATAATCTATACTCCAATGTTGTCCTTATTTTCCTCGTCGCCAATTGTTTTATAATTCAATTCTTTATTTAAATAATATTACATTTATTGTAATTACTTATAATACTTAATTACTAGAATACGAAGTTAACGCTTTGGATGCTGGACAGAGAGAGCGATCCTTATCTGACATTCCTTTTAATATAGGTTTAGATTTCCGTGGTCGAACAATAATATATCTATGTTATAATAAGGTGTTGCCAGAATTAAAAATGTAGTTGAATATAACAACCGTGGCTAAATAATGCAAAAACAAATACCGATGTTGTCGAGCATCTGTGTACACAAGTTGGCTGGTTGGACGAGCCAGCAAGTTTTCAAAAAATTTTGAAATCCGTCGAGCGTGTTGGTCCAGCAGTTGTTTTCGCGTTTAAATGATCGAGCATGGCTCGACAACTCCCATGTTGTCGAGCATGTTGGTCCATGTAAACCCCCCTTATGAAAGCGGGAAGTAAAAAACCAACCCTAAAACATGACTGTAATGAAAGAAGCCACTGGAAGACTCTTGGAATACAGAAGGGGGCGTATTCATATAGAATTACTAAAGTCGTGATTTCTTGATCTATAGTTTAAGGCTTGTTGGTTAAATAAATACAGCTCTTATTCATGGTCAATTTCCCAGCTGTGTTTAGTAGAGCCCCAGGTTAAGGTTGTGTTAGTTCTACTACAATCATACTTCAAATTATGACATTGCATGTCGAAAAAAGTAAAAAAATCAAAACTATTTAATAAAAAATCCAAAAAAGAAACTCGAACAAATATTGTATTATATTTTTAGATGAACAACAAAGAAAATATAAAACGCGAACGGGTCGCAACCAGAGAACGAACTTTTTTCTTATTCTATTCTTCTCTCTTTTCTATTTTTCTTTTTCTTTGTGGCACATTTTGCAATTCACTTCATAAATCAAATTCATTTAAAATATCCATATCTTCTCCAATTGTGGTATCAGTCGACATTTTTCAGGACGATAAGCTTACTTAGCATTTTATTTGATATAAATTATTTTTCAGTTTTCTTATTCACAAAAAAAAAATCAAATTGGTTATTTGGCTGTGATAATAACTACTTAAACACAGCATTTCCTATGTTTAAAGTAAGACCACAGGTTTAGCCCTAACCCTAGGTTTAAATTCATTTATGAATAGCCTAAGCTCTGGACTTGCTTAGTAACAACTAAGCAAGAGTTTAGCAAATATCTATGAATATGCCCCAAGGAGTTAAAAAGGACAACTGAGAGTGACCAAAGAAAAACTACATGATTGACAATCAGTTTGAAATTTGTCTCATTATGTTTTTGACAAGACGTTTGTGGAAGTATAAATATACTTTAAAAATATTCAAATGGATTTGATTAACTTATATAATGTCAAATAAATAAAAAAACTATGAAACAAATTCTGAAAACTCAAAATAAATCGTTTCCCGTTCAACACAAAAAATTACTTTTTAGATGAACGTAATTTTTGGTATGCAAATATATACAACGGAATCAAAGAATTATGCGCATTCAACGTAAATCCAGACGTACTAAATATTTATGAAACAAATAAATAATCTGCTCCTGTTGCAATACATAAACATATTGTAATGACTTTCCAAATTTGAACTATAACGATTCCGAAAAGCAAACAAACAGACACAATAAAGCTTACGGTCACAGTGCAAACATGCCCTTATTAGCTATAATTATAGCAACTCTCAAACGAAAGAAGCGCCATCTGCCGGATTATAGCAGATTTACCAGCTGTCAAATAAAAGCTTTTGGAAGGGAAATTATTGGGAAATTTCCCCTACGGAAAGCTCTGGAAGCAGAGACGAGAACCTTCCAGCACTTTCCAGAGTTTGGAAAACAAGTATAAAAGGCACATGTTTGAACGGCAGCGACACAGTTTGTTTTTAATCGTGAATGAATAAAGTTGGTTGTAATAAAAGTGAAAAGTAAAGTTGGTGAATTAATTCAGTGGTGAATAATAAATCGTTTTGTTTGTAGTAAGAAAAGTAAAGTGTTTTATTTTGCGAAATAAATAAGTGGACGTTTTGAATAAAGTAAATAAGTTTTATTAACGAACCTGAGAAAATATTACATTGGTGTCAGAAGTGGGATAAAACTTATTTTATCTGTGCACTCAGTAGATTTATTGTGTGGAAAGTGAAAAAAAAGACAATGGGTAAATCTTTGAATGATTTAAATTTAGTGGAACTTAAGGCAGAACTGAATAAGCGAGATCTTCCTACTGCTGGAACAAAGAATGATCTTATAATTCGTCTGCAAGACGATTTAAGAAGATGTGGAAAAAATCCGGACACGTTTATATTCGACATCGAAATGGAAGAACAGCAAGAACAAGTAAGTACATCGGGCATGACCAATATGCTGTCTCAGCTGCTCGCAAAATTTGAAGAACAAAAGAATCTTCTAGAACAGCAAAGCCTAGAGCAGAAGAATCTTCTAGAACAACAAAGCCAAGAACAAAAGAATCTTCTAGAACAACAAGGCCAAGAACAAAAAAATTTTCGAAATCTTCTCGAAGGTAAATAAGATGCCTTTGACAACAGAATTGTTGCACTTGACGACCGTGTCGATAAACAATTCTCGACTAATGAAGCAAAGTTTGAAAAGGTAGAAGATAAAATCGAATCCATTACCAAGGAATTGGACAAAGTAAGGAAAATGAAGGTTCGAGAAAGGTCTGGTGACTGTCCAAGGAGAAAGGAGATGCATCCACCAACCTTCGATGGACAAACTTCTTGGTCAATCTACAAGAAGCAGTTTGAGGCAGCTGCAGCAACGAACGGCTGGGACGACGAAGACAAATATATAGCTCTGACGCTTGCTCTTAGAGGAACTGCTGCTGAGCTGCTGCAAACCATACCAGCAGAAAAGAATGGCAACTTCAGCGCTCTTGTTCAGGCCATTGACAAACGCTTTGGAGATGGCCATATGCAAGAAGTCTTCCGTGTTCAACTCAATACAAGAGTCCAGAAAAGGGGAGAAACTCTGCAACAGCTTCAAGCAGACATCGAACGATTGGCGCATCTGGCATATCCAGCTGCAGGATATGAAATCATTAACCAATTCGCAACAGAAGCCTTTGTTCGTGCTGTTTCTGACATCAACCTTCAGCGAGCAATTCGAATGGCTGGAGAACGCACGCTCCCTGAAGTATTAGCGTTCGCCCTGACTATGAAAGCAGCAGAACAGGCTTCTCAAGCAGTTCATCGGGTAAGAGAAATAGAAATTGAGGAGTGTTCTTACCAGAGAACTGCATTCCAAAGGAACCAGCGAGATGGACCTGCTCGATGCTGGAACTGTAACAAAACCGGACATCTTCAACGCCAGTGCAGATTGCCACCTAGAAGACCTGCATGTCAACATTGTGGAAGCAGAAACAGCAACAACAACAATGTCAATACTCCTACTCGGCCCGTTTCTCAACCGGGAAACGAGTAAGAACCAACTTCGAGGGGCAGAAGCTGGTTTCTGGTATCGATGGCCCCAGAACCACCATCCAGGTCTCACAGACGAAACGAAACAATAAAAGTCTGACTGTGGAGGCAACACTAAACGGCAAAAAGCAAGTGGCTATGATCGACACCGGTGCCACTGTCTCCATTGTTCGAAAGGACTTGGTGAAGATGACATGGCTGCATAACACCAACACTTACCGCCTGAAAACTGCAACAGGAGAGGCAGCCGGAGTTTACGGGGAAGTTCGTCTTACAATCCGTTTAGCAGAACTGGAGTTTTCACATCTGTTTCTGGTAGCAGATATATGTGACGAGTGTATCGTTGGAATCGACTTTATGAAAGAGCACGGAGTAATTCTCGACATCGGGAAGCAAGTTCTCAAGTACCGAAATGTGGAGATTCCTATGGTTTACGGCAATGAAAACTCATCAACTCTCAGGACTGTCATAAAAGAACATATATGCCTGCCGCCTTCCTCAGAAGTGTTCGTTTGGACGAAAATAAAAGATGATTTGGGTAGCCATCGATACCTAATGGTGGAACCAGACTCTGAACAGTCTTCCCAAAACATCATCCTAGGGAAGACCCTTGTGGCACCAAAGAACAACATGGTACCCGTACGGATGCTTAACATCAAACCGTACGAAGTTAAGCTAAGAAAAGGGGAAATTGTTGGAAAGTGTGAATCTGTTTCCGCAATAACTACGATCACAGAAGCTGACGCACAAAAATCTGTGGACCCCGGAAAAGTGAACTCTAGGTAGGTAGGTAGGTAGGAATGGCGGCCACGAGCAATACTCTCGCTCGGTGACCCAATTAGCGCTGGAGTGCGCCGTTTTGATACCATAACTCGTTTAACCTGTGGATTAAAGTGGATTAGAGTAAGGGTTTGTGGGCTTTACAACAAAAAGAAACCAGGCTAGGTAGCTTGTTGCTTTATTCAAAGCTCGAAAAACGGTCCCCGAGGGGATCATCATGTTGCATGATTGGGTGCAACATCACCGTGGGCCTCCGTCTGCTCACTCCGCATTACGTGAGGTTTCCAGCGGATGTCACCAACCACTCACGAAACCAGATGTACTCCCTGGTTTGAATTATAACGGACGACGTGTGGATATGGTGTGTTGTGAGCGAGCACAAAACGACAAGAGGTGGGTTAAAAGACACTCATGCAATTGGGTCACATCCCGCCCCGAGGCCAACCACATTATGCCAAAGCTAGGCAGGTAGCAGAATGTCATCGAAGCGCAGACGGACCAACTGTGTGATCCTAAGGTCATTGAGCTCCACGTAACCCTGCAGACACCCGAATTCCGATGGCGCACGGTCTTGGGAGTCCGCACGGGAGCATGATGCAGAAGCAACCAATTTCGTCTTAGATCCATTTAGTCGCGTTGAGGTAATAGATCAAATCCCTGATCTTTACCTCGGAGAGTTCGTTTAGGTCGTCAAGAAAAGCCAAACCAAACGATTGTGCTCTCATTCTGGCCAGAGCAGGACATTTACAAAGGAAATGAAGAACTGTTTCCTTTTCTTGATGGTCTCCACAGCTACGACAGTGAGTATTGTGCGGAATACCCAGTCTCGCTGCATGTTCTCCTACAGGCCAGTGCCCAGTACAAGTTGCAACGACCCTGGCTATGTCTTGCCTAGGTCTACAAATCAGATCGGTTGTTCGGGATTTATTATAGGCGGGCCAGATTTTCCTGGATATTTTGCAGTTGGTTAAACTGTTCCACCTACGATTGGATTCACTTAGGAAAATTGAGAATATATTGCCCTTCACAACTCCAAGGGGAATATTGACTCTTTCCGCAAGTGAGCTGTGAAGGGCTGATCCTTGCCTGGCAAGCTCATCTGCCCGTTCAATTCCCTCAATGCCAATGTGACCAGGAACCCAGATCAAAGTGACCTTGAGGTCAATATTTAGGCTTGCGAGCTCATCACGGCATTGTTGGACCAATTTAGAGGATGATGTACTCGAAACAATGGATTTAATAGCTGCCTGACTGTCTGTCAGGATAGCTGCATTACGATTTTGGTTTGGGTCTAGTTTAAGTATCTTGCATGCTTCCCTAATTGCAAGTAATTCCGCTTGGAATACACTTGAAAAATTGGGTAACCGAAAGGACCTAGTGATGTTTAGAGTCTCAGAGAAGATTCCTGAACCAACACCGCACTCCATCTTTGAGCCATCAGTATAAATAGTTGTGTCGAAATCTCTCGTCACGATGTCATCATCCCAGTCTTTTCTAGATGGGATAATAACTTTAAAATCTCTACTGAGGCTCCCTGAAGGGGCGCAGTAGTCAGTGGGAGTCGAAAAGATTTCAGTGGGAATCAAATTGGTAATATTGCTGTGACCATAAGGTTTAGCAACCCAGCAATCTGCTTCTTTTAGTCTTAGTGCACTGCAAGATACTAGATATTTAATGTGTAGATCAAGTGGTAAAAGGTGTAGAAGAACGCTTAAGGCATCCGTTGGACAAGATCGAAGAGCCCCTGTGGTACCAACGCTAGCTGTTCTTTGAACCTTTTTAAGTTTATCGATGTTATATGCTTTGTTAAGTGCGGGCCACCAGACAATCGAACCGTAAGTTAGAATCGGCCGTACCACGGCTGTGTACGTCCACAAGATCATCCTTGATTGAAGGCCCCACTTTTTACCAAAGGTTTTGCTACA
Organism: Dasysyrphus tricinctus; assembly: GCA_963921185.1. Taxonomy (NCBI): domain Eukaryota; kingdom Metazoa; phylum Arthropoda; class Insecta; order Diptera; family Syrphidae; genus Dasysyrphus; species Dasysyrphus tricinctus. Next base: position 37,797,738 of record OY992534.1, read on the forward strand.
GGCGTAGAAAGCTATACAGGCCTTCCTGACCCGTTCTTCAATATTTTGCTTCCAGTTTAATTTAGGGTCTAGGATAACGCCTAGATATTTTGCACTGGAAAATAACGAGAGTGATTGACCGTTTAGTCGGGGTAGAGTGAAGGGCTGTATTTTAGTTTTGGTCGTAAATAGCATTAATTCAGTTTTGCTCTGGTTAACTCCTAGCCCACAACTCGTAGCCCAGTTGCTAACCTTCCTCAGAGCCAGGCGCGGATACAGGGGGGGGGCAATGGGTGCAATTGCCCCCCCCTGGGCAAGAACGAAAGACGCATAAAATATGAATTTAATAAAATGTACTCAAAGAAAGTTGATTTCGTTATACTTTTATAAAAAAAATTCTTGGCAGCGTTGAGCAATGAGTAGTTGTGCGTTGTCCGCTGGCTGACCACATTCAGCTAACAAAAGTTCCGCTATGCACAAATAGCCTTCAAATCGACTGAGTGGAAAGCTTAAAACTTCGGTTTTAGGTGCCCCATCTTCAACGTTAAGGTCTTTTATTAAAAGATAAATGTCAGGCTACATTACTGTTAATATTTTATGAGAATAATCAATTTATTTCATACGAGAGAGCAGATTGAATCCCAAATCGATTTGATTTTCACTTTTCAAAATGCTGTGAAGGAAGAATTTCACAATAATGTTTCAAAAAGTTATTGCTCCACCTCCAACCCTCCTCTACAAATATATTAGTGGTTTTTTATAGTTAAATGTTACGGGAAAGGCGGTAGGGGCACTTTTCTAAATTTTCAAACTTAAAGTTGATTTTTATTAAAAAAAAAATGAAATCTTTAAAATACGTTGATTTAATTAGTTTCAAAAATGTCTAGTGCTTCGATCTACAGGATAAAGATATCTAATCAAAGTTAATATAATAAAACTATACATTTCTGTATAAGAGCTATTGAGAGATACCAAAAAATTTCATACTAAATGGGTGATTCTTTTATGAAAAATATTTAAATGTGCGTTTCCATTTAGGGAGTACTTTCACTAGAAAACTCTCGAGAGCGACTCCCAAATATCTGACGTGCTGCACATCTGATCTAGCCATAAGATACGTTTTTGATGTATGTAATTATTCGTGAGGATTTTGCCACTTTCGTGGATGCGTTGTAGGAACTTTCCGTGTTCCATATTATAAAACTGGCGAGGAGTACGAATCCAAAGAAGAAGATTGGAGAGAAACCAGGAAACCATTACAGCAGTCACTGCCGAAGAGAAGTTGGATGGAACTTTTACACCTAAAGATAGTTGTTTTTAGGCATTTTTGAAAACGTCAAGTCAACGTCAATTCAAATTTCAAATGATCATCATCTTTCGATGCGAGTATTGCTAATGTATTGAACTGCATGAATCTGGATACTCTGCATTCGATGTTTTGAGCTTATGTATATGAAAAATTTATATTAAAACTTAACGAAGGCTTAGTATATTGTATATGAAATGTATAACGAAAGTTAAGGTTGAACTAAAATAGGCGGAAGTTTATGTCAAAACCGACCGAAAAGTAGCTTTCCGAAACGTCAATTTCACAAGTTACCTATAATACACTTAAGTGGTTGAAAGTGAACAAAAAATGTAAATAATCATTTCTTAATGTTAATTTTCTTATACTTATTCACAGCACGATAGGCTTTTAATTATTTACTCGTGAAACCACGAAAATTCGACGTGGTAAATTAATTAAAAGAAAATTTAAGATTTTACTACACTCATACATCAAACAGAAAAAAAAGTGTTGAAAACTATGCACCAAGCGCCAAATTCCTTTTAGTTTGCTTCCATCATTTAGATTTTTGTCCACTTACGAAAGAGCGGTCAGTGAGCGCTCTCGCGTCCGACGGCAAAAGTTAGCGAAAACTAAACGAAAAGCTCCATTTCGCAATTATGTGCGTGTCATATGAATTTCCTTTTTTTTTTCGTACGACCACTTAAGTTGGCTTCCGAATATTCTAGTTCTATCTTTAGTCACAATCGAAGGCTGAACCGTGAAGGTCGGACGGAAAAGTTTAACAAAGAAAGGTTTTTTTGTTGTATTTTCCACTAGAATCATTGTGTTTTATTTCAATGTCGGAAAGTTTGGTTTTGTATCGATGGACGAAGGCATCTGAGCAAACGATACGGTTCATCTCGGTTTTGATCTACAATTTTAGTTTAGCTAAAATACAGCTATATTGTCAAATTAATGCAATGGTTTTGTTTGCACAAAATCTTTTATATCAACGTCCTTCAATTTTCTTGCAAACGTATTTAACGTTTATGAACACGTTCCCCAGCTTCTCAATATTTTTGTTGCCAACATGTGACTTTAGCAAACTGCATTATCGAAAACAATGCTTATGCAGTAAAACTTGTATTTGCCTTTTTGAACAGAAGACTTGAAGTTCGCATTAGAGAACATTCTGCAAAATGCATTTTTGACGCTGATGACGTTATCGAAAATGGCCCTTTACTGGTAAGGTTAAATTAGGTTGCCCCAGCTAAAGAAGAGGCTGGAAATTTTACTCGAACTCGAACGTCATGTGTCTGAATAGGAACATACCACTGTGCCATTATGTTTTCCGAAAATAATCAGATCCAGAGGGAACTCAAAAACGTTGTAAGGACACCATGTTTTAGCTATAAACTGCAAAACTTCATTTCACAAAGTTCAAAGTACCCGCTGTTCGAGACACTGTGGCAGTTATGAAAGAGTTAATTGCTTTCTTAAAATATCAAACTCATCAACTCACATTGCTTGAGTGTCCAGGCGTGCAGTGCGGAATTAAGTGTACTCAAATTTTTTTGTAGACCCCATCAATATTTTGGAAACTCACGAAAATTGCCCCCCCCTGAACGAAATCCTGGATCCGCGCCTGCTCAGAGCTACCTCCGTGATTTCGCTTATCACAGAAGGGAATTTTCCGGATACCAGAATGACCAAATCATCCGCATAAGCAACCGCCTTCACGCCACAACTTTCCAACTTAACGAGGATTTTGTTCATGACTAAAATCCATAGAAGGGGTGACAGAACACCACCCTGGGGTGTTCCTCTACAGACATGTTTTGTTGAGTTTGCATAACCTAGCTTGGCTTGAATCCTTCTATCGCTGAGCATGGATATAATCCATTCTCTGATGTATTCCTCTACACCAAAGTCAACGAGTGACTCAAGAATGGATTCAGTAAGCACGTTATTGAAAGCCCCTTCTACATCTAAGAAGGTGGCCAGAGTATATTCTTTATAGTTGATAGTATTCTCAATTGTACGCACTACCTCATGAAGGGCCGTCTCCGTAGACTTACCTTTCAAATAAGCGTGTTGAGAGTTTGCGAGGGGGCATTCATCTAAAATGTCTCTAATATGGTTATCTAGAATGCGCTCTAAGGTTTTGAGCACGAAAGAGGTCAGGCTAATCGGTCTGAAATCCTTCGCGGATTCATGCCCCCGCCTACCTACCTTCGGTATAAAAACCACCCTTACCTGCCTCCAGGACTCGGGAACATGGTTGAGGGAGAGACATCCTTTGAAGATCATCTCCAGCCAGGGCACTACCACATCTTGCTGTTTCTGGAGCATTATTGGCAGTATGCCGTCCTGACCTGGAGACTTATACGGAGAGAAAGTATGTATAGCCCAGGCAATACTATCTCTTGTTATTATCGTATTCATATGTTCTTCATAAACTAACGGTAAACGAGTTCTATGCATTTCGGGGTTGCTATCCACGCAGCCCGGAAAGTGCGTCGCCATCAGTAGTTCCAGGGACTCAGTCGGAGAAACTGTCCAAGATCCATCCGGCTTTTTCAGAAAAGACGGATTACAGTGCTCCTTGGATAGAACCTTGCTAAGCCTGGCAGATTCTTTTAAGCTCTCGATAGATTGGCAGTACTCTCTCCAACCCTGTTGCTTGGCTGATGCGAGAGCACGCTTATAGACTCTCAGACAATCTTTATAAGGTTGGTAATACTTGTGTTTGTGGCAGATATTGAAGATTGTCCTTGTCATTTTTCTAAGATTAGACAAGTCTTCATTCCACCATGGGGGGAGGATTTTTCGGCTGTATTTGACTGGGCAAGAGACCTTGAAAGCGGTGTTCATGGATGCTTCAAGAGTTTTCACCCTTGACTCAAGATCTATTACCGATTCTGGACTCAGATTCGGTATATTGCGCAGTTTGGAATTAACAACTTGACTGAACTTCTTCCAGTCAATTTTTTTTCGGATTTCTATAGGGAGGAGGGGTTTCAGACTCAAAATTTACATTGAAGAGAATCCACCTGTGGTCCGAAAAGGAATTAACCAGGGACACTCTCCAATTCTCCACCGCTAAATTAAATTTATGGTTTACGACGGTAACATCAAGTACATCCTCCCACCCTTCGTAGTTATCCGAGCTCGGAAAGACGAAAGTAGGAGTACTACCTCTGTTACAGATCGTCAAATTGTTTTCAATAATAAAATTAAAAAGGGACTCACCCCGTTCATTTATCTCTGAACTACCCCAGAGAGTATGCCGTGCATTTGCGTCGCATCCAATCAGGAGGTTTGTCCCTTTCGCCGCTGCTTCGTTTGTGAGTGTGCACCACTCATCTGGCGGTGACTGCCTGTCATGCGCCGAGTATGCAGATGCCAACAGTAGACCGTCTGTATTTTTGTCATCCAACCTAACAACTGTCAGATCGGAAGTGCTATAGTTAGGACACAAAAAAGCTTTTAAGTGTTGTTTAACTAAAATACAAGTTCTAGGCTTACCTTGGTCTTGGGTTACAGGCTTGTAAAAAAGATCGTATTGGCTGTCTTGGAGGCCCCTCACTCTGAGGCCGTTTACCCACGGCTCTTGAATAACGCCGACGTCTACGTTTTCCTCCCTCAGGAAAACTCTCAGATTATCTGAAGCACATTTAGAGTGCCTCAGATTAATCTGAATGACTCGCAGCGCGTTTTTAATTCGTATTCGATTCTGCACAGTCAGGGCCCGGCGGCTCGCTAGGGACCTCGACTCCGTCAACGACATTGTCGATCTCAACATTGTCGTCAACTTCATCGGGGTCTGCTCCCTGACTCTGCAGAATCTTTATCTTTGCATTTCTAATGCCAAACCTCAGTTTAAAATCGGCCTTCTCGAGGGCCCCACGGCTTTCTTCGCTGATCATCAGAAGATAAGATCCGCTGTTCTTCTGCGGTTCCTCTGTCTTAATGACAGCCCAGTCATGCATAGGAACCAGCGGATTTAGCCTCTGAAGACCGCGGATCAGCTCCTGTCCGCTTGGTTTGACACCCATGAGGGGCAACCAAATGCGAGCCTTCGGTTGCCTAGGGATGTCCTTAGCCAGGATTAACTTGAGCTTCAAGCCATCCCAGTCATTGCTAATCTAAGCAATGCATGAACTAAGGAAATCCTTAGAAAACTCGTCTGCACATTTGATTACCCTATATCCCCTGAGCATCTCGCCAGAGTCGAACATGGGGTAGGGACCTTCATTAGCCGACAACGTGTATAGAAACACCATCTCAGAGAGCTTGGCCTCGATTGAGCTCCACACAGCAAGCAGATCTCTGCCGTTTGTGGAGAGCTCATCCACAACCGATACTTGGAGGCCGTCTCTGACAACCTCACTGAGAGTACGTGGTTGCGCTGCTCTAGGGGACGATGATTTAGCGTTCTTGTTTGGACCGTCTAGCTTGCTCTTTTTCGAAGGCTTGATTGTCTCATCTCGAGATCTGTTGCGCTTGACGGCTTTTTCTTGGGTACTCAGAAGATTATTGTATTCCTCAACAATCTTCTGGTATTTAATCTTATCAGCGCCGTCCTTCTCATGGGCCTTTCCAGCTGCCTCATTCCTGGCAATCTTGCCTAGAATAAAAGACGCCTTCTTGAACTGCACCTTGAGAAGAGCGAACGCCGACTTTTTGCTTCCGCGTGCAGCGCTGCTATGGCTGGCATTGCTACACGAGGTTGCCGGGATGGTACATATCGGTTTCGGATGCACAGGGGTACTATGGCTGGTACTGCCTGTGCTTCCTGAAGGTTTGGGTTGCTCAATAGCACCAGAACTACCGGTACTACTAGAGTTCCCCTTAAGGGTTTCCTGGCTGGAGGCCAAGAGCTCATCCTCTGTGTCAGCGGATGGCAAATCGTCTAAAACATCATCAACGTCCATTGTAAAAAATAAAAATAAAAATTTGGTTCCCACGAGTAGGTCGGAAAAAAAAAAAAAAAAAAGAGGTCAGCCCCGGCAGAGCCGATATACCGGGGTAAAGCAAAAGTAAGACGGACCCAGCCACGGCATCCACGGCAAGTGAACTCTATGAAGGCAAAAATTCTGAAGTCATCCAAATTAACTGAACGTCAGCTAAGTGTTGCTAGAAGCCTCCTTCACGAGTACGGTGATATACTCTCTTCACCTAGTGGGCAGTTTGGTCGAACACAACTGGTGCAGCATCGAATCGACACAGGAGACGCGAGACCTATTCGACAACCAGCAAGACGTCTCCCATTAGCCAAACAAGACGAAGTTGAACAGATGATATCGACAATGAAGCGAGATGGGCTAATCGAAAACTCTAAAAGTCCTTGGGCATCCCCAGTTGTTCTTGTCAAAAAGAAGGACGGAAGTACTCGATTCTGTGTAGACTATCGGAGGCTGGACGATGTGACAAAGAAAGACAGCTACCCTCTGCCAAGAATCAGCGATACTCTGGATGCGATGGAAGGAGCTGAATGGTCCTCAACATTGGACTTGAAGAGTGGTTACTGGCAGGTAGAAATCCATCCAGAAGATCGAGAAAAGACGGCTTTCTCTACAGGAAATGGTCTGTGGCAATTTAAAGTGATGCCTTTCGGACTATGCAACGCTCCGGCAACATTTGAGCGTTTGATGGAGTGTGTTTTACAAGGACTTACTTGGAAATCTTGCCTAGTCTATTTGGACGATGTCATTGTTTATGGTAAGGCATTTGATGAGCATTGTGGAAACCTTAAGGCCGTGTTCCAGAGGCTTCGAGAAGCAAACTTGAAATTAAATCCAGACAAGTGCGAATTTTTCAAGTCTGAGGTAAAATATTTGGGACATATCATCTCTTCTCAAGGAGTGAAGACTGATCCTGAAAAAGTTGACACCGTAAAGAATTGGCCAACACCACAGGATAAACATCAACTCCGAAGCTTTCTTGGTCTAGCCACGTACTATCGACGATTTGTGAAGGATTTTGCTGGAATCGCGAATAGTTTGCACCAGCTAACAAAGAAAGGCAAACCGTTCAAATGGTCAAGCGAGTGCGAGAAAAGCTTCCGGGAACTTAAGCAGCGCCTATGCAATACACCAGTTTTGGCCTATCCGATACCAGGGAAACCTTTCATCATCGACGCTGACGCAAGTAACGTGGGGAATTGGTGCCGTTCTATCACAAGTCCACGAAGGAGAAGAGAAGGTCGTTGCCTATTACAGCAAGGTGCTCTCAAAGCCAGAAAGAAATTACTGTGTGACAAGAAGAGAACTTCTAGCTCTAGTATCGGTAACAAAACACTTCCATAAGTACATCTATGGACAAAAGTTCCTTCTTCGAACAGATCATGGCGCACTTAATTGGCTGTTGAACTTCAAAAATCCAGAAGGTCAAGTGGCAAGATGGATTGAGAGATTGCAGACATATGACTACCAGGGGCCTATAACACAAAGCTACAAGTCTACAAGCCAAGAGCCACTTGTAGGATTACGTTAGTTTTACAAGTGTAGATTATTTCTGTAACAAAAAAAAAAAACTTACATTTGTAGAAACAAAAATTTCCCTACACTTGTAGGCATTCCATTCTGCATGCAATGAGTTGAGTGTTCGTCGGCAATCGACCGACAAGATCCAGAACCGACCGATTGGAAAGCTTATAACTTTGGTTATAACTGTCCGATCTTTTAAGTTAAGGACTTTTAATAAAAGGTAAATATGAGGCTACATTTTTGTATTCAATACTTAATAGCAAATTGAGTCTCCCATCAATTTAATTTTCATTTTTCAAAATGCAAAAGTGGATGAAAACTTATACCATTTTAAAAATTGTATTGAACAGGAGGGACAGCGGGGGCATTTCAATAAATTTTGCACCTAAAAATTCATTTTCTTAAAAAAAAATCTTCGATTTTATTAGCTTCAAAAAATTATAACTTTGCTTCTAATGCTCGGATATTTGAGATTAAGACATTATGAATTCAAAATTCGTGTTTAATTCCGCACTAAAAAGGTAAAGGCTCAGTTCATAATTCACAAAGATTTGGCCCTGCATCTATGCGCGTATATACATGCTATAAAGTATTCCCCGGTTAAAAAACTGATGCCAACAAAATAAAAACATATGTAAATAAAAAACGTAATTCTTAGTGAAAACAAGCTGAGACCAAACTGTATTATTCTTACGATTTATACGTCATTCCAATAGTTCACTGAAAGACTTACATAATTTATTTTTTTATTCGGGATATTTGACATTTTTCTTTTTCTTTGCAAAATTTTCAAATTGAAATTCAAAATTAAACTGAAATATTCGAGTAAACAAACGAAACCATTCCGCAAACAGCCGAATCTGGTACGACAAACAAATAGCCCCGACCTTGAACATCGATAAAAATCAAACTTTTTTTGATTTTGGTGAGACCAAAATTTTGTTTAGTGACCTAACCAGCCCGCAAACAAGTAAAATCGACTCGAACATAGTACTCGAACTATATTCACTGTTCACTCGCACCATGTTCGAGCGTCTCCAGAGCCCTTTAAAAACATTTTTTTAACTCGTTTTTGCTCTGCTGACACTTTGATTGATTTGATGAGAAATATGTATAATGTAAAAAAATGTAGTGTCATACGGGCTTTGCTAAGATTAAAAATTATAGGTTCGAAAAAGAAGAGTAAAAAGAAATCATTATTTATTTTGAATAACATACAAAAGTCCACTTTTGAATTTAAAGTTGTACCTGAGCGAAACACATATGGACTTAAGGTCACAGTAACTTTTTTTCGGTTAAAAAAAACAATAATCATGATGAACAAAAATTATTGAAATGCTGATTAATTGAAAAGATTGTTTTTTAGCATTTTAAAATACACCTTCTGCATCCTACAAGTCTTGAATCACCTGCAAGATTTCATCGATTATTCTACAAGTAAGATTTAGTTTTTCTGTATAGTTGTAGCTTTGTGTTACAGAAAGAGGGAAATTGCACAATTTCCCACTTGTAATGAATGTTCATTACACTTGTAAAAGAGCCAGCTGACTTGTAGCTTTGTGTTACAGAAATTCATTACATTTGTAAGGATTGACTTGTATTACAAGTACTTGTAGCCTTGTGTTATAGGCCCCAGATCCAACATCGAAGAGAAAGGTTGCACTCAAATGCAGATGCTTTATCTCGGAGACCATGCAAACCGGACTGCAAGCACTGCACACGTCAAGAAGAGAAGGAGTTTGCTTCCATCCAGCGATTAAGAGCCGATCCCATTTACGGTTGGAGTAATGAAGAAATAAGATTTGCCCAACAAGAAGACTCGGATATTGAACCCATTCTTGCATGGAAGGAACACCAAGAGAAACCAGAATGGGGTGACATCTCCGATAGAAGTCCAACTCTTAAAGCATATTGGGCACAATGGGACTCGCTTCATTTACAAGAAGGAGTACTAAGACGTAAATGGGAGTCCACAGACGGCAAATCATATGTGATGCAGCTAGTCGTACCTCGTTCCAAAGTTAATGACGTTCTGCAAGAGATGCATGATGGAGCTTCCGGAGGACATTTGGGTGTCAATAAGACACTGGAAAGGGTAAGGCAGCGATTCTACTGGCTACACGCAAGAGAAGACGTCGAAAAATGGTGCCGAAAATGTGATACTTGTGCTGCAAGCAAGGGACCAGGCAGAAAAGTCCAGAGTAAGATGCAGCAGTATAATGTGGGCACGCCTTTTGAAAGAATTGCAATAGACGTTGCAGGCCCTTTTCCAGAAACCAGAAGCGGAAACCGATACATCCTGGTAGTAATGGACTACTTCAGCAAGTGGCCTGAGGCATTTGCCATCCCAAATCAGGAAACCAAAACAGTCGCGGATCAGATTGTTTTCAACTGGGTAAGCAGGTTTGGTGTACCTATGGAACTCAATTCAGATCAAGGGAGGAACTTCGAGTCCAAAATCTTTCAGGAAGTTTGTACACTCCTTGGCAGACGAGGACAACACCGCTTCACCCACAATCTGATGGGATGGTTGAACGATTCAACCGGACCCTTAAAGAACACCTTTCCAAAGTTGTAAGCGACAACCAACAAGACTGGGATCGGCATATTCCGTTATTCTTGATGGCCTATCGAAGTGCGGTACATAGCTCAACAGGACATACACCATCAGAAATCCTGCTCGGGAGCACAATACGACTACCAAGTGAAATCAAATTTGGATGTTCTGCAAATGAGCCACAAGGAATAGACGACTACGTGGACAACCTCAAAGAAAAGCTAGTTGACATCCACGAAAGGACTAGAGCAAATATAAAGCAATCAAGTGACCGGATGAAAACACGGTATGACACAAAAGCAACAACAACAGGATTCCAAGCGGGAGACCTTGTGTGGTTTTATAATCCCCACCGTCGGAAGGGACTTTCACCGGAGCTTCAACAAAATTGGGAAGGCCCTTACACTGTAGTAACACGAATAAACGATGTCGTCTACCGCATTCGGAGAGGACTAAGAGGCAAACTAAAAGTAGTTCACAGCGACCGTTTACATCGTTATTATGGTGAAGGAAGTGATGGATTTGCTCGGGACGATCAATCCTAAGAGGGGGGCAGTGTAATGACTTTCCAAATTTGAACTATAACGACTCCGAAAAGCAAACAAACGGACACAATAAAGCTTACGGTCACAGTGCAAACATACCCTTATTAGCTATAATTATAGCAACTCTCAAACGAAAGAAGCGCCATCTGCCGGATTATAGCAGATTTACCAGCTGTCAAATAAAAGCTTTTGGAAGGGAAATTATTGGGAAATTTCCCCTACGGAAAGCTCTGGAAGCAGAGACGAGAACCTTCCAGCACTTTCCAGAGTTTGGAAAACAAGTATAAAAGGCACATGTTTGAACGGCAGCGACACAGTTTGTTTTTAATCGTGAATGAATAAAGTTGGTTATAATAAAAGTGAAAAGTAAAGTTTGTGAATTAATTCAGTGGTGAATAATAAATCGTTTTGTTTGTAGTAAGAAAAGTCAAGTGTTTTATTTTGCGAAATAAATAAGTGGACGTTTTGAATAAAGTAAATAAGTTTTAGTAACGAACCTGAGAAAATATTACAATATCAACAATAAATAAAGTACTTCCAAATAAAGTTCTCCTTTTTCACTGTAAAACAAGGATCTGGAGATTGAAACCAACCCATGAAAATACCTGTTGAAATCGACCTGATAACTTGAGAATAGATTTAAGTATTAAATACAAATTTAAATACCATAACGACTAAACTGGATATTAAATTCGTTATTGGTATGCGGATTTTCGAAAATCGGGAGATTTTTTGTAAGCTTAACACTAAATTTGATTATTAGTAAGGCCCATTGACTAGTGTATTTTTTTTGTAAAAAAATGCAAAATATGAGTTTGCTGCTTTTCACTCTAAGCCGACGAAATCGTTCTTTCCATAAATTGTAAAAACAACTCAAGTAAAAAGTTCAGATGAGCTCAAGTCCATATTGAGCTCATTCAAGTAAAAAGAATTGGGGCGTATTCATAGAGAATTACTAAAGTAGTGATTTCTTTATCTATAGTTTAAGGCTTGTTGGTTAAATAAACACAGCTCTTAAAGTACCTCTACACTATCCCACAAAGTATTAACACATGTCAGAATAGAGTGGGAAGAAATTTCATACGACTGCCAAATTTGTGTGATGTAACTGACTTTCATATTTTCCTTCCACACTTGCATCAAAAATCAGTTTCACCATAACCTCAAACGCCCAAGTGGGATAGAAAGTGTGATGGTTTTAGAACCGATCTTCATGTATTAACACATGTCAAATCGTGTCGGATGCGCTGTCAAGTTGTGTGTGATGAAATTTCATATTTTGTTTCCACACTATTATACATGATTTCTTCACACTTTTTTGACATGTGTTAATACTCAGTGGGATAGTGTGGAATGGCTATTATTCATAGTCAATTTCCCAGCTGTTTTTAGTAGAACCCCAGGTTAAGGTTGTGTTCTACTACAATTATACTTCAAATGATGACAGTTCAAAGAAAACAAAAAAAAAACTTATATTCTCAGTGTAAATTTGTTGTGGAACTTCCTCAAAAAAAGTAAAAAACAAAACTATTAAATAAAAAATCCAAAAAGGAAACTCGAACAAATAGGGGCGTATTCATAGAGAATTACTAAAGTCGTGATTTCTTGATCTATAGTTTAAAACATGTTGGTTAAATAAACACAGCTCTTATTCATAGCCAATTTCCCAGCTGTGTTTAGTAGAACCCCAGGTTAAGGTTGTGTTCTACTACAATTATACTTCAAATGATGACAGGTCAAAGAAAAAAAATACACTTATATTGCCAAAGTGTAAATTTTGTGTGGTCCTTCCTCATATTGAATGCTTAAAAAAAGTAAACAAAACAAAATAACTAAATAAAAAATCCAAAAAGAAACTCGAACAAATGCTCTATGATATTCTTAGATGAACATGAAGTAAAATATAAAACGCGAACGCCAGGAAAACTGGTTGCAACCACAGAAGGAACTAACTTTTTTTCTATTCTTTCTTTTTCTTTTTCTTGGTTGCACATTTTGCTATTTACTTAATGACTCAAACTCATCTAAAATATCCATATCTTCTTCAATTGCGGTATCAATCGACATTTTTCAGACCGATAAGTTTACGTAGCATTTATTTGGTATAAATCACTTTTTCAGCTTTTAAATTCACAAAAAAAGTCAAATTTGACATTTGGCTGTGATAATAACTACTTAAACACAGCATTTACTATGTTTAAAATTAGACCATAGGCTTAGCCCTAAGCTTAGGTTTTAATTTATTTATGAATGGCCTAAACTCTGGACTTGCTTAGTAACAACTTAGCAAGAGTTTAGCAAACATCTATGAATATGCCCCATTATATTCAGTCGCTCCACTTAAACAGAAGAATTTTCTTTTGATATTTTCTTCATATTCTATTGTATAAACAGCTTTTAAAATGACTTAGAGCTCAAAGAAGGGAATTTGATTCATTTGATTACTCGAAAAATATGGATGTATTGAAAAAAAAATCATTAAAGCGGCTGGCATGAAAATAATTTTTTTTTACATTATGAAAAGGTCTAAATGAAGAAAACAAAAATTCCTGTTCTATCTTTACGTTTTAATAAAAGACGTTTTTATTTTAGTTAACTTAAATTTCACCATTTATTAATGTGATGGTTCAACCATTCACCTTGATTTCTTCTTATTAAGTTACTTAAACATAATTATAATATAAGGATTAACTAGGTACATAGAGAAAGCTTTAAAGTATAACAGTCAGAGATAAATAGTATAACATTGTTCCCCCCTATAATGCCGGATTTACACGACTGGAAGCTGCCAGTATAATGACAAAAAGAATGAAATTGTCCATTCTTTTGTTGTTGGTTTTGTCATTATACTGCCAGTTTTCCAATCGTGTAAATCCGGCATAACTTTAAGATTTCTCATTTTATTCATTAATTCGCCGCCTGAGTACTTAAATGCCCCATAGACCACTTTTTCGGGAAACTGAGTTAATGATGCAGTTAGGCTATGTCCTAATTGGACAAAGATCGCGCAACCCAGCGATGAGCTTCCGTCGGTCGCATCGCTTGTTGATAGCGCTACCAAAATGTGTGTCCTATTACCGATCGCTTCTTAAAACCGTGCGTGGTGAGTGGATGTGGATGTTCAAAGGGTAGACACGGTGCATTCAAGAGGACACAAGCGTCCACAAGCTTTTTTTCAAAGCGAACCTCTGTCTATCAACTCCTACTCTCACCTCCAAGTGGTGAACATCGGGTGCCTAGTACCTTTAACTGAAGATGGGGTTCCAATCCCTGTGGACGGTTTTAGGGGGCAGCAAACGAGAGAGGGGGGGAGGAGTGTTCCCACTAAGGCACTTCTCCTTCATCCAGGCGGCAGCGGAAGAATTCTCAAGATGGAATCAACGGTGGCGTCTACAGTTCCAGTGAGGCTGAACTACTTAGTGAACACCTTATACGGGCTACTACGACATATTCGGAGCTCAGGCCTATAAGGAGCGGTTAATCCGGCTCCCCGCCCTTGGAGTTATATATATAGGGTCTGGTCCTCCAGGTTGGGGGTCGTGCCGTTGGGGTGACTTCCCGGCCACGTAAAGCTGTTTTAGTTGCGAAGCACCAACAAGCCTCGGATACGGACGGATTTACTGTTGACGAACCTAGCAAACGAAATAAGGACAACGAACTTCGGATCTGCACGTGGAATGTTCTGTCTCTCTATAGACCACGTGCAGCCGAACATTTAGCGGAGGCCCTAGACTGCTACAAAGCAGACATCACCGCCATCCAAGAAGTGCGATGGGATGGGCCGGGCAAAAGAAAACTGAAAGACTGCGATATATACTACGGTGACTGTTACCGACCACAAGGGCAGCGTCTTTTAGGATGTGGATTTGTCGTTAGAGGCAGACTGAGGCAAGAGGTCTTGAGTTTCAATTATGTGAACGAACGCCTCACGACAATTCGCATCAAGGCTAAATTCGCCAACATCAGCCTGATATGCGCGCATGCCCCCACAGAGGAGAAAGATGACGACACCAAGGACGAGTTCTACGAGCTCCTGGACAAGACATATGAGCAATGCCCTAGCTATGACATTAAAATTGTCTTGGGTGATTTTAATGCCAAACTAGGAAGAGAAGACGTCTTTGGTGGCACAATCGGAAGATACAGCCTGCACGACACCACCTCTGATAACGGACTCAGGCTAATCGACTTTGCTGTGGGGCGAAACGTTGTGGTAGCTAGTACGCAGTTCCCGCATCTCGATATTCATAAGGGGACATGGCGAATTCCTGGTCAATCAACCGCCAACCAAATTGACCACATTGCGATCGACGCAAGGCACTCCTCCAGTATCAAGGATGTCCGAACGTTCCGAGGAGCCAACGTTGACTCGGACCACTACCTCGTTGTAGCAAAGGTAATGCTACGGATATCCAGACCAAAGCCAAAACAGGGAAATACTGTCAGGAAGTTCAACGTCGAACGGCTACAGTCGCAAGAAATCGCCAGGTCCTTTTCCGATCGAGTCTCTCGCGCCCTCTTAACTAGTCCTTTGCCGCCAACTGCAAACATCGAGAACCAGTGGAAAAACTGCCAGGAAGCCATCAGAGATGCCGCCTCTGACGTGCTGGGCTTCGCACGACCACCACAGCGAAACCCCTGGTTCGACGAGGAATGCCGGCAAGTACATGCAGCCAAACAACAGGCATACAAAGCGGCGCTGCATAGAAGGACCAGAGCTGCTCGCGAGCTCTACGAGCAGAAGAGGAAAGAGGAACACAAGCTTCTTAGAAAGAAATAGAAAGAGCATGAGAAGCGCGCGATCGAGGAATTAGAGGGATGCCACTGCAGGAATGAAGTTCGGAAGTTTTACCAAAAAGTAAAAAGAACCTCCCAAGGTTACAAACCCCGAACCGAAGCCTGCAAGGACGATCAGGGGAACATCGTGGTGGAATCGCAGTCGGTGCTGAGGATATGGAAAAATCATTTCTGCAAATTGTATAATGGCGATGACGAACCGAATTCCGCTAACATGCAAACTGCACCATTCAACCTGGACGACGTAGGCCAACAATTCCGTCCACCCGATCTTGACGAAGTGAGGATAGCCATATCTAAACTTAAGTCCAATAAAGCTGCTGGAGCTGATGGCCTTGCGGCTGAGCTATTCAAAGCGGCTGGCGATGAATTGGTTAGGAGTATGCACCAGCTCATCTATAAAATATGGTCGGAAGAAAGCATGCCCGATGAATGGAACCTCAGTATTGTTTGCCCGATCCTCAAGAAAGGCGATCCTCTGGACTGCACCAACTACAGAGGCATCAGTCTTCTTAATATCGCCTACAAGATCTTCTCTGCCGTACTTTGAGAACGCCTGAAGCCATTCGTCAACAACCTTATAGGTCCATATCAGTGTGGCTTTAGGCCAGAGAAGTCCACCATCGACCAAATATTCGCACTACGGCAGATCTTGGAGAAAACCCAGGAGTTCCAAATCGATACCCACCACCTTTTTATCGATTTCAAGGCCGCGTATGACAGAATCTATAGAGACGAGCTATATAGAGCAATGTCTAGTTTTGGCATCCCTGCCAAACTCGTCCGTTTGTGCAGGATGACGATGGAGAATGCACGCTGCTCCATCAAGGTCGGCAAAGATCTCACCGACACATTTGATGTCAAAAAAGGTTTTAGGCAAGGCGACGCGCTGTCATGCGACTTCTTCAACATCGTTCTTGAAAGAATAGTGCAAAACTCTCACGTCAACACCAGAGGCACAATTTTTCAAAAGTCCGTCCAACTACTCGCTTACGCTGACGACATTGACATAATCGGACGAACAAAGCGTGATGTCAGTGGTGCTTTTGTGAGCATTGAGAAGGAAGCCAAGAAGATGGGTCTAACGGTGAATGAAAGCAAAACAAAATATATGCTGTCCACAAGAAAGGACACCCAACACCGACGTCTCGGACAGAACGTCACTATAGACAGCTATAATTTTGAGGTAGTCAGAGACTTTGTCTACCTAGGATCCGCTATAAACTCAGCGAACGACACCAGCGCTGAGGTCAAACGAAGAATTAAGAATTGCCAATCGCTGTTTCTTTGGGCTAAGAAGGCAATTGAGAAGCAAAGCCCTCTCTCGAGCAACTAAACTGTCCCTGTATAAGACGCTTATCATCCCGGTCCTGATGTATGGTCCAGAGGCATGGACACTGCTAACAGTGGATGAGAACGCGTTAGGCTGTTTTGAGAGGAAAATTCTCCGGGTGATTTTTGGTCCCGTCTGCATAGATGGAGAATGGAGAAGAAGATACAACAACGAACTGTATGGGCTGTACGGCGACACCGACCTAGCCACAAAGGTGAAAAGCCAACGACTGAGATGGCTGGGTCATCTAGAGCGAATGGACACCAATGCTCCGGCCCGGAAAGTCTTTGAATCCAACCCCGTGGGACAACGCAGTAGAGGTGGACAGCGTAAAAGGTGGCGCACGCAAGTGGAAGAGGACCTCAGCCAACTTGGCGTGTGAAACTGGAGACAGCTAGCTAGAAACCGAGCCGGCTGGAAGAAGCTTGTTGGTTGAGGCCCTGGTCCACCCCGGACTGTAGCGCCACCTTAAGTAAGTAAGTAAGTAAGTAAGTAAGTGGATGTAAGCACACTATCGGGCGACTACGAAGGTGAATTTTGTATGTGGTTTCCTATTTGGAGTTTCCACCAAACCTCAATGTTGATCAAAGTAAACAAAGCTAGTATTGAATGTACAAGAGAGACTTTTCAAATGCGCCAATCGCAAAATATGATGATTGCGAGGTTCAATAAATATATAACTATAAATCTTAAGCAATAACAATTCTAAAACCCCACCTTGATTGTATTGAATCTATTTTTGAAACAATCCCAACATTAATCCCATAAAATTAAAATTAAATAAGATTAATTTATCATATTTTCCTTGAAATCCGTTGTATTGTAGTGTGATCAAAAACAAACTCGCTTGATTTTAAGCAATTAAACAACTTCTTGTAGCGTCGGTCGCGCAAATTCAGTACCTGATTTGGACATTTCCCTTTATGTATTGAGTTTGTTTTTGAAAGCTTGTGTGGAATAGCTTGAGCGATCTCAAAACAAACATGTGCGACTGTTATACGTCATCGCGCTACCGCGTTTATATTCTAATAAGGACACATTGATTGATTTATTGAAGTTTGATGTTTTGGTTGTCCGATACAGCGATCATCGCTTGTTGCTCAGTCGTGCGATGGCCCGATGGGTGCCAATTAGGACATAGACTTATACTAATTCGAATTTTCTCTATCGTTTGCTGCTATCCACGTTGCTCTATCTCTATTATTAAGGTAGTTACAGAAACCCAGTTTTCTCCATAGACCACTAATTTGTAGTCCTCTTAGTGCATATTTGCCGCACATTCAAAATTTATACTATGTGGGGCAGTCTTTGTAGAAGAGTTCTTAAAACATTCATTTAATGCTTAAGTGCCCCATACCAAAGGGCCATGGATATAAAGCGTTTAATTATATCTGGGTCTGGGCCAGGGTTATCTTCTAGCATGCAAGAACAACATATGGGATCCAGGTTTCTATCGGAGGTTATTTCAATAACGCAAAAGTAAGTTTTCACTTTGATGATGGTAAAGTAAAAAGACAACATAAAGGTTGAAAAATAACCAACCATGAGGTAAATAGAGATGGATGCAAAGCACTGTTTTCATATTAGTCCGCAATGTGGTTATGAGTCAAAATAAAACATGGGTAATACTTATTTAGATAAGTTCATTTACGTAAATTAATGTTCCCAAACTTCAAAACTGCATTTAATGCAGCCTTGTAGGTTTTTTAAGGATTTAGTTTAAGCATTTTTTACTTGCGATTATAGGTACTATAAGGCAAGTTTTGGATTCGTGCAAAAAAAAAATTGAGATAACAATCAAACATGATATTACGATGATAGAGAACACCAAAAAAGTGGGTGGCAAAATTCTGTCTGTCTGTCTGTCTGTTCGTCTACAGCCTAAACGGCTCGATCGATTTTCTTCAAACTTGGTACATAGTGGTTTTTGGTGATTCTGCCGACACGTTTTTTTCATTTTTTTTTAGAACCAAAAATAACGGTACCTGCCATACATTTTTTTTGGCAAATTAACATAATCGTATTTTTCTCAAAAACGGCTCGACAACTTTTCTTAAAAAAAATTCAATAAATTTATTTTAGTAAAGGCTTTCTTTGGATTTAAAACCATATTTCAAAAATGGTTATTAATGGTACCTCCCAAGGAACCATTTTTTAATTTTTGATTTTCTTCAAAATGGTATGACCGATTTCAATTATTTTTTTTATACAGAAGCTTCCAAAAAATGTTAATAGTTTTGTGTACCAACATTTTTGAAAAAATATTTTTTGGATTTTTAAAAAATATTTCAAAATTTTTTTTGGAAAATCAAATATTTCGAAAACGGCGTCATAGATTTTTTTGAAACTCGATATTTAAGACTTTTTTAGTACTCTCTAAAATATTTTCCGAAAAAATTTACATTTATGAAAAAATAACGGTAGGTACCTTCCATACAAAAGCGAAAAAACCGCAAAGGAAAATATTTTTTTGCTTGAAAACGACTCCTACGATTTTGATTAAACTTTTTAAGTATACTAAAATTAGTACGATCTACCATCAAAAATTATAAAATTTTACACATAGCAACTATTAGTAGTACCTGTCATAGAACGTATTTTTTTATTTTGAGTTTTCTCGTTATCAGCTTAACGGATTTAAATGATTTTTTTTATATACAAATTTCAGATAACATTAAATAATATTGCATATCAAAATTTTCAAAAAAAATTCGATATCTCAAAAACGGGTTGACAATTTTTTTTCAAATTTTGTTTTTATATACACATAAATATCTAGTTTAAATCTGCATACCAAAATTTGTTCTTAAAAATGTTTTAAGAATTTTATATATAAAAACTTTATTTTTTTAAAAACCGCTCCAACGATTTTAAATTTTTTTCCCATACAATCATATTCTATCATGAATTAAGATGGCATACTTTTTTTTCACCTCAAACTGTCAAAAGAGTTGTTTTAGCTAATTTAAATGTCGTATTTCATGCTTCTCTACATTTGTCTCTCATAATTTCCATGTTTGTATATACAATTTTCTTAAACTTGGAGTGTCTTGAACATAAGAGCAAGTACGTGCGACCCAGTCGTGCATTTTATTTTTTTAGCTTTTTATGGCCTTTAGTCCTATAAATTGGCGTTTCGTTCGGCTTACTCACTTGAACTCATCAGTGACATAGTGAGGGCTTAGGTTAGGTTAGGTAGAAGTGGCTGTCAATACTAAGTACTGACACACTTAGACCAAAATTGGTCCGTTGTGATACCACATGAATCTTAAAAACTCCTTCCTTACTCGCTAAAACCACTTTGAGCTCCTGACGAAGCGTGCGAGACTATAAATGTCTGTGATTGCCAGATCACTAGGATCGTTAAAGAAGTAAACTCCCAAATGGAGCCTACGTCTGAGGGAAAGAGCAGGGCACGTGCAGAGAAGGTGAGGAATCGTTTCCTCTTCCTCCTCTTCCATGCAGCTTCTGCAGAAATCGTTTGAAGGTACGCCAAGCCGCGCTGCGTGCCTGCCTATTAAACAGTGTCCTGTTATGACACCTACAGTAGAGCTAATGTGCATTCTATTTAGAGATATTAAACACTTGGAGCGTTTCAGGTCAAGGTTTGGCCATACTTGTTTTGTCGCCAAACAAGTAGTGATGTTTTCCCACCTTGTGTTTGTTCTCTTCAACGCATCTTGCTTCAATAAAAGTTTACACGTAGCGATGGGTATACCAATGTTTACCTTTTCAGGTAAAATGGGTAGTAATGTTCCACTTCTAGCGAGTTCATCAGCTTTACAATTACCTGGAATGTCACTATGACCCGGCACCCAACAAAGGTGAATATTAAACTGTTGCGCCATCTCCAACAGAGATGATCGACAGTTGTGGGCTGTTCTAGAGTTTGTACGGACAGAGTCCAGGGATTTAATGGCGGCTTGACTATCAGAGAAGATGCGGATATCCGAGCATGATATCACGTTTTCTTTGAGCCAAGACAGTACTTCTTTTATCGCTAGAAGTTCCGCCTGGAATACGTTACAGTGATTAGGAAGACGGAATGAGAGACGTAAATTTAGTCTTTCAGAGTACACTCCCCCACCAACCCCATCTTTGGTCTTCGATCCGTCAGTGTAGAAGTGAATTGATTGATCTTCTAAGAATTCCACATCCTCCCAGATGGATCTGGAAGGTATGGTCACTTCAAAATTTTTATCGAAATTCAATAGTGGGATTGTGTAGTCAGTGTTACTAGGAAGTGTTCCGAATGAATTCAGAATAGCGGAGTGACCAATCTCATTATTGATCCACTGTGAAGAGGCTTTGAGGCAAATGGCTGTGCTCGCGGCCGTTTGTTTGCTGAAAATATCGAGAGGTGTCAGATGGAGAAGAGTGTCTAATGCAGCGGAAGGAGTCGACCGAAGTGCTCCAGTAGTACATAGACATGCTGTTCTTTGGACTTTGCTTAGTTTGTCGCGATG
The DNA here is from genome assembly GCA_963921185.1 of Dasysyrphus tricinctus. Taxonomy (NCBI): domain Eukaryota; kingdom Metazoa; phylum Arthropoda; class Insecta; order Diptera; family Syrphidae; genus Dasysyrphus; species Dasysyrphus tricinctus. The sequence continues at coordinate 37,819,176 of OY992534.1, forward strand.
TGTCGCTTTATCCAAGGCAGTCCACCATACTGCCACGCCGTAAGTTAGAATCGGTCTAATTACCGAAATGTATAGCCAGTGAGTAATACGAGGTTGGAGGCCCCATTTACTACCTACGGCTTTTTTGCAGGAGAAAAGTGCCACTGTGGCTTTTTTCACTCTTTCTTGTATGTTAGGTTTCCAACTTAACTTCTTATCTAAGATGAGACCCAAGTATTTAGCTTCGTCTGAGAATTTTAGTGGAACACCATTAATAATAGGGGGATCTGTTTGCGGAATTTTGTATTTCCTGGAGAAGAGGACAAGATCTGTTTTAAGGGGGTTAACTCCAAGTCCGCATCGATCTGCCCATCGTGTTAGCTTGTTTAGAGCGTTTTGTAGAAGATCTCTTAAAATGTTAGGATGTTTTCCTGATACTGCTATAGCAACGTCATCCGCATAGGCAATCACTCTGTAGCTCTCTGCCTCTAAGGTATTCAGCAGTTCATTAACTACCAAATTCCAAAGAAGGGGAGAAAGCACCCCGCCTTGCGGTGTACCTCTACTGACAGATCTCCTTGCCGAAAAGCCGCCCAGTTTTGAATTGATAACCCTGCTTGTAAGCATCTGATTAATCAGTTCACCAAGCGACCCATCCACATTCAGAGAAGCCAGTGCAGATGTGATTGCAGATGTATCAACGTTATTAAAAGCATCCTCTATATCTAGGAAGGCAACCATTGTATATTCTTTATAATGGAGGGAATATTCGATGGTACGAACTAGTGTGTGGAGAGCTGTCTCCACTGACTTCCCTTTGCAATAGGCATGTTGAGCTGTAGACAGTAGTCTCGTATCAATGCTTGACCTTAGTTCGATATCAATCAGTCGTTCAAAAGTTTTTAGAAGGAAAGATGATAGGCTAATAGGTCTAAAATCTTTAGGGTTTACGTGGGAACATTTACCGGCTTTGGGTATAAACACAACTTTGACTTCTCTCCATAGAAGCGGAATATGGACCAGATTTAAGTAACCATTGAAGATGACTTCCAGAATCGGCAGAATTACTTCTGAATTCATCTGTAGTTCAGCCGGAATGATGCCATCTGGCCCCGCCGACTTGTATGGTTTGAAGCTATTGAGTGCCCATTGAAATTTTTCCCTTGTAATCAGACCTTGTGGAAATGTTAGTTTTTCGCTTGTCCTGTAAAGGGCAGTGCTATTAACAGTCTGTGAGCTGCCTGTCCTATAAATTGGCGTTTCGTTCGGCTTACTCACTTGAACTCATCAGTGACATAGTGAGGACTTTGTCATACCATAGACTAACTAATAATAAAGACAGGCCGCTTCATATAAAGAAAAAGGACCCGATTTGAGATTGCCTCCACCTAGATTGCCTCCACTTCATACATGTTTTGTACTTGGCGAGAAAAGCTTTCGCTTCATATGAAGCTTTCAAGTTGCATCGAACTGAAATTCATTTCACCACTATCGCAAGTGTACCTGTTTTTGTTGTTAGTTTTTGGGTATTTTGTCTGTTTTTTGTTTGTTTTGCAATTAATGAAGGTTGTGAAGCAGTGGTGGTAGTTTTTTTGTCTTCATAGTTTGCTCTAACTTAAATTTAGCTTGTGTGTGTGTACACTTCAGGTAGGTATATTTATTTCATTCTTGTCGATCTTGGCAAGAATTTTCGTTTTTGGGTTTTGATTTGGTAGGTTTGAAGGAAAAATTTGTTCTTTCGAGGATTTCTCTTTTTTCACGTTTGGGGGTGGATGTTGAGAATAGAGGAAGTGTACCGATTATGGAATACCAAAATATGAACTCAATTTTAAACACAAAAACATTAAATTTTTTTAGGTCTTTTAAATAGATCTTGATGAAAATACTATAAACTTACTTTTAAACAAAAGTAGAATTTTAACAAATAATAAAACAAAATTTTATAAATTAAAAGGTAAAAAAACACAAAATGAGCACATATCAAAAAGTGACCCTAATATGGACCACTAAGGATTTCCCCATAATACACGTGGTAATTTAATTTATGTGCAGAAAACACAAATAAAATTATCAATGAGATTCTGTGGCAGAGCAATAATGAATGCAAGAGGTCAAAAGGTATTGAAAAATTTGAAACAATGTGTATGGGTAACATGAAAATTTTTTGCAGCTTTCTTGAAACCCATTTCTTTTGACTTGACGGCTGCTATGGCTTTCACCATATCCGCCTTGTCCCGGACGTTACGCTTTTTCTGTTGGTGTCATCTGATTAATTACAAGACAACCTATGTACAATTTTAAACAAATATTTTAGGTGGTTCCCAATATGGAATACTATTCCATATTAGGAATACTATTCAATATTCAATGTGAAATACTATTCCATATTAGGAACATGCTGATATTCCATATTAGGAACATGAAGACTGACTTAACTATGTAAAAATTTATTTATTATTTAACTGAGCTCACCTAAATAATTTAAGTTATCCCAAAGATTGAGCTTTTTCCTAATAACACGGGACAAAAACTATGTTTAAGCTTGAACCGATAAAAAAATATAAGAAAAATAATCTCTCAATAATTTGTTACGCACTTTACCAAAACACTTCTTTCGACAACTGCTCATGTCTTCAAAGATCACCTTCCACAAGGATAATAACAACGAATGTGCGCATGAAAAGAAAGCTTTACCTGAAATAAGCAGGTACAAATATTACGTAGTTTTCAAAATATAGCACTATTCCATATTAGGAGCGTATTCCATAATTGGTACACTTCCTCTATATGACTGTTCTGAAGTAATGGTAGACTTGGTGGCGGTTGTTTCATTTATTCTTTTTTGTGCGCTTGCTTGTGTACTCTTGCATATAGGTACATTCATAAATATAATCTCGATCTTCTAGTAATGACATAAGGATTTTCGTTTTTGGTGGTTTCGAGGATTTCTATACAGCATTATGAAGGAATATTTTTTTTTATTTTATGCATTTATTTATTCAGTACCGAAATAAAAAAATGTTAAGAAATACAGGTGAATAACATACCTTATTTGTTAAATTGCAAAAATAAACTTACCGAGTCGAGGAGTATGTTCGCAAATGATGTGTATAACATTTCTTTAAATCGAGTAAACTTATTGTAAAGTTAAAATGCATATTTAAAGCATAAATAAAGATTCATTATTTCTATACATTCATGTGTTTTTGTTAAAATTTTCTAGGGAAATGCGCCCGAAAATAGCCACATTTTCACTCTAAACGAATTTGCACTTCTCATACTTAGTAATTTATCATGTTCACTTCAATCATTATAGTTTTCTAAAAATATAATCCTTGTTATATTATCATTCATTTCATACCTTAAAAAAGAATTACTGAAGTTATAAACCATTTCCGGAGAGCTTATTCGTGATATTCCAAATACTGTATTTGTACCTAGTTTGCAAAATTTTGGGTTGAGTAATTTTCAAAAATCGATATAACATCATGTGGTTAACCAAGAAATATGTCTGATACACCAAAATAGCCTGTTATTTATCAAAATTATTTTAAAATACAAATTTTTAAAATCGTAGCGTTTCTCGACTTATATAGAATTTAATGCAGCGGGATCGAGATTTTTTTGATTTTTTTATTTACTTGCAATTGATTAATATATTGAAACTTAACGGTGGAGCTTGTGAGCAACACACATAAACATACTCGTATATGTACGAGTATAATCAAATTTTAGTTAGGTTATGCAAAATAGAATTTTGGAAACCTAAAATCATTTGGTGGGTGTGGTCAACAGATATGAACTATATAATTCGCTGGTAGGAGGTGGAGGATTAATTTAGCAGTTTTTGAATGTATGTAAATTATCTTTAAAAAATCCATTTTCTTTTCTTTCTATTCGAAAATACTATTATTTTGGATATTTAAAGCATAATTTAAGATTCTGTATTTTGTTTAAGATTCATTTTATTTCTTAATATTCAAGCTTACTATTGATTTTCAGGAAAATGAACTCGAAAGAATTGATATTTTCTCTGTAAACCAAGTTACACCTCATACAATAATTTCATATTCATTGGAACTATTACAGCTTTTATAAAAATATAAATGATAGGTATAAGTATAAAATTTCATCGAATTTATCGTTTTTATAGAATAGAAATTTGAGTTGAAATTAAAAGTCATTAGAAGCTCAAATGCTTAAATATTATTCAAAAAAAAATTTAACACTTAAAAAAAAAAAAAAAAAAAATACAATAAAATATAGGCACGAGTATAACTACCTATGGAAACAGAATTGAAGAACTAAAATTAATAAGAAATAAAAAAAAAAAAAACACTTAAAACATAAAATAAAAATATTCAGAACCTCAAGAATTAAAACTATAAAAAAATAAAATAAAATAAAAACGTAAAAAAATAAGAAAGAGTAACAAAAATGAAAAAAAAAAAAATAAAAAAGTTGCATAAATAAATGGTGCATAAATAAAAGAATGGTTATTCCAGCTGAATTGAAATGAGAGCAACCATTGCTTTTTGCTTATTTTCCAAAAAAAAGAAAAATGAAAAAACGAAAATGAACATACTGGTACATAATGAACATACCTTTAAAATTTGAGACCTTTTTGTTCAAAGAAATTGCTCATTCAACAAACAATAATTTAAAAGGAATATGTAAATTATCGATTTAACTGAATTAAAAATATAACAAAATTAAAACCACTTAGCAATCTTGAAATTAATCAGAAAAATAATGCCGACAAAAAATTAAAACTCAAAAAAAAAAATATTTAAAAATGCAAAAAAAAGAAAAACTAAACTACAAAAAAACAAAAAAGGTAAGAAAAAGACGAGAAAAACATAAAAATGAACTTTTCGAATAGGATAGCAAATTGAGAGCAAAAATACGAATAATTTCTCAATTTTGTTTACTGATTAAAACTGAATTTCTATCTACATGCCAACTTTCATGAGCAAAGATCTGTTAGAGTAGAGAAGTGCACTAACTATTTGCCTCAATTATTTAAATAAATCATTTTTTATTTAAATAAAGAAAGGTTCTCTACTTTCAAAATTTAAATGGAAATGGCATTAAATCATACTGCTATTTTGATATACCTATCATAAGAAATAATTTCACTATCAACATAAGCTGAAATAAAAAAATTTTTCTATATCCGTTAAGCCAATAATGGGAAAATTCAAAATAAAAAACATAAAATATAAAAAATGTCTTTTTAAAAAGTCTTGTATTAAGAAACTGCTAAATTGATCCTCCTTATGGCAAACTATATGGGTTATATATTTCAACCACCCCCCCCACCAGATGGTTTCATTGTTTTGTTCATGAAGTCCTAAGAAACGTGTTGTTGCTGTGCATTGCTCACAAGCTTAAGTATTAAAATTGAATTCAATATTACCTTTTGTTTTGCTTCATAAAAGTTCAATAAAACGCATTGTGTATTTTTATTTTTATTGTCTATGCCTATATATGCATATCGAGGTCTAATTTCCTCATCTTCAGGCTTGTTTCACACATATTCGGTTTCATTCGGTTCGGTCTCTATTCGGTTCGGTTTCAGTTTTGTATTTTCACACATACGGTTCCTATAAGGTTTGCATTCAAATATATCAATTTTTAATTCCAAAAATTTCAACATACTTCAGGGGGTCAATTCTCGATCTGTGAAACTGTGAAGTGATAAATATGATAACGCCTCCACGCCAAATGCGATTCTCCAAGTGTGAAAAAATGAAAACATATGTCAAAATGTTTTCATATGATGATTCGTTTATCACAATCATTTCCTTCTGTGAAAACCTGTGAAAAGCAAAACGAAAAACACAAACAAATTGTGCTCATTTGATACACTCAAGTCGCCATCTTGGCCTTTCTATGACGTCACAATCATCTTTTTAGTACTCACTTTGACAGCTGATTTTCATAACGAGTTCGGGAATCGCCTTGCGCGCGTTTGTGAAGTGATAAAATGATAAGACTCTGTGAAAACTGAAATGATAACTTTGTTTTCATTTCACAGTTTCATAGATCGAGAATTGACCCCCAGCACTATAGTTGTTAATTCCAAATAAAAACGAACAAAAAAAACCTTATACAACCGAATATTTGTGAACGATACGATAAGTTTGTGTGCCCTTGAAACCGAATGAAACCGATTCGTGTCGAGGGGACGTTCGGTGCTATTCGGTTTCTATTTATTTTTTATTCTTACCGTTTTCATCGGTTCACACTTATCAGGTCCGACCGAAAATGAACCGAATAGAGACCAAACCGAATGAAACTGAATATGTGTGAAACAAGCAGGGTCATACGGAAATATTAATAGAATTATGTATAATGTATATATTGAACTTTTTCAGAAAGTTCTAAGAAAAGTTTTCATATATATAAAACATTGCTGTACATTATTGCTCACATGTATCGATAAAATTCGAGATTTGGAAAGTCATACACAAGCTCTCCCAAAATGGCTTATAGCTTCAGTAATTTTTTTTTTTCTAACAAATGAGGTAGGTATCAACTAAAAGATAATATAAAAAGTTTATATTTTTATTAAACCAGTAATATTTCGAATGAATATGAAATTATTGTAAAAGGTGCAACTTGGTTTATAGAGAAAATACCGCTTCTTCGAGTACATGTGCCTAGAAAATCAATAGTTTACTTGAATTTTGAGAAGATACAGATTCTTAATATAAGCTTAAAATAATTAATAAATAACATTTTCAAACAGAAAGCATAGATAATGGATTCTTAAAGATATTTACATACATTCAAAAACTGCCATTTAAATCCCCGGTACCGTGACATAAGGCCAAGTGACATAAGGCCAAATTTAAAAGTTTGGCCTTAAGTCACTTTCCAAAAGCGACTTAAGACCAAGTTTTAAGAGTTGGCCTTATGTCGCTTTTACAAAGTGACATAAGGCCAAATTTGTTTGTGACTTAAGGCCAAACGTAAAATTTTTTGTAAAAAAAACAGTAATTTTTGGAAAAGAAACTTTGCATACACCCAACCTTGCACCCACCCCAAATCCTATAGTGAGCCCAAGCAGGGGGGTTGCAGGGGGGCAGCATGCCCCCCGATACATACCTCACTGTTTATTGCGAATTTTTAAATTTCACAAACCTAATAAAACCTCTCCTTTATTTGGTTTGTGAAATATAAAAATTTTCAAATGAACAGTGACGTATATATGGGGGGGGGGGCATGCTGCCCCCCTGCAACCCAACTGCTAGGGCTCACGATAGGATTTGGGGTGGGTGCAAATTCGGGTGTATGCAAAGTTTCTTATGCATTTAAGAAACTGGATTTAATGAAATTTTTCAATGAAAAATGAAAAAAAAATAACAGGTACGCTAGTATTAAAAGTGACACAAGGCCAAATTGGCCTTATGTCACTTTGTAAAAGCGACAATAGGCCAACTCTTAAAATCTGGCTTTATGTCACTTTTGTTAAGTGACATAAGCCCAAATATTCAAATTTGGCCTTATGTCACTTGGCCTTATGTCACGGCACCACCGTGACATAAGGCCAAGTGACATAAGGCCAAATTTAAAAGTTTGGCCTTAAGTCACTTTCCAAAAGCGACTTAAGACCAAGTTTTAAGAGTTGGCCTTATGTCGCTTTTACAAAGTGACATAAGGCCAAATTTGTTTGTGACTTAAGGCCAAACGTAAAATTTTTTGTAAAAAAAACAGTAATTTTTGGAAAAGAAACTTTGCATACACCCAACCTTGCACCCACCCCAAATCCTATAGTGAGCCCAAGCAGGGGGGTTGCAGGGGGGCAGCATGCCCCCCGATACATACCTCACTGTTTATTGCGAATTTTTAAATTTCACAAACCTAATAAAACCTCTCCTTTATTTGGTTTGTGAAATATAAAAATTTTCAAATGAACAGTGACGTATATATGGGGGGGGGGGCATGCTGCCCCCCTGCAACCCAACTGCTAGGGCTCACGATAGGATTTGGGGTGGGTGCAAATTCGGGTGTATGCAAAGTTTCTTATGCATTTAAGAAACTGGATTTAATGAAATTTTTCAATGAAAAATGAAAAAAAATAACAGGTACGCTAGTATTAAAAGTGACACAAGGCCAAATTGGCCTTATGTCACTTTGTAAAAGCGACAATAGGCCAACTCTTAAAATCTGGCTTTATGTCACTTTTGTTAAGTGACATAAGCCCAAATATTCAAATTTGGCCTTATGTCACTTGGCCTTATGTCACGGCACCTAAGTCCCCCAACCTGTGAATTATATAGTTTATATCTGTTGACCACACCCACCAAATGATTTTAGTTTTCCAAAATTCTATTTTGCATAACCTAACTAAAATTTGATTATACTCGTACATAATACGAGTATGTTTATGTGTGTTGCTCACAAGCTCCACCGTTAAGTTTCAATATATTAATCAATTGCAAGTAAATTTGTATTTTGATCAAGGTAAAGCAAAAAAAAAAATCAAAAAAATCTCGATCCCGCTGCATTAAATTCTATATAAGTCGAGAAACGCTACGATTTTAAAAATTTGTATTTTAAAATAATTTTGATTAATAACAGGCTATTTTGGTGTATCAGACATATTTCTTGGTTAACCACATGATGTTATATCGATTTTTGAAAATTACTCAACCCAAAATTTTGCAAACTAGGTACAAATATTTTTGATTTGCATTTATCTCGTGAAAAATTTAAAAATGAATTATTATTAAGAATTGTATTCTAATAACATATTTCCTATTTTTATATTTATATTAACAAATCATTGTTATTATGCCATATCTGTTAAGCAAGTGCTTGTAGATGAAATAAAAAAAAAAAAAAAAAAAAAAAAAAAAAAACAGTATTTGGAATATCACGAATAAGCTCTCCGGAAATGGTTTATAACTTCAGTAATTCTTTTTTAAGGTATGAAATGAATGATAATATAACAAGGATTATATTTTTAGAAAACTATAATGATTGAAGTGAACATGATAAATTACTAAGTATGAGAAGTGCAAATTCGTTTAGAGTGAAAATGTGGCTATTTTCGGGCGCATTTCCCTAGAAAATTTTAACAAAAACACATGAATGTATAGAAATAATGAATCTTTATTTATGCTTTAAATATGCATTTTAACTTTACAATAAGTTTACTCGATTTAAAGAAATGTTATACACATCATTTGCGAACATACTCCTCGACTCGGTAAGTTTATTTTTGCAATTTAACAAATAAGGTATGTTATTCACCTGTATTTCTTAACATTTTTTTATTTCGGTACTGAATAAATAAACGCATAAAATAAAAAAAAATATTCCTTCATAATGCTGTATAGAAATCCTCGAAACCACCAAAAACGAAAATCCTTATGTCATTACTAGAAGATCGAGATTATATTTATGAATGTACCTATATGCAAGAGTACACAAGCAAGCGCACAAAAAAGAATAAATGAAACAACCGCCACCAAGTCTACCATTACTTCAGAACAGTCATATATTCTCAACATCCACCCCCAAACGTGAAAAAAGAGAAATCCTCGAAAGAACAAATTTTTCCTTCAAACCTACCAAATCAAAACCCAAAAACGAAAATTCTTGCCAAGATCGACAAGAATGAAATAAATATACCTACCTGAAGTGTACACACACACAAGCTAAATTTAAGTTAGAGCAAACTATGAAGACAAAAAAACTACCACCACTGCTTCACAACCTTCATTAATTGCAAAACAAACAAAAAACAGACAAAATACCCAAAAACTAACAACAAAAACAGGTACACTTGCGATAGTGGTGAAATGAATTTCAGTTCGATGCAACTTGAAAGCTTCATATGAAGCGAAAGCTTTTCTCGCCAAGTACAAAACATGTATGAAGTGGAGGCAATCTAGGTGGAGGCAATCTCAAATCGGGTCCTTTTTCTTTATATGAAGCGGCCTGTCTTTATTATTAGTTAGTCTATGGTCATACGCAATTTATATTAAGTTTTTTCTTATATAGAAACTATGCCTGGCCCAGGGCAAATGATTAGGAATTCTAATCTTGTTGGATATAGTTTACAGTGGATTTTCGTTGAAAAATTCATGTAAGTTGAACTGAACTTAATATAAATTGCGTATGACAAAGCCCTCACTATGTCATTGATGAGTTCAAGTGAGTAAGCCGAACGAAACGCCAATTTATAGGACAAAAAGCCATAAAAAGCTATTTTGAATCAATAATTCAACAAGTCCAATCCTTAATGCTAAGTCTTCTACTTGGCTGATTTATTTCAGTAGTATATAGAATTTGTATTATAAAACCTTCTTATATAGAAACTATGCCTGGCCCAGGGCAAAAAAACTTCCAGCTTAATGATTAGGAATTCTAATCTTGTTGGATATAGTTTACAGTGGATTTTCGTTGAAAAATTCATGTAAGTTGAACTGAACTTAATATAAATTGCGTATGACAAAGCCCTCACTATGTCACTGATGAGTTCAAGTGAGTAAGCCGAACGAAACGCCAATTTATAGGACTAAAGGCCATAAAAAGCTATTTTGAATCAATAATTCAACAAGTCCAATCCTTAATGCTAAGTCTTCTACTTGGCTGATTTATTTCAGTAGTATATAGAATTTGTATTATAAAACCTTCTTATATAGAAACTATGCCTGGCCCAGGGCAAAAAAACATTTTTTTTTTATTTTAACTAAAGTGGATACAATCAAAAAAGGTAAAAAAAAATTAAATTTGAAAAAAAAACTTTAAAAAACAAATAAAACTTAATACAGTGTAATGTTGACAAATTTTTATAAACTATTCCCAATTAAAAAAGACGTATTTTTCATTAAAATTTTAAGGACCAAAGTTAGTTTTAAGTATTTTTCATAATTAAGTATAAATTACTTAAGCATTTTCTAACTTATTTTGTTGACTTAGAAATAATCCAATAAGAGTTTTAGTAACGTATAGCCACTAAATTGATAGTATTTTTTGTTTTATGTTCTTATCAATAAAAATTAAATTATAAAAAATAAATAATACCAGTGCTTTTGATTTTTTTTTTGTTCTTCTTGCTAACATTGAATTCCCTCCTTTCAGTGCACAAAAGTCCTATATCCATAGGAAATTTTCAGTTTGGTTTTCATCGATTTCGCATTCGTATGGGAGAGGGTCCTATATCCATTTCTGACTTTTTTCATACTTTTATTTTTTTTTAAATAACCGTTACAGCTTCTGACGTCATGTCTTCAAATTACAACAAAGATATTTTCAAACAATGTATATAAAAATTCAAACATCATATTTCTCAAAGAGAAAGTAAGGAAATTATTTTTCAAACCTTAAAATTCGTTTTCTGGGGAATAATTTTTTTGGATATGGGGCATTTAAGTACTCAGGCGGCGAATTATTCGACTCTGGACCTTTGGCACCTCATGAGGGAAATTTGATAAAAAAAAAAATTGCCATCTGATTGGTCACAAATTGGTTAGAAAAGGTCAACTGGTCCCAGAAATTGGTCAGCCCTAGATAACTTTTAATCAAGGCTTAAAGTTTTTCAAGGTCGCTAAAGGTCACGCGCGATTTTTGGCACCTCATTTAAGGGAAATTTGACAAAAATTTATATCATCCGAAAGATTAAAAAATCGTGATAAAAGGTCAACTATTTTCAGTAATTGGTCAGCCATAGACTTTTTTCTATGAATTTTTGAAGTTCGTTTCAAGGTAGTTTTTTTTTAACACTTCAGATTTTATGTTGTAGTGAGTTTAGATCAAGCTGCAACCTACAAACAAACACAAAGGCTCATCATAAGTGCATGTGTTAGTGCCGCGTTTCCCAAACTGTGCTCCGCGGAGAACTTAGTGCTCCGTGAAGAATATCCAAGTGCTCCGCGGAAATATTGGAAAAAAAAAAATCAAATTTCCATTACATTTTTTAATTTAGCGGTTCTAAATTTGTCATTTTGATCGAAGCAATCGAATTTGAAATCTTCGGTGTTGACCTTATACCGCATTCCTTTTGTCATCAAACTGTTAGTTTTTCAATCATGTAAATGCGACATTATTTCATATTTCTTAATTTATTCGTTTTTTTGTTTTTCTATTCTCGCGCGAAGGAAAAAACGTAATAGAGATAGTGCCCTCAGATTTTTCTGAAGCTTTTGAGGTGGACAATCTGCCTAGTACCAGTTCTATGGTGATCAGTCATACAGAAAACAAAACAGTAAAACGGAAGTACCGCGATTCATACTTGCATCTTGGATTTGCTGACACAAGTGAAAGCAAATCCCAATGGGTAATTTGTGGCAAAGTTTTGCCGAATAGTTCTAAGTTTCCAGCAAAAATTAAACGTCATTTTAAAGGGATTCATCTAGCAAACCGACTGATTTCTTCAAAAGGAAGTATGCTGAACTTAAAATTTGATTGCATTGATGGCGACCTACTTAGTAAGTTTCCGAGTTGCGAAAACTGGCGAAGTCCATACAATAGCTGAAAATTTAATCAAGCCATGCGTTAAGGACATTATTGAATGCAGGTTCGTCGAAAAGGCCAAACAATTAGTTGAAACCGTTCCTTTGTCAAATAACACAATATCGCGACATATCGAAGACTTAGCAGAGAATGTGAAGCTTCTTTACTTTCAAGAATAAAGTCACGAAATTTGCCCTGCAAATGGCTGTGCGCTACCAATACCTACAGTCCTTTCAAGAAGATCTGCTTTTCTGCAAGTAGTTGCCAACTACTACAACTGGTGCGAAAGTTTTGTAATTAATAGACCATTTTTTCACTGTCAGCGACATCCAATGGCTAAACTGCGTAGATGAGTGCACAGACGGAGACGGTGCCAAGGCCTTGGCTGGAAAAATTTCTTTTCCGGTGCCGTCTCAAGAATAAAACAAAATGCCAAATAATGCAGCAGTAATCATTCCGTCCTACACCGTCATGCCCTTGCAATGGAAAAACTGCCACTCTCTCTCAAAGAGGTCTTGGACAAAAGCGTGAAAATAATTAACTTTATTAAATCACGACCTAAGAATATAAGGCAATTCAAAGTATTGTGCGTCGACATGGGTAGTCTGCATACGTCATTACTTCCTCACGCAGAAGTAAGATGGCTTTCTCTCGGCAAAACACTGACGCGGCTCTTCGAATTGAGGACTAAAGTCAGAACCTTCCTTATTGAAGATAATTTTGTTTTGGGCGAAAGGCTGTGTAATGAGCATTGGCTATTAAAATTGGCGTATCTATCCAACATTTTTAAAAAGCTAACTGATTTAAATTTATCACTTCAGGGAAAGCTAATAACTGTTTTCGATGCCAGTGACAAAATAGGAAAGGAAACTCTGCCGCGTTGGAGCCAGATTCTCTGACATCGTTGCCAATTTGAGTGCTTAAATGATTTGACATCAGATTCTTCCATAATAGCCTATTGAATAGACCGGAAAATGAGGGGTATAAAGGAACAACTACGTGCAAGGGTTTTTATTATTGAATATGTTTGTTTGGCCCATAAGCATGTTTAAAACCGAAAATGCTACTAAATTCACCCATGCGTTTCTGAGAGAATGGTCACACTGGCCAGTTTTCAGTATTTTTGTTGTAACTTGAAAACTAAGCCGAATTTGACAATTTTGCATTTAATACTTTTTGTTCAAAATTAAATTTTCTAGTGGAATGGATAATCCAAAAAAAAATTACAAAAAAATTTTAACAGAAAAATTTAACAAAAACCAACCTCAAAAAAATAAAAAATCAAGGATATCTAAATATTTTAATAAATTATGCATCTTTTTTTGAAGCGAAGATAGGGTCAAGACTTGCACGAACAAAATAAAGAAGAGACTAAAGGCTTTAATATAACATGTTCAAAAATTAATATTTGTTCAAAATTGTTAGAGATACTTCCATTCAAACCTTATCAATTCTAACAATTTTTCGCAGTTTTGGCTCGAATGTCCCTTTTTCGGTACAATATGGCAAATTTCACTTTCGTAAAATTGTTCGAAATCAAAATTTTGATATAATATGACATTACAACTATAGAGAATGTTTAAAAAGTACGTTAGTTCGCAATTTCGTTTTTGGGCTATTTTAAAATGCTTTCAGACCTACAGACCGAATGGCTGATCTGATAGACATAAGATTTGGTACTAGGTGCTTGGAACGTTAAATTTGTCATAAACTACCCAAAAATAGGCTTTCGGGCAAAAACTACGAAAAATTATAAGAAATAGTAAAGTTTGAATAGCTATATCTCTGTCAATTTGCAAGTAATTTGGCTTTTTTAATATGTCATATTAAGGCTTTAAGACTCTTGTTTACTTTGTTCATGCATGTCTTGAGCGTATCGAAAAAAGTTATGCGCAATTTAGAAAAAAATTTAAAAATCTTTGATTTTTCGATTTTTTATGTTGGTTTTTGTTTACTTTTCTTGCTTAATTTTTTTTAAGAAATTTTCCAAACTATGCATTTCGATAGAAAATTTAATTTTTAACAAAAAGTTTCAAAAGTAAAATTGTCAAATTCGGCTTAGTTTCCAAGTTATACCAAAAATACTGAAAAGTGGCCAGTGTGACCATTCTCTCAGAAACGCATAGGTGAATTTAGTAGCATTTTCTGTTTTAAGCATGCCTATGGGCCAAACAAACATATTCAATAATAAAAACCCTTGCACGTAATTGTTCCCTTTTAAAAGGTCTATTCAATAGGCTATAAAGGATCATTTTGAAAAAAAGAAGTCTTAATGCTCCCCCAAACTAATGCGAAATATTCTCCAACGACGCGAAATCATTCACAATAATACAAAATATGAAGGATACACAATGCTAAACAACAACAAAAAACTGTCTTCGCGAATTATTCGCTATGATTTCGCGTTGGTTTGGGAGAGCCTTTAGTCAGAATTCCTGTGTATGTTGGAGGACGAATTCAAAATTTAGTCAAACAAAGCCAAGGTAATTCTTCTCCCGTTTGCAACAACATACATACATGCGAATCAGGATTTTCCGCCTTCGTTGGAACCAAAACAAAATATAGATCCCGCTTCGATGAAGAGCCAGATCTTCGGTTGCAGGTGTCGCAAATTCAACCAGATATACCAGCTTTATGTAACACAAAACAGGCACATTAGTTCTCACTAAAAAAAGCTTCTGGAGCTTTTTATTTAAATACCATATGTACCTACCTATATAAAGGGTCCGCCAAATAACTTTTTTTTTTTTGAAAATGCTATAAAAAAACTACAGAATATTTTCTCAAATTTCTTTTTTATTTGAAAGTACAATCCTTCCGGTTAATGATGGAAAATAACTTCATTCAAATGGCTGCTTCGCTAAGTGGGCCTGCGATCGACTTAGAGAAGATGCCGATTTTGCCAAAAAAATCATCTTTTCAGATGAAGCTCATTTTCATCTTGGTGGGTATGTAAACAAGCAAAATTGTCGCATTTGGGGCACAGAAAACCCGCACGCCATTGAAAAGCCGATACACCCAAAACGAGTCACTGTTTGGTGCGGATTTTGGTCCAGAGGCATAATTGGGCCATTTTTCTTCGAGTGGCCTTACAGTCAATGGCGATCGTTATCGGGCCATGTTGAACGAATTTTTGTTCACAAAAATTGTAGAGGAGGATATTGGCAACATTTGGTTTCAACAGGACGGCGCTACGTGCCACACAGCCGAAGCTACACTCCATGTAGGAGTAGCATTTTCAAAAAAAAAAAGTTATTTGGCGGACCCTTTATAATATATGACATTATTAAAGCTATATATATATGACATTATTACTAAACCCTATTTATAAAGTTCACTTTGTTATTGTTTTTCGTTGAAGTAACTTCTTTCTTGAATTAGATAAAATGAAAACTAAAATTGAAAAACAGTTATTGCTTTTTTTACATATGAACATTTATATCTAACTGCGACAAAAAGAAAATGCGGAACGAAGTGCTCCTCGAAAAATGTTGTCCCTGAAAAGTGCTCCGCGACTTAAAAAGATTGGGAACCGCTGTGTTAGTGGTTAGTAAAATAATAAAATAATGCAAACCAACACATGCTTACATACAAAACAAAAAGTATACAAAACTAAACTAAGTTACAAAAATAAAAACAATACCTAATATACATACAAAATTTAACAATAATACAAAAAACATTTAAAGTATCTTAAACAGTAGATAAGACAGATCGTGGAGCGTGGCACCTCATTTGGGTCATTTAAAAAAAAAGTATGCAATTTGAAAGGCCTCTTCACGGTTGTAAAAGGTCAGCTATTTTCAGTAATTGGTCAGCCATAGATTTTTTTTATGAATATTTAATGAATTTTAAAAAATTTCAAGGTCAAAACGATATTTGGCACCTCATTTTAGGGGAATTTGACAAAAGAGTGTACCATCTGAAAGATCTCTAGATCTATATAAAAGGTCAGCTTGTTTCAGTTATTGGTCAGGTTTAGGTTTTTTTATGAATTTTTATGGGAAATTTGCAAAAATTTAATACCATCAGAAAGACCCTGAGAACTATATATAAGGTCATCTAATTTTAGTAATTGGTCAGCAATAGTTTTTTTTACGAATTTTAAAATTATTGTTCAAGGTCACGCGCAATTTTTGGCACCTCATTTATGGGAAATTTACAAAAATGTAATACCACCTGGCCCTAAGATCGTTATGAAAGGTCAGCTAGTTTCAGTAATTTTTTTTGTCAAATTTCCTTAAAATGAGGTGCCGAAAATCGTTTTGACCTTGATATTTTCTTAAATTTTTTAAATATTCATAAAAAAATCTATTGTTGACCAATTACTGAAAATAGCTGAGCTTTTACAACCGTGAAGAGGCCTTTCAAATTGCATACTTTATTTTTTAAAATGACCCAAATGAGGTGCCAAAAGTTTTTTTTGTGACCTTGAAACGAACTTCAAAAATTCATAGAAAAAAGTCTATGGCTGACCAATTTCTGAAAATAGTTGACCTTTTATCACGATCTAGAAATCTTTCGGATGGTATAAATTTTTGTCAAATTTCCCTTAAATGAGGTGCCAAAAATCGGATGTGACCTTGAGCGACCTTGAGAAAGTTTGAGCAAAGATAACATTACAAGTAAGGATGTCGCACGTAGAACAAAAATCTGTGCCCGAAAATCTAAATCACCATGGGCACGGTTGCCACTTGCAAAAAAATTTCCTGCCAAACTTCTCAAAAAACCTACCAAAACAAAGAAAAACCTACCAAAGCCAGTTGGTTTTAAAAAATTCGTCGAATATTTAAATGCAGTTTTAGAAGTACCTACTAGACCGCAAAATAATTTAATCAAGCAAAGATATGTTCAGGATTATTCCAAAAATAAGGTGATTTAAAAAAAAGTCAAAAACTCTTTTTCCGTTCTTCAATTTTGTTTTAGCAGAATCCTCTAACACAACATTATATCATTTGGAAATAAGATAATTTGGAAATGCAATTCGAATTTTCAACGAAATAAGCTCATTTGTTCTTAAAACAACTTGGTCAATCAACGTGAATTGATTTATTTATATTCAAATTACTTGAGTACTTTTATTTCACACAAATATTTTTTGAGTAAATTGGTAATGATCATATTTTTGTGCTTGTATAATGTTTCATAATGAAACCTACCTAATCGAGTAACAACCTACCAGTGGCGCGGCGCGGCGTGGCGTGAATATTTCGAAAAGGGAAGACGAAGCGAAAAATTTATCATCTGCAAACTTAGAACCTTATCTCACTGTTTTTATAACAAAATGGTACATCTGTACGTCTTTTTTCTAAATTTAGTTATAGAAATACAAATTTTCAGTAGTGTTCCATTTTAGATGCATTTTTGCATTTTTTTAGCTGATTATATGAGCTTCTCCAATTTGATCTCAAAATATCAATATGTACATGATTTTATATAACCTCGGTCCAATTTAAAAAAAATTTTGAATTTGCGATTATTATAGCTCCTATGGCAATATGTGTTTATAAAACTTGTTTACTTATGAAATTTCATAATGCCAACCTTTTTCATTTGTAAATCAACATGCGGAAACAAAAACATCATCTTTTTCTAAATTACACTAACCTACGTCTCAGAATTTTCATTTGCATACCTGTTTTACATAGGTACATTTTTTTTAATAGAAACATTATATTTACTGGTTTCAATGATTATCTAAAAGATCGCTATTTGTTTGAACACGCTTATAAATTCATGCCCATTGTCTTTTCTAAAGTAGAATGGTCTTTTTTCGAACAATATAAAATCTTACCTACTTTTCCTGTTACCTATTTTTTCTGATTTTAAGAAAAATGATAGGACAATTTTTTTTGGTAAAACAAATCGTATTATAATTTTTTGAACAAACATTCTTAGATTCAAATGTAGCCCATTATTTTCCTGTGGTTTGAAGACCTTAATCTTGAAGATCCAACAATTAGAACTCAAGTTAGGAGTTTATTACTGGATCAACATTGATATTTTGAACACAGTCATCTATATCTATACTATATTATAAAGATGAAATATTTATTTGTTTGTGGCGTATTGAGGGGGGGGCAGGGGGCCTGCACAAGATCATGTCACAAGATCATATTATTATATAGGTGGTTTCATCATAATGTACATGATTAACTAAAACTTTTTCGTAAATCTTAGAGATTTAGAGGGAGCTCAGATTCTCGAGCCTCCCAAGTTCTGAAACGGTTGTTTGTGTTTGTTTGAGTTAGACCCCTAGCTGACGTTGAGGGTTGGGGTAACTTTTTTCGGGATTTTTTATTTATCGACCGATTTTTGAGTCAAACCACATAATTCGATAAATCGTTCGGAATTCTTTAGATTAATATTATGCATTCAAAATAACAATTATTGTTAATAAAGCGTCTGAAGAAAAAAAGCACAAAACTTATACAATGCGTGATTTTTACTAAAAAAAATAACATAGCATAACAAAGATACAAAAACATGAGTATTTTAAATATTCAAAAAAAAAAATTATTCGCAAATAATAATATTTGTCAGTAAAACACTGACCAAACATTTCGTTTGAATAATTCATAACTTTCAATAAAATATTAAATGTTTACTAAGTACTTTAATTTGAATTTATTAACAACCAGAAATGTATCTTCCATTTTAGTGTGAATTATTGCAACAAGAATTGCAATATTAAAAACATTGATATTTAAAAAGGTGGTTGGATGTTGTAGGAACTGGGGGCCTCGAGCTGTATCTTTTCCTACACATCAAGTGCTTACAATACCTCCACGTTGGTAGCCGCCGGATACTGGTCTTGGCTTTATGCCTTGACTTGCTAAACTTGTAAGTGCGAATGTTGGCCAAGGAAAGAATTGCAACATTAAACCCATGGCCCTACAGATCGGAGGTTAGTGCGTTTGGCTAACGACCCGACCACAGTACAAAAGCCAATTGTTATGAGAGAGACGCGAAAAGCCTCGGATAACGACCCCGCTCAAATGCCAACCAGACCCGGAACGAAAATGGACTATGATCTACGAGTATGCACCTGGAATGTAAGGACACTCTATACACCAGGTGCTACTCAAAAACTTGAATCTGTCCTCTCGCGGTACAAGGCAGATATTACCGCGATCCAGGAGATACGATGGATAGGATCAGGTATACCGAAAAGAAAAGATTATGACATTTATTACAGCTGCCATCAAAGACTGCACATGTTAGGATGCGTATTCATCGTGGGAAATCGACTCAGATCGAAAGTCATCGATTTTAAGCCGATTAGCGATCGCCTGGCTGTGATCCGCATCAAAACTACCTTCCAAAACATCAGCCTAATATGCGCACACGCCCCTACCGATGAAGCTGGGGAGTCTAACAAGGAGGAGTTTTACGACCACCTGGACGCAGAGATCAGAAATAACTGTCAACCTTTATTTTCAATTGGTTTCTCTCTGAGAGTTACTAGATTCTCTTAAAAAGATTTCGGTTTTGGTTTGACATTTATTTAAAGAAAATTAAAATTTAGGTTATTGGTTGAGATTTATTTTTAATTTTTATAAATATCTCTCAATGGTTGAGTTTTTTGCGAAAAAAAAGTGGAAAAGGTCAACCTTTAACCTTTTTCGCTGAAAATAAATCAAAAATGGTTTTTACGATTTAATGATTTATGCATTACTCATAATCAGAGTTAGTAAAATTTCAATGGAAAAAAATGCATTTTTTATTAAAAATGAAATTTTAATGCAATGTGAAAATGTGCGGATCATAAATTTTCTGCATTTAAAAAATAAAATTAGAATGCAATATGAAAAATTTTGCATTGAAAAAAAATGTCAATAAAATAAAATAAATGTTTTTTTGAAAAAACGAGTATGCCAATCGATTTAGAAGGGACGTATAACCTATGCATAATCGGTTTTTCAAAATTTTGAGGTTGAAATTTTAACACCTGTCAAATAAATTGTGTTCTAGTGGTCCCACAACGTTGGCGGGAACACTAGGTAATACCCCCTTCTCAATCGATTGGCATACTCGGATTTCAAAATTTCGAGGTTAACATTTTAACACCTGTCAAAAATCGTGTTCATGTGAATCTACGTCCTAACACAAAATGAGTACTTCATATAAACTCATTTGAAATTCGTATCCTACCGATCATTACCACGAATCATGCCCTTAAATATTATGGACGTAGTTTAACGATTTTAACAAAAAATATTCTTACATTTTTTTTAATGCAACAAATTTTCGATTTAGCATTAACCTTTTTTCAATGCAAACAATTTTTGGCCTGCATTAACATTTTTTTTAATGCACAAAATTTTGGTATTTCACTAACATTTTTTTTTAATGCAAAACATTTTTATTCTGCATTAACATTTTTTTTTCAATGCAACAAAGTTTTGAGTTTACATAAACATTTTTTTTAGTTCAAAATATTTTCACATTGCATTAAAATTTTATTTTTAATAATTAATGCAAGCAAAAATGCGTTTAAAAAAAAATACACTTTTACAACTCAGCTCATAGTCCATGAAGGTATTCACGATGATTAAATAGCCTAATTAAATGCATTTCTCCATGTAAGGCCTACAAAATTTAAACATTCATACTAACAGAGATTTTGATTGATCAATTTGCAGATGAGATTTATTTTTTTCTCTCAGTGATAAACCACACTGGTTGACCGAAACAGAAAAAAAATCTATATAAAGGTTTCTCTCAGAACTTGACCGAAAAAATTTCTTTTTTAGAATAAAGGTTAAAGAGTGATTTTTATTGAAAATGACAACAAATGAGAGTTATTGAAGAACCTTTCAAAAGGTTGAGTTTTATTTCTGATCTCTGCCTGGACGGAGACTACGGAGCCTGTCCGAAGTACGATGTCAAAGTCGTGCTCGGAGACTTCAATGCTAAAGTCGGAAATGAAAACATCTTTGGCGGATTAGTTGGAAAGCACAGCCTCCACGAAACGACAACAGATAACGGCTTCCGACTAATCGACTTTGCTGCAGCTCGTAATACGGTGATAAGTAGCACTAGGTTCCACAGACGAAGGATACACACAGCAACCTGGCGATCTCCAGATGGTCGAACCGCCAACCAAATCGACCACGTGCTAATTGGCGCAAGGTATGCATCGAACATCTTGGACGTGCGAACTTTCCGAGGCGCAAACGTGGACTCAGTTCAGAGCCCGACTGTCCAACGAAAAGAAAACGAAGACCGCCCAAAGGAAGAAATTCAACATTGCATGCCTTAGCACATCTGATAAAGCCAGAGACTACAGTGAGCAATTGACCAGGAAACTCTCTGCCGTAAACCCAGCCACAAGCGTCAACAACCAGTGGAACCAATATCGCGACATCATTAAGAAGACAGCCGAGACCACCATAGGCTATCAACCACCCAGAAAAAAGAACCCGTGGTATGACGATGAATGCGCGGTATTGAAGCAGGAAACGGAAAATGCACGAATGCAAATGCTGTAACGGAAAACAAGAGCAGCAAGAGAGGAGTACCGTGAAAAGAGAAGGAAAGAGAAAAAACCCTGCGTAGAAAGAAAAGAGCATCCGCAGCCTCTCAGCTCAAGTATCTCGAAGAGTCTAGCACCGCCACCAACACCCGCCGCACACTGGGACCTCTTGTATGGAGAGCGTGCTCAAAATGCAAAATTGAAACTAACGGTTTCGAATAAAATTGTAATTTGGATTCAAAGATGACATGATTGCTTATCAATATGTCAAGTTTTGAAGTTTTGGTAGACAGAAGGGTAATAGAAAATAAGCGATTAAAGTAGCAATTCATGTAAATTCTAAAATCCATTGCGCAGTTGTTGGTCATTTGAAAATTCGAAAAAAATAAATTCGCGGTGAATACAAAAATATAAAAATTATATTGGCATCAAATGAAGGTCAGTAAAAATAAAAAAAATGTTTTTATCAAATTAGATCAACATATTTCACTTGCATTTTAAGAAAATTGAAAAGTTACGTAAAAAATGTAATTTTTTTTTTGATTTTGCGCACGATGCTTTTAAAACTGAATACGTGGTCTAGTAGTATCAATATTTCTCTATATGAAACAGAAGTCAAAAGTGAGAGCATGGTGCGCAAAACCGAAATAAGATTTTTTGAATATTTTCTACGTAACTTTTCAATTTTTTTAAATTGTAAGGGAAATGTGATGCTCTAATTTGATACAACTATTTTTTTATTTTCCACTGACCTTCATTTGATGCCAATATATTTTTTATATTTTTATATTCACCACGAATTTATTTTTTTCGAATTTTCAAATGACCAACAACTGCGCAATGGATTTTAGAATTTACATGAATTGCTACTTTTATTGCTTATTTTCTATTACCATTCTGTCTCCCAAAACTTCTAAACTTGACATATTAATAAGCCATTATGTCAACTTTGAATCCACATTACAGTTTTATTCGAAACCGTTAGTTTCAATTTTGCATTTTGAGCACGCTCTCCATACAAGTGGTCCCATTGTGCGCCGGTTCTACAAAACAGCCAAGCAACTGGCATCTGATTATAGGACTGGCACGCAAGCTCTTCGAAACAGCAGAGGGAACCTAGTCACCAAAGCACAGGGAATTGTAGACGTGTTCAAGCAGCATTTCCAGCAGCTGCTTAATGGGCATTATGTAGAGGAGGCAATAGAGGAACAAAGAAGCATAAGACCAGTCAATGAAGATCCAGTCCCAGCGCCCAGTACTGAAGAGGTTAAGAAAGCCATCCACAAGCTTAAGAACAATAAATCCGCTGGCTCGGATGGCCTACCTGCGGAACTCTTTAAGTATGGAGGAGATGTCCTGGTAGCGTGCATGCACCAGCTCATCAACCAAGTTTGGGAGGAGGAAAGTATGCCCGACGACTGGTCAAATAGCTCCATATGCCCAATCTACAAAAAAGGCGATCCTGTGTCCTGCAAGAACTACAGAGGCATATCACTGCTTAATGTTGCCTACAAGATCCTATCCAACGTACGAGTGTCTAAAACCTTCCTACAACACTATGATCGGCACGAACCAGTGTGGCTTCAGGCCAGGCAGATCAACGATAGACCAAATCTTCACATTGAGGCAAATCCAGGAAAAGACCAACGAATTTTAAGTCGAGACCCACCACCTATTCATCGACTTTAAAGCCGCATATGATAGCATAAGTCGCCAAGAGCTTCTATTGGCGATGTCGGAACTCGGGATCCCGAAAAAACTGATCCAGCTATGCCGCATGACGTTACAAAATACGCGGTGCAACGTGCAAATGGGTAACGGCTCATCCGAGTTATTCCAGACGTGAACAGGGTTCAGACAAGGAGATGCGCTATCATGTGATTTCTTCAACCTAGTCCTGGAGTAGATAGTGCGCAAGGGTGGTGTTAACATGGAAGGCACTATCTTCAACAGATCTTCTCAACTACTTGGCTATGTGGACGACGAAGAATTACCCTAGCGAACCGCTGCTACTTCGGTTTGGCCAAACAAATGGGTTCAAAACTCCTTTCCCGAAAGACAAAGTGCACGCTATACAAAACGCTAATTTTACCAGTTCTAGTCTACGGCGCCGAGTGCTGGACGATAAGTAAAAAAGGGGAATTGATACTGGGCACTTTCGAGAGAAAAATTCTGCGGCGGATATTTGGTCCTATATGCGAAGAGGGCGATTGGAGGAGAAGATTCAACCGTGAACTGTACGAGCTGTACCAAGATGTGGATGTAGTCCAAAGAGTCAAAACACGTCGACTACACTGGCTCGGCCACATCGAGCGAATGGACAACAACGCTCCAGCCAAGAAAATCTTCGAATCCCAGCCCCCAGGTTCGAGACGACCAGGAAGACCGAACCTCCGCTATAGGGACCAGGCGGTCATAGATGCAAGAGCGCTTGGTCTCGACGACTGGAGGGAGCGTGCGAGGGACCGCAACCGATGGTAGACCGCAATATCTCAGGCAGAGACCCTTCATGGATCGGGAGCCGGATAAGTAAGTCAGTAAGATATTTAAAAATCTTGCTTCAATATTTATATTAAATTTAAAAACGAAATAAATTTTTTTTTAGGTTGACCTTACACCTCGCTGTTTGTGTAAAATGTTTTGGGTACAAAAACTTTGAAAAAATAGTTTTTTGAATGTGAAATGAGGAGACGCGAGAGCAGTAAAATGCTACTATAGTACTTTCAACAGCACCGCAGCAGGCAGCACTACGCTTCACTCTCGATCAAAGAGGAGAGAGAGAAAAATGTTTCATACTTTTCCCCTCCAAAACCTGTTTTCCATATTTTTTTAATTTGATTTCGTGAACGTGAATAGCAATTGTGAAAATTATTCAGGTGGCCCCCCCCCCCCCAAAATTTGTCTGGATACGCTATTGCATAGGGGGTAATCTCTGGAAATATTCAACCGATCCTTAAAATTCTTAAATAAATGGAAAGATATAATGTCCCTGAGTAACATGGGCTAAATTTTATTTGGATACAAATTAATTGCAATAGAGATATAGAGTTTACTAAGAGGATGCTGTCTTCATACATAGGGTGAGATGGGGTAGAAATTAAAAATGGGTGTATGATTTAAAATACTTTTTGAGTTGGGAAGGCTATTCTTAAAGGCTTAAGGACTGAAGACATTTCAAAATTTAAATACTTATAGTGTGAAATGGGGTTTGTAAGATATGGAATCTGATTTGAAAGTTTTTTTTTTTTAAATTCATTTTTATTTTTCCATTATCTTAAAAGATCTAGACAAAACTTCATAAAAACTTGCCTACTTATCAATATCTTACAACTTACTTACGGGCCCCATTCGGGCGCTCTAAATTAAACTAATTACTTAATGCTAATGCCTTACGGCCTAAGAACTATCTTAAAACTAGAATTCATATTGGTTTTATTTTTCACCAAGAAGAATTGAAAAAAAACTTTGTATTAATATCTTTTATTTTTTGGTTTTATATTAAACTTACAAACTAAATAAAACAAAATAAAAACCAATTAAAACTAATTAAAACTACTATAAAACTATTTAAAGCTACTTACAAACTACGTACAGACTACTTACAAACTAGAACAGCCACAGCAAGAAATTTCGGTTTTTTTTATAATAATTTTGTATGTTGGTGTTGGTTTTTAAATTTTTTATTTTTTTTGTGTTTTTGTTGGTTTTTTTTTTTGGCATAGAAAAAATGCAGTCAACTTTTAAATATCCGAAGGAACTTCGTGTTCAGGTTTCAACCACCAGAACTGGTTCTCCTGCTATACCCTATCTCTTCGGTCCCGATCGGAATCGGACACAGTCCTACTCAGGGTTGCCAGTTTAGGGTTTTTCCCCCCAGATTTAGGGTTTTTTTTTCATAGCAAGGGGGAAATCTGGGGTGAAGAAATTACTGGGGGGAGATCTGGGGGTATTATTTTTAAAGTTAACAAATTGAAAAATTGCATGACTGCTTAACTCGGGATCCCGAAAAAACTGATCCAGCTATGCCGCATGACGTTACAAAATACGCGGTGCAACGTGCAAATGGGTAACGGCTCATCCGAGTTATTCCAGACGTGAACAGGGTTCAGACAAGGAGATGCGCTATCATGTGATTTCTTCAACCTAGTCCTGGAGTAGATAGTGCGCAAGGGTGGTGTTAACATGGAAGGCACTATCTTCAACAGATCTTCTCAACTACTTGGCTATGCGGACGACGAAGAATAACCCTAGCAAACCGCTGCTACTTCGGTTTGGCCAAACAAATGGGTTCAAAACTCCTTTCCCGAAAGACAAAGTGCACGCTATACAAAACGCTAATTTTACCAGTTCTACTCTACGGCGCCGAGTGCTGGACGATAAGTAAAAAAGGGGAATTGATACTGGGCACTTTCGAGAGAAAAATTCTGCGGCGGATATTTGGTCCTATATGCGAAGAGGGCGATTGGAGGAGAAGATTCAACCGTGAACTGTACGAGCTGTACCAAGATGTGGATGTAGTCCAAAGAGTCAAAACACGTCGACTACACTGGCTCGGCCACATCGAGCGAATGGACAACAACGCTCCAGCCAAGAAAATCTTCGAATCCCAGCCCCCAGGTTCGAGACGACCAGGAAGACCGAACCTCCGCTATAGGGACCAGGCGGTCATAGATGCAAGAGCGCTTGGTCTCGACGACTGGAGGGAGCGTGCGAGGGACCGCAACCGATGGTAGACCGCAATATCTCAGGCAGAGACCCTTCATGGATCGGGAGCCGGATAAGTAAGTCAGTAAGATATTTAAAAATCTTGCTTCAATATTTACATTAAATTTAAAAACGAAATAAATTTTTTTTTAGGTTGACCTTACACCTCGCTGTTTGTGTAAAATGTTTTGGGTACAAAAACTTTGAAAAAATAGTTTTTTGAATGTGAAATGAGGAGACGCGAGAGCAGTAAAATGCTACTATAGTACTTTCAACAGCACCGCAGCAGGCAGCACTACGCTTCACTCTCGATCAAAGAGGAGAGAGAGAAAAATGTTTCATACTTTTCCCCTCCAAAACCTGTTTTCCATATTTTTTTAATTTGATTTCGTGAACGTGAATAGCAATTGTGAAAATTATTCAGGTGGCCCCCCCTCCCCCAAAATTTGTCTGGATACGCTATTGCATAGGGGGTAATCTCTGGAAATATTCAACCGATCCTTAAAATTCTTAAATAAATGGAAAGATATAATGTCCCTGAGTAACATGGGCTAAATTTTATTTGGATACAAATTAATTGCAATAGAGATATAGAGTTTACTAAGAGGATGTTGTCTTCATACATAGGGTGAGATGGGGTAGAAATTAAAAATGGGTGTATGATTTAAAATACTTTTTGAGTTGGGAAGGCTATTCTTAAAGGCTTAAGGACTGAAAACATTTCAAAATTTAAATACTTATAGTGTGAAATGGGGTTTGTAAGATATGGAATCTGATTTGAAAGTTTTTTTTTTTAAATTCATTTTTATTTTTCCATTATCTTAAAAGATCTAGACAAAACTTCATAAAAACTTGCCTACTTATCAATATCTTACAAATTACTTACGGTCCCCATTCGGGCGCTCTAAATTAAACTAATTACTTAATGCTAATGCCTTACGGCCTAAGAACTATCTTAAAACTAGAATTCATATTGGTTTTATTTTTCACCAAGAAGAATTGAAAAAAAACTTTGTATTAATATCTTTTATTTTTTGGTTTTATATTAAACTTACAAACTAAATAAAACTAAATAAAAACCAATTAAAACTAATTAAAACTACTATAAAACTATTTAAAGCTACTTACAAACTACGTACAGACTACTTACAAACTAGAACAGCCACAGCAAGAAATTTCGGTTTTTTTTATAATAATTTTGTATGTTGGTGTTGGTTTTTAAATTTTTTATTTTTTTTGTGTTTTTGTTGGTTTTTTTTTTTGGCATAGAAAAAATGCAGTCAACTTTTAAATATCCGAAGGAACTTCGTGTTCAGGTTTCAACCACCAGAACTGGTTCTCCTGCTATACCCTATCTCTTCGGTCCCGATCGGAATCGGACACAGTCCTACTCAGGGTTGCCAGTTTAGGGTTTTTCCCCCCAGATTTAGGGTTTTTTTTTTCATAGCAAGGGGGAAATCTGGGGTGAAGAAACTACTGGGGGGAGATCTGGGGGTATTATTTTTAAAGTAAACAAATTGAAAAATTGCATGACTGCTTAGTTTTCTTCGTTCAAAAAGTTACATCGTATGGGAATTGAAACAACTGATAATATTTGAGGCCGTGAGTGCTAAAGTATTTTTTTGAGAAATTGATAATTTGTCACGTAGTTCTACATTTTTATACATCAAAAGTTCAAGCGAAAATTCCAAATTCTTAAATATCTAAGCTTGATCTTAAATACGATCAAGTAAACATGAAAAGTTTGCTAAGAAAAGTGGGTTACACCATTCCTGCACTCATGGCCTTCGCCTCATGTGTGATATGTGAGTGAAACATTCCCTACATTCTGGATCATAGAATTTTACGCCGTGAAAGGAAACGCTGCCCTCTAAAGTACTTGAGAGTGCTAGGACGCCATATGGCCCTAGGCTCAATGATAGGAAAATCCCTATGCACACCTCCGCGTGGTAGAGGGCGGGTAACGCTAACGTGCAGGGGGACCGAATGGATGCCGGGATAAGTAGACAACCCAGCTATGCTGGTCAGGGTACAATCTTGTCCTTGGGATGGTTAAAAGCCCCCTTAAGACGGATGAACTGCAGGTGGCGGTCAACGGCATGATAGTCTGGTGGCGGAGGAGCATTTTTTTTGTTAAAAGGCCAACGGCAGCAGCAGGTAGCGTCTGTAACCCATATTGGGCGGCTACAAAAGGCGTCTGTTTTCCCATAGTGGGCGGCCTCGAGCAGCTATGTGTTTGACCATACAAAAGGTGGGTGTGCCTGTCAAATCTGAGCTTATGTATGTTATTAATCGTATCTCGGAAAACACCATGGTGGAAGGATATATGCTAATACATGAAATATGACAACAAATGGAAATGAGTCCCCAAGAGGTAACCATTTTATGGAGAATCCTTCTGCAGCTTCGGCTGCTGTAAACCGCACATCAGATTTGGGGGTGCGGCATCTTTCGTGTACCAGCGTCAATCAAGATGCCATAACAATAAATGAATCGTTAACAAATAGAAGAAGTCTTTTAAGAAGAGCAAATGATACTTTTGGCTACCGAATACGTACGAAAATCGGAGCATGGAACGTTCGATCCTTGTACGGCGAAGGTAGATACGAGCAGGTTGAGCGTGAAATGCTTCACCTTAAGATCAGTATCCTGGGCATCAGCGAAACTAGGTGGAGAGGAAGAGCCGAATACAGAGCTGACTCTGGGCAAACGAGAATGCTGTATTCCGGGGAGGATGAAAGAGTGGGTGGCCAAAGGCTGCATGGTGTCGGAATTATGTTGAAGGAAGAAGCGAGGCGTAGTCTTATATCCTGGGCGCCCATTTCTGCAAGAGTAATGACAGCAAGGTTCCGTTCAAAAATTCGCAACGTCACAATAATTCAGTGCTACGCCCCCACCAATGAAGCGACCGAAGAAGACAAAACCGCTTTCTACACTCATCTTAACTCAGTTTACAGTGGTGTTCCAAGAGCCGACATCATAATTGTCATGGGAGATCTCAGTGCCCAAGTCGGATCAGACAACTACGGTCTAGAACGCGTCATGGGGAAAAATGGCTTGGGGTCACGAAATGAAAATGGCGATTTGCTGGTCGATTTTTGTAACGCTAATCGTCTTGTACTGGGTGGGACTGTGTTTAAGCATAAGACTTGCAACAAAATCACCTGGGTACATCCGGATGGTCAAACTGAAAACCAAATTGACCACATCATGATTCAGCAGCGATGGAGGAAGTCAATGTGCGATGTTCGAAGCATTAGAAATGCCGACATGGGAAGCGACCACCATTTGGTTCTCATGAGTCTCAAGCTACGAACTGCAGCTGTACAACGTCAATCACAGAGTGCAGCAAGGAATTCGAAGTTCAATACAAATGCTTTTCGTGAGTGTTTTTATGGATGCTGGATCCGAAACTGTACCCAAGCAGTCGAGAGTAAGAGACTCTTTGATATCCCAAGACACCTGGGATAAAATCGAGCTTCGCAAATCGTTGAAGATGCAAATAAATGCCGAAGCGGATGCTCAACGAAAGGCAGAATTGCGAAGAGAGTATCGCTTAGCACATAAGATGGTCTATCGCTGTGTGAGACTTGACAAGAGGGTGAGGTTAGACGGTCTCGCAGAAAATGCGGAAAACGCTGCAAGAAGAGGAGATATGAGGGAATTGTACCAAATATCCAAGGAAGTTGTCGGGAAGAAAAGCAACACCAATCATCCTGTAATGGATGTGGATGGTACACTTTTGGTATCAATCGAGGATCAGCTACGCAGGTGGAAGGATCACTTTTGTGCATTGCTCAATGAGGATTCTGTCGAGCAGAGTGCTGAAGTGCCCCAGCTTAACGAGATGCGTAGATCATATAGGGGTATTGACATCGAACCCCTTACAGTACTGGAAATTCAATCTTCGATAAATCTTCTCAAAAACAACAAAGCAGCTGGACTTGACGGTATACCAGCCGAGTTCGTGAAAGCTGACCCTGTCAGAACGGCTAGTATTTTACACCCGTTGATACAAGCTGTGTGGGAAAACGAAATCTATCCCAGCGACTGGAAGGATGGTGTAATTGTTAAGTTGCCAAAGAAAGGTGATCTTAAGAATTGCAACTATTGGCGAGGTATTACAGTTTTGTCCGTTTTTCCAAAATTAATGGCAACCATCATTCTGGAGTGGATAAAGGTTAGAATCGAGTCTACACTCAAGAGGCATCAAGCTGGTTTTCGGAGTGGGCGGTCTTGTGTCGACCATATCAACACTCTGCGTATCGTTCTTGAGCAGTTTGCGGAGTTTCAATCACCGCTTTACCTCATGTTCGTGGATTTTGAGAAGGCCTATGACCGAGTCAACCGTGAACGTATATGGAGATCACTTCTTGGTAGAGGAATTCCCCCAAAAATTGTTGCCATTATAAGAGAGTCCTATAACAACGCAAGATGCTTTGTTTTACACAATGGGCAGCTATCCGACTCTTTCGAAGTGCGGCAGGGTGTGAGACAGGGAGATGTTCTATCGCCAATTCTCTTTCTACTGGCGATTGACAATCTTTTGACGGCCAGCGTTGGAACAGCAGAGAGGCAGGGCATTCAATGGAGACCGTTTGAAAGGCTTAGCAACTTAGACTATGCCGATGATATATGTCTCTTGGCAAATAACATCAGCGGGTTGAACGGGATGTGTCAAGCTTTGAAGGTAAAAGGAGAGGCGAGTGGTCTTAAAATAAATAGCAAAAAGACAAAAATAATGCTCACAGGCCGCTCCGCACATCAGCGTATTTTAATACAGGAGACGCCAGTTGAAGAGGTTGAACAATTTAACTACCTTGGAAGTATTGTTTCAGCAAATGGTGGTACTGATCTGGATGTTCAAAGTAGAATAAATAAAGCTCGCGCAGCCTTCGGTTCTCTCTCCCAAATTTGGAAATCATGCCAAATCTCCTTGCGCACAAAGTTGAGATTCTTCGAATCCAATGTCAAATCCGTGCTGTTATATGCTTGCGAAACCTGGAAAGTCACGACTACCATCTCAAATAAATTGCAGGCTTTTGTGAACCGTTGTCTACGCCATATTCTAAAAATTCGCTGGCCACAAATTATATCAAACGAGGAATTGTGACGCAGGACAAGTAAAGAGCGGCTGGACGTTGACATAAGAAAGCGTAAATGGCAATGGACTGGTCACACACTGAGGAAACCCAGTTTGCATTGTGCAGTCATACAGTGAACAACGTATAGCGGAAGATTTTAAAAAAATAATCCACCCCGAAACAAAAAGGATCAGATACAGGTATACCTGCGGGCTACCTGTGTTTATTGCCAGACAATAATAAAAAAAGGGATTTCCCTAACACACAAAATAAGTGTTGTGTGTGTTAAATCAGTGTAATAAAATAATTTAAAGTAAAAAGGTTAATCCAATAATGGGTGAACCACTTAATCCGGAGTCAGCATTCGCAGCCCTCGAAGCATTGCTGAAACGGATAGTCAACGACCTCGGTCCCCAATATGGACCAAGGCTAAGTATGACATTTATGAATATTGTCAGACCTGGTGAGGTCAGCAAAGATACCAATATGGAAACTGAAGCTATGGACAGCGACGAAGGTTCCTTAGCCACCATCGGTATGGAGAAATCAGCCAGCGAAGAAGAAAGCAATGAAACAACCAGCTCCGAAGAAGACGGAAGCCATTCACCGCTACCCGGGCAGAAGAGGCCCCGTAAAACAAGCAAGTCAAAGGATATCCCCACCAAACGACCGCAATTTGAAGAAGAAACTGTAATTATTTCATCAATTTCAACTGAATCAACCATATCAAGTGCCCCAAAGAACTCTGCATCAACAACCGCCGCCGTAAAATCAACTACACCAGTTGCCCCATCAGTTCCAGCAGCCACCAAAACACCAGCTTCAACATCAACTTCTGCCAAATCCACTCAAAGCCATCGGATGAATACCACATCCAAAGATACCACCGAAAACCCAACCAAGGGCCCAGGAATGCCACCAATTTTCTGCTACTCTGGCAACGTAGCTGAAATAAGAAGACACTGCAAGGACAAAAAACTAAGCGTTACATTTAAAAACCGCAACACAAAGTCGACGATCATCAATGCTGGAAACAGGGAATCCTTTGATACCATCAAGAACTTCCTGAAAACCAGGAAGATCCAGTTTAATTCCTTTACCCCAAGAGAAGACAGGAAGAACCTCCTACTATTGAAAGGAATCCACCACACTTATGCAGCCATTGAAGTTGAAGACGAACTAAGAATCGAAGGGCTTCCAGTCGTCAAAGTGTCACAATTCAAGGCAAAGAAGGCTCAAGGAAAAACGTACAACAACTTGTTGTCGAACTATCCAGTACCTGTGACATCAACGAAGTTTACACCAAGACGCTAATAATGAACCAGAGGGTTCACTGGGAGCGTTTGAAGTCCAAGGATATTGTGCAGTGCCGAAACTGCCAACGTTTTGGGCACGTTGCCACCAATTGCGGACGCCAGTACGTGTGCGTAAAGTGCAAAGAGGAACACGAGCCAGGACAGTGTAAGCGGACAGAAAATACAGGAATTGACGTGTGGTGCGCCAACTGCAAAAAGGAAGGTCATCCAGCCAGCTTTAAAGGCTGTCCAACGCTAAAAGCACGGCTTACTGAAAGGAACAAGGCGTTGGCTGAGAAACAAGCTCATAAAGAATTTGTTTCAAAGTCGGCATGCTTGGTAACCCGCCCTGCAGTCAGCTTTGCAGCAATGGTCAAAGGTGGCCCAGCACCTAAGCCAGCAACATCCAAGAATCTGAGTCAGCAGCAACAACAGCATCAGCAAACAAAGTCCCAAGTCAAGAACATTCCAGCAAGGACAGCCTCAGCCAAGCCATTCAAACCAACAACAAACTCCACACCAATGAACCTCAACAATGAAGTCCAGCGCATCTTTGGATCTAATCTCTTGTCCGTTATGGAGAAAGCCCGTAATGCCATACAACCAAACTATGGTCAACTGAGCGAGGGAGAAAAGTCCGTGGCATTGGCCACTTTCATCTTCCAGTTATGCAATTAAAGAAGCTCCGCATACTGACGTATAATGTGAATTCATTATACAGCCTGGAGAAGAGGACGTCATTTAACTTGTTCATGAAGAGGAACAACCCGGATATCGCCCTAATCAGCGAGACCAACGTTACTAAATGCAACAACATCGACATCATTGGCTTCAAAACCTTCCGTAAGGATAAGGGCGAAGGCTTAAGAGGGACGGTAATATATGTAAGGAAGAACATCTGCCCCAAAACCAGCGAAACCATCATCACAGGTCTCCTTACCAGCGAGGCCACCGCCGTCACCATACAACTGGGAAGAGAAACTCTCACTATCATCAGTGTCTACTTCAAATGCAAATCCAGCATGAGAAACATCCACAAGGATCTTCACGTTCTCAACAGCATCTTAAGGAGAACCACATATGGACTCATCGGTGGTGATTTCAACGCAAGGCATCACCTTTGGCTGGATACCGCTATCACCAACGAAGGCAAAGCTATTGCTGACTGGCTGGATACCAACAGCGATCAACATTCATTGGTGGTTATTTCCCAACCCCAACCAACCTTCCCCAGGACACCATCAACATTAGACTTTTTTCTATCATCATCTAATTTTATTCATATTCTTCCAGAAATCAGCAACTTCACCTGTAAAATAGTACCCAGTGACTCGGACCATGAAGCTGTTCAACTAAGCATCAAGCTCCACCAAGCCATCTTCCTAGCGACAGAACCAGTGGAGCATTTCATCAACTACAGAAGACTGGATACAGATAGGCTACAAAGAGACGTAGAAGACAACATAAGACTTCCACCGCAAAACAGGAACCTGCAGAATATTGAAATTGACAACGCCATCGACTGTCTGGAATTAGCTGTAGCAAACGCACTGGATAACCAAAAGCAGCCCAAGACGTCAAAGGATAGATATCAGCATCTTCCCCAATATATCCAAAACCTATATGCACATAGGCAACGACTCAGAAAACGTCTGCAAAGGATCCACCAACGAGAGCTAAACACAACCAACAGTAACTACCAGACAGTGCGAAGTGAGCTTCAGTGCGTCAACATTATGTTCCGGAATTCTATTCAATATCACAACAACAACCAATTCCAGAAGAGACTGCAGTCAATCAAACCTGGACCTGATGCCTTTAAGAACATCAACAGACTGATTGGTCAAAAATCACCAATGCCTGAGACGATCATCACCAACAGTGGAGAAGCAACAACGATAGAGGATAAAGTTGAAGCCTTCGCTTCCCAATTTGAAGGAAACTTCACGGCCAGCCCATCTGAAGATCCAATCTTCCTTGGCGAAATTGAGGCATCCATCCAGCAGACAATGATGCCCAACTTGAATAGAGCAACGTTTAGTAACAGCAATCCTGCGAGTGATCCAGTCGACAACCCGAACTTGAGCACCCCAGAGGAGATAAATGCGATTATTAGCAACTCAAAACCAAAGAAGTCAGCTGGGCCAGATGGGGTATCCAACTTCATCCTAAAGAAACTTCCACAAACAGTAATGGTTTTCTTGGCCATCATCCTCAACAACTGCATCAACAACAGCTATTTCCCCCAGAAATGGAAAACTGCAAAAATCGTGGCGATTCCAAAGAAAGGTGCAAGGAACATGGTTACCAACTACAGGCCGATATCCCTCCTCAATAACCTAAGTAAGATCTTGGAAGAGCTGATACTCAGGAAGCTCAAGAAGTTCTGCGAAGAGAACAACATCATCCCAGACATGCAGTTCGGTTTTCGGGAAAAGCATTACACTCTGCATCCGCTCCTGAAGTTCCATCATGACATCACCACAGCTTTGAACAACCATCGAGTTACCGTCGGATGCTTTCTGGATGTCGAAAAAGCATTCGACAGTGTATGGATTGAAGCCCTTATCCATAAACTCAACTTACTAGCCTTTCCTTCAGCACTAATACAAATTATTTTCTCTTTTCTTTCTTCCAGGACATTTTTCGTACAACTGGAGAATTGCAAATCGACAGTGAAGAGCATCAGGGCGGGAGTTGCCCAAGGGTCGAAGCTTGGACCACTTCTATACAACATCATGACCTCTGACCAACCAACCTCAAGTGAATGCGAGAACCTTCTCTTCGCTGATGACTCGCTCACATATCACTCATCATTATCGCCATTAACAGCTGTCCGAGAAGTCGAGGCCCACATTCGCAAACTCTTCGAGTTTTACACCAAATGGGGTATCCGGATCAACTCATCCAAATCGGAGCTTGTCTGCTTCAGACGACCAGGAGGCAGACGAGGCCGCTCAGCTGGAAACTGCAGAAGCATCACCCTAGCACTCCCAGACGGAACCAGATTACCAGCCAAGCGCAGCGCCAAGTACCTGGGCATAAACTTCAACGAGCTGCTGAGATTCAACCCACATTCACGGACTGTCCTTAAAAAAGCAAACTTTTCCTTCCATCGCCTCTACCCGCTGATGAAAAAAAGAATTGGGCTAAGCCAGCAGACAAAAGTTCTAATGTACAAGCAACTTCTAAGACCAGTCATCAGTTACAGCTTCCCAGTTTGGTTCACTATCTCCAAAACAGCCATGAAGGAACTACAAATATTCGAAAGGAAAATTCTGAGGATATGCACTGGGCTTCATTTCGATCGTCAGCGGCGCAAACATTTCAAGAACGAGCAACTCTACTCTGAAGCCAAGGTAGTCCCCCTGGACAAGTACTTATTGCTATCTGCAGATAAACTGGTTAGAAACATCGCCAACCACCCTAATCAACTGATGAGAAGGATGATAAACCAACAACGACATCCGGAACCAAGGTACCTAGGTGCCAAGGAAATTGTGGATATAACTACAACAACCAACGATGAAGCAGGACACTTCTACTCTGACCCAGGGTCAGCACATTACCGTGGCTAAACGCCAACTCTATCCCCCATCCTATATAAATGCACTGCCACTGGACAACCGGAACTGAACAACCCGAGGACTACAAAGTCAAACCGACTTTTATATTAAGTTTTCACATATTATAAATCTTATTTGTATTCAAAATTTTACCAATGTATACCGTTAGGCCCCTTATGTGCCAACAAAATTTTATTATTTATCAATGTATCTAATAGTTATAAATTATTTTTAAGCCAATTGTAAATAGAAATGTTCAATAAAGCAAAATTGAAAATTGAAAATTGAAAATTGAACTGAGGAAACCAAACGATGAAATTGCAAAGCAGTCATTTGAATGGAATCCTCAGGGTGCACGGTGGGTTGGAAGACCAAGAACAACATGGAAATCAACAGTTCTAGCAGAAGCAGACTCCCAGAGAAAGACGTGGCCACAGTTAAAATATCTATCTGCAGACCGTGAAGGATGGAAACGATTTGTTGGCGCCTTATGCCCCCACCGGGGTTACAGGACTTGATGATGATGATGATGAGAGGAAACGCTGAAAAATGTCGCTAGTGAAATCAACAGCAAAAATTCAGATGACGGTCGTATTATTCCCCATTTTTTTTTAAATAATGTATATTAATGTAGGTAGACGCGTATTTTCATGTTAATTCTATATTTTTTTTATTTCATCTGAAATATGTAATGAACTTATGAGTATTGAAAGCATACAAAAGTAAAAAGTTGGAAAAAAATCTAGGGGCCTTTTTTGTTAAAATGTGGTAGTCTGGGGGGTTTCTAAATTTTTCTGGGGGGAGAATTTTTTTTCATCTGGCAAAACTGGTCCTACTGAACCGAAGGTGCTCCGCTCCGTTTTGTGCGAGGACGTCTCGACTGTAAAGGAGCCGCCGATCCACAGTTCTACGGCCGACGTGGTAGATTAGCGGAACCACCGCTCTATCCTGGATCAGCCTTCGACTGTCTAAGTAGAGGAATGCATCGGGGAGAATAAAGCCGCTTAGACGCACTCTCTCGTAGTAATTGTTCTGAGGTGTTATACTATTGTTATATTCCTGTATAGCTTGTATGTATGTATGTATATGTATAGCAAGATGAATAAAGCTCAGTCTTAAATAGTCACTCACGGTGTTCACATCTCTTTACAAGATTGATATTTTTTAAAAATAAACTTAAAGATTTTTTGGAAAACAATTGCTAAATTTAATATACCTAGTTCACACTATTAAATTAAAACTGTAAATTAAAAATTGTTTGTAAAATTTGAAGGAATATCAAAAATACTAAACACGTAATTGAAAGAAAATTGTAAAACGAAATTGTAAAAAAGTTCAACGAACTAATAAACTTATTTATTATTATTTTTTATTATTCGGTACTTTATTTAATCATTATTAAAATTTACAATGGTTATTTTAAATTTAGTACATTTAAGCATGGCTTGGCCGTCTGCCGAGAAATGACAACAAATTTAATAATAATTTTTCAAAATGCAAGATTTTAAATAACGAAAAATGAGAGTAGATTTACCAATAAATATAATCAAGAGAAACTTTACAAATAATTAAAAATTTTCATCTATTATTCTTGTTCTATAGTTGAGAGCAGAATGGCAATAGGAAGCAAGTCTAATCCAATTTTCGCTATCGTTAAGTACGTGTCTTATATCTTCCATCATCATAGAATCAACTCCATAGTGATAACGTCTAATTTCTTTCAAGATGGGACAGGTACCAAGAAAGTGCATCACGTCTTCGTTTTCTCCAGTATTGCAGAGACAACAACGTAGTGGAACATCTTCGCGGTGTGGCATACAGTTGAGTTTAAGTAGTTCTCCTCGCACTCGGATAACAATTGAAATTTGTGCAGTACTAAGGCCAGTGTTCAGGTAGTTTATCTGTTGGTGCTCGAGTTGCCGATACAAAAAACGAGTTCTTGAGTTTTCTGCTTGCGATATGCTTTCCATTTTGATAGCCTGTTCCACATCCAGTACGAATTTTTGTGTGATGTTTCCCCACTCTGAAATATTGTTTTCACGTAGATCCAGCACGATGTTGTACTTCAATGCAACATTTTCCCAGTCCTTAAAGAACATTGTTTTCGCTCTGAGCGCCTTCATAACGAGAACCTTGGTCAGGCGTGAATCATCTTCCTCGTTTATAACTTTTGTCACATAGTTCATGGAAAGTCGAAGTGTGAAAACGAAGAGGGGTGACATGCCACTTTCAATTAGAAGCATATAATTGGGTGTCGAAGACGGTAGCCGTAGAAGTTTTTTCAAAAAGAAACGCAAGAGTTTCTCTACGTCTTCGTAGTATTTGCCTCCCCAAACCTGGGCACCATAGCACATTACGGAACGCATAACTGCTTCAAAGACTTTTATTTTTGAAGGTATTCCAACCCTTGGATTCGAAATCAGATTTTTCCACGTTGAATTTATTGCCTTTTTCGACTCTGCTAGTTTTATTTGAAAGTGTTTTTTCAACGAAAGGTCATGATTAATTGTGACTCCCAAGTACTTGTACGATTTGACGACTTCCAGATCTTCTCCACCATATTTCCATTTTTCGTATCGGGCTAAACGCCCTTTCCCTTTCTTGAATACGAGTACTTTTGACTTCGCTGTGTTGATGTGTAGACAATTGTACTCGCAGAAGTTTTCTAGTTTATTTATCATAAGTTGAAGAGAGCTATGTGATTCTGATAGGATGACAAGGTCGTCAGCAAAAAGCAAGGTGCTGATTCTGATACCTTCGACCAAAATTCCTGCAGGAAGGCTCTCTGAGATGTCGTCCAGGAATAGTGAGAATATTAATGGGCTAAGCAAGCATCCCTGTCTTACACCAATTTCTATCCCAAACCAATCCGACAACTTATCTCCATTCCATATCGCTGATTTATTGGCACTGTATAGATTGATGAGGATATTCAAAAACTTTGTTGATACACCGATTTTAGAAAGCTTGTAAAATAGACAGTTTCTATTGATCGTATCGAACGCCGCACGAAAATCGATAAAAAATGCATATAATTTTTTTCCCCGGTTTAAGTAGCTTTGCGCTATACTAGTTAGATTAAAGATTTGATCCACAGTAGAATAGCCTTCTCTAAATCCCGCCTGGAATTGGCTTAACTTTCTATTTTCATTAACCCATTTCGTTAGTCGTGTATTTAAAAGTCCAGTAAAAATTTTTGCTATAGTGTTCATAAATGAGATTCCTCTATAGTTCGCTACGTTATTGGGGTCACCTTTCTTGAATATTGGGAATATAATAGACCTTTGAAACTCTTCTGGTACTTTTGCCTCTTTGTATATATAATTAAGGGTTCTAAGGGTTTTTTCAAGGAAATTGATTGGAGCGTTTTGATAGAACTCGTAGGGGACTCGATATTCTCCTGGTGCTTTATTTTGTTTGGCTTTTCTTAGCACTGCAAAAAGCTCTTCCATGCTGAATTGTGGATCTAAAATATCATCAAATACTTGCGGCATTGCATACATATACAGAGTTTGTGGTTCCTCTGGGTTAAGCATTCTTTGAAAATGGTTTTTTAGTGTATTTACTTCAACAAGGCTGCCTACTTTGAATACGTTTCCGTTGAGTTTTTTCACAACTGTCCAAAACTCTTTGCTGCTGGTAATATCCGCTATTTCACTTGCCATTCCATTAAAATATAAAGTCTTCTTTTGCTCACATATTGCTTTATAATGACTATTTGCTTCAATATAAATTTGTTTAGCTAATTCCGTGTTTAGTTCTCTAAAAAGATTGAGGGATCCAAGTGACTTCTTCCTAGCTTTAGAACATTCTTCATCAAACCAAGGTTGTTTTTTAACAAGTTTATTGTTGTAAGTCTTTCCTTGTGCTATATTTTTAATAACGCTTGTCAGAAAACTTGGGTAAAAAAAAGCATTGTCCCATTCTATTTCCAGCATTGTGACGCATTCATTTAGTTGACGGTGGTACTCATTTATCCAGTTGTTTTTCCAAATAAGTTTTGGCAGTAGCGATAGATTTTTCGTAGGAGGCGCATTTGCTTTTGTTGCACATTGGATAGAAAGAGGCATGTGATCTGAATAAAGCTGACCTGCCACCTCCATATCCTGTATCAGTTCGTGCCACATGCCATTAATTAGTGCATAATCGATAACGGAGCATCCATTTCCCTTTACAAACGTAAATTCCCCATTCATATCGCTTGATGATCGACCATTTAGCAAGCACAAATTGAAAGAATCACATGCTTCAATAAGTTGTTTGCCCTTGGCATCGGTAATTTCATCCTTGGATTCCCTAGTAACGTTGGAAAAACACTGAAATTCTCCTTTCATGATAGGGGCTAGTTGCTCTTTTCCTACTCGAGCATTAAAGTCTCCAACTAGAAGCAAATTTTGACACCCAACGCTGAGTAGAAAATCGGTAAGTTCGTTGTACTCCATTTGCCAGTTGCAACAGTTTATATAAATTGGAAAAATCTCCATAGGTGTTCCTTCGATTTCTATGCTTACAAAATCTCTATTTTCTCTCCTTGTAAAACAGCAATTTGTTCTTGATGAAAATTGTTTTTTTATCCCGAAAACTGTACCCCCACTTGCTCTTCCTGCTGTGTGTGTTCGGATTGCAGCACTCCATAACAATTCGTATTCATTACATTTATTTTCAAAATTTTCACATTTTTCCATTAAGAAAGTTTCATATAAAAAAAATATTTCATGTTTTTTAACATATTCAATAAAATCTAAATATTTACTTTTATTTTTTAATCCAGCTACATTATATGATAAAATACTAAAATTTAACTTATTATTTGTTTTAACTACTTTACTACTAGGGCAGACGGCAACACTACTAGGAATTAATTGATGGTTGGGTTCGTGTCCCCGATGGGAGATCACTTAAGTACGCAGATGGGTATGTAGATGTCGCTGCCATCACTTGAGAGCTTCTCCTATCGCTTGTCATTATAGTATTTGACGTTCTTGCCGCTGCCAATACCAGCTGATTGAGAATTTCTTCTGCATCGCCATCTCCATCTTTCCAAATAAGTATTTCATTTTCATCGTAAAAGAATGTTTTATCTTCTATTTGGATATGCTCTCCTTTAAGAAGGATTTTTAAGTTTGGGTTTTTCGCTAGTGTATTCTTCTTCAAGTTAAATATTCTCCTGCGACGATCCCGTACTGCCTTAGGGAAATCTCTATGAATAGAGATTCCAGTGTTCCTCAGTTTGCCAACTTTGGTCATTATTGTTTTGACATCCTCAGTGCTTTTTACCTGGACCAGTATATTTGCAACACCTTCGTTTGCAGATCTCAAACGTTTCACATCTTTAACAACTTCATTGTTACTATTTGCGGCTTTTTGTAGCAAATCTGCACAAATTTCTTTCGCACGCACAATCGGGTCAGCATTTGGGGTCGTTGGTATGTGCACAATAATGTTGTTTTCACATGCTTTTTTTGCAAGGAGTTGCACCTCTCTTTCCCACGTACCACATCTAAGCTGCGTTTTATACAGGGCTTCTTGCGTTTGCTGCAGTTGGGTTTGGGTGGCCATCAATTGGGTTTGGAGTGCATCTATTTGGGTCTTCTGTTCTTTGATGTTGTTCTGTAAATCTATAAGATCTGCCTTCGTTGCGAGGTTAGATGTTTTTCGGTCAAACAATTTCTCAAATTCCTCAACAGACATTTCGCCCACACCCATTGTGCAAAGATTTTTTTGCGTCGGTTGTTGTGTTTCGGGTGAAGTTTCACCTACCTTTCGCTTACGCATAAATATATAGATGTATGTGTGTTTGAGTATGAGTGCTACTTGATGTTAATTTCTTTGTTTGCAAGTGCAATTTTTTGTCTTAGTTTCTCTTATATCTATGACTTACTCTGCGGAGTTTTTTGGGTGTAATAGATAAAAGAAAACTTTTTGCACGCTTTGAAATAAAACACTTTCACTGTACTTTCTTTTAAATATTTTAAATTAGTAAAGAAACTCGAGAGCTCAAATTTTAACCTTCTTGACACTTTAAGACCAGGGTTGCCAAACTTATTATTATTATTATTATTATACTCTAGGTTAGGTTAGGTTAGGTAAATGGGCCGACAGTTGGTTTTGTTACCGTCACACTTAGATCAATGTAGATCCATTGTGGTACCCTAGGGATTGTGACCCTATGAAAAGAAACCTATGATACATCCCATGTTAATTCAAGCCCGTTAAGGGTGTTGAAGAGTTTCAGCAGGCTATAGCCTGAAAAGTCGGTGAGTATTTCTTGGTCGTTGGAGGAGTGTCCGTTGGTACATAACCACCAGGCTGAGGAGAGGAAAAGGCCTTTCAAAAGCGTGATCCTTCCTTTGCCCCCATTAGAGAAATCATCCCTCCATCAGGCCCGTAGGAGCAGTGGCTCCATGCAAAGTCTGGTAGATGGGTATGATAGGTCAAGGGTTTGTGTATGCATCCGTTCGTTGAAGAAATGTCTGTTGTTATATAATCACCTGGCTGAGAAGAAAAATGCCTTTCAAAGGCGTGATCCTTCCTTTACCCTCACTTGAGGAATCATCCCTCTATCAGGCCCGTAGGAGCAGTGGCTCCATGCAACGTCTGGTAGATGGGTATGATAGGTCAGTGGTTGGTTTATATGTCCGTTCGATGAATGTCTGTCATCACATCATCACCTGGCCGAGAAGAAAACACCTTTAAAAGGTGGCATCTTTCCTTTGCCCCCATTTGAGAAATCATCCCTCCATCAGGCCCGTAGGAGCAGAGGCTCCATGCAACGTCTGGTGGATGGGTTTGATAGGTCAATGGTTGGTGTATGCATCCGTTCGTTGAAGAAATGTCTGTTGTTATATAATCACTTGGCTGAGAAGAAAAATGCCTTTCAAAGGCGTGATCCTTCCTTTGCCCCCACTTGA
Source organism: Dasysyrphus tricinctus (assembly GCA_963921185.1). Taxonomy (NCBI): domain Eukaryota; kingdom Metazoa; phylum Arthropoda; class Insecta; order Diptera; family Syrphidae; genus Dasysyrphus; species Dasysyrphus tricinctus. The sequence goes on from OY992534.1 coordinate 37,862,664, forward strand.
GGAATCATCCCTCTATCAGGCCCGTAGGAGCAGTGGCTCCATGCAACGTCTGGTAGATGGGTATGATTTATTGTGGTACCCTAGGGATTGTGATCCTATGAAAAGAAACCTATGATACATCCCATGTTAATTCAGGCCCGTTAAGGGTGTTGAAGAGTTTCAGCAGGCTATAGCCTGAAAAGTCGGTGAGTATTTCTTGGTCGTTGGAGGAGTGTCCGTTGGTACATAACCGCCAGGCTGAGGAGAGGAAACCGCCTTTCAAAAGCGTGATCCTTCCTTTGCCCCCATTAGAGAAATCATCCCTCCATCAGGCTCGTAGGAGCAGTGGCACCATGCAACGTCTGGTAGATGGGTATGATAGGTCAGTGTTTGGTTTATGTGTCAGTTCAATGAATGTCTGTCATCACATAATCACCCGGCTGAGAAGAAAACACCTTTAAAAGGTGGCATCTTTCCTTTGCCCCCATTTGAGAAATCATCCCTCCATCAGGCCCGTAGGAGCAGTGGCTCCATGCAACGTCTGGTAGATGGGCATGATAGGTCAATGGTTGGTGTGTGCATCCGTTCGTTGAAGAAATGTCTGTTGTTATATAATCACCTGGGGCCTATTTCTCCGCTACTACACCAGCTACGTCAACTACATCTTACAGCACTCTTCTACAACTACATCAATTACATTTTTCTGTTTCATTACTACAACTGGAAGTGTTGTATGATGTAGCTAATTGATGTAGTGGATGTGCAGCTCGTTGTAGGATGTAGCTCGTTGATCAAATGGATGTTGTTGTTTTGACATTTATATTATTTGTTTTTTTGGAAGCGAGTTATTTTCAATTTTTGAAGAGACACAAATAAATAATTTAAAATAAATAAAAAATAAATGGATTTTGACATACATATTTTCGCCCATAATTTTGAAATCAACATATAATCAAGGCTACTCATGCAAGTCGTACTTAGTATTCTAAATTTTAAACTTCGTAATTCTGTCACAATTTGTATGGAAAATTTGACAGATGAATACCCTTATTGAAAGAAGACCGAAAATATATTTATAACGCATCAATTTTAATATGGAATGCCCTAATTTCGTTGAAAGATTCCAAAAATGTATACTCAATTGTTGGTTGAACGCTTGCATTCATTGCACATCCAATCAAAGGGCACGGTAGTGCCCAGCCAAGTTCGCGGCACTACACCCTTTTTACAGGAACAAACTCAGGCGATTTTCAACCCCCTCTAACTTCAGTACCAATAAAGTCAGACACTTCAAATTCGCAGTATTTGCTAAGCTGATCAAGGTGGAACACAGGTGGCTCACCAAATTTCAACTCTCTAGCATTAGTAGTTCCCGAGATATAGGACTTCAAAAATCGCAAAAACCGTAACTGACTGACTCACTGACTCACTGACTCACTGACAGATCATCAAAATTATGGAGCACTTCCCGACATCGTAGAAACTTGAAATTTCGCACAACGGTAGGCCTTATGGTGCATACAAAGGAAAAAATCGAAAATCTGCAACTTTCTATTCAGGGGGCGTGGCATCCACCCACTTTCCTAAAAATTCTTATAAATTATATGGAGCATTTCCGATTGTCGTAGAACAATGAAAATTGGTAAGTCGGTAGGGCTTGAAGTACTTTGAAAGAAAAAAATTGATAAATTGGAATTTTCCAATCAGGGGGCGTGGCATCCACCCACATTCTAAAAAATTCATATAAATCATATGGAGCACTTCTGATTGTTGTAGAACAATGAAAATTGGTAGGTCGGTAGGGCTTGAAGTACTTAGAAAGAAAAAAATTGAAAAATTGGAATTTTCCAATCAGGGGGCGTGGCATCCACCCACATTCTAAAAAATTCTTATAAATCATATGGAGCACTTCTGATTGTTGTAGAACGATGAAAATTGGTAGGTCGGTAGGGCTTGAAGTATTTAGAAAGAAAATAATTGAAAAATTGAAAATTTTCCATTCATGGGGCGTAGCATCCACCCACATACTTAAAAATTCTTATTAATTATATGGAGCACTTCCGATTGTTCTAGAACGATAAAAATTGGTAGAGCGGTAGGGTTTGACGTGCATACAAAGATAAAAGTCAGAAGTGCATGATTTTTAGCTCAAGGGGCGTGGCATCTACCCACTTTGAAGAATTTTCATCAATTATATAATGTTCTTCCGATTGTTGTATAACGATGAAAATTGGAAGAACGGTATGACTTGAAGAGCATGCAAATAGAAAATTGAAAATTGAGATTTTCCATTCAAAGGGCGTGGCATCCACCCACTTTCTCACTGAAAAATTCTTATCAATTATATATAACACTTCCAGTTGTTGTGAGGTGATGATATTTTATAGACCGTAAGGACTTTAACGTTGTTCATTACATTTTCAATATTCTATACCTGATGCGTGAAATATGAAAATGAAGAGTCCTTAGTTTGGTCATCGCAATTGGGGTCTATGCAGTGCTCGGGTATAACTAAATAAACTAAAATAACAAAATCATAACCAATTGAATTTCCGCTATCTTTACCTGCCTCAACCATTTCAACGATGGATAGTAATCCGCACAGTCCTGAGTTTCTGTTCTCATTTGGGTTGCAGTTGGAAAAAAAAACGCGCAAGCATTGCAATCTACCTCTACCTGCCTGGAGAAATACGAGGATTTCTACGATGAATGGTAATGCACAGAATCTTTAGGTTATGAACTCAATTGGGATTCGATGCGATGCTCGGGTATAATAAAAAAATTAAAATAAAACTGTAATGCATTCACTACTTCCTGTTGATCGATTCTTTATACCTGCCACGAGAAATACAAGTATTTCAATTTCATAACGGATACACAGAAAAAGAAAAATTGGGTTTTCCAGTTTCCTTTTTTAAGTTGTTTTTCTCCTTTTTTAAAGATTTTTTAGCTACGCGTGCCGTATGGCATAATTTATTATAATCCTTTTGTTCCAGAATATTTTTAGTTCAAGTTCGAATTTCAAACGAGAAAGGTGCGAAGTGACAAGTGAGAGTGATCATTGATCAAAAATTGAATAATTGTCCTGAAAGCAAAGTTTCTCAGTATCTCTTGAAAGTAAAGACGTTTAAACGCTTGCTTAAAACAAAATATAATAAAAACAACTGCATTTTTAATGCAAATTCATTTATGAAAACTGTTTGAAAAAAAAAATTATTTCTGTTGTGCATCGGGAGTGGTTCTTTAATAAAAATTTACGTTTTATAAAAGTGAAAACTAAATTAAATTTGTAATAAATCGCGAGCAGTGACTTAGTGAATGATCATCCGACAAAAATTTGGAAAATAGTGTAATTGTTTCTCAAATCAAAGGGCACGGTAGTGCCCAGCCAAGTTCGCGGCACTACACCCTTTTTACAGGAACAAACTCAGGCGATTTTCAACCCCCCTCTAACTTCAGTACCAATAAAGTCAGAAATTTAAAATTCGGAGTAGTTGCTGAACTGATCAAACACAGGTGGCTCACCAAATTTCAGTTCCCAAGATATAGGACTTCAAAAATCGCAAAAACCGTAACTGACTGACTCACTGATTCACTGACTCACTGACTCAATGACTCACTGACTCTCTGACTGACTCACTCACTGACAGATCATCAAAATTATGGAGCACTTCCCGACATCGTAGAAACTTGAAATTTCGCACAACGGTAGGCCTTGTGGTACATACAAAGGAAAAAATCGAAAATCTGCAATTTTCTATTCCGGGGGCGTGGCATCCACCCACATTCTTAAATATTCTATAAATTATATGGAGCCTTTCCGATTGTTGTAGAACAATGAAAACTGGTAAGTTGGTAAGGTTTGAGGTACTTAGAAAGAAAAAAATTGAAAAATTGGACTTTTCCATACAGGGGGCGTGGCATCCACCCACATACTTAAAAATTCTTATAAATTATATGGAGCACTTCCTATTGTTGTAGAACGATGAAAATTGGTAGGTCGGTAGGGCTAAGGGTACTTAGAAAGAAAAAAATTGAAAAATTGGAATTTTTCATTCAGGGGGCGTGGTATCCACCCACATTCTTAAAAATTCTTTGAAATTATATGGAGCACTTCCGATTGTTGTAGAACGATGAAAATTGGTAGGTCGGGAGGCCTTGAAGTACTTAGAAGAAAAAAATTGAAAAATTAAAAATTTTCCATTCATGGGGCGTGGCATCCACCCACATTCTCAAAAATTCTTATAAATTATATGAAGCACTTCCGATGGTTGTAGAACGATGAAAATTGGTAGGTCGGTAGGACTTGAAGTACTTAGAAAGGAAACAAATCGAAAATTTGGAATTGTCCATTCAGGGAGGGGGGGTTCCATCCACCCATTTTATCAGAATTGCTATTATTTGTATGGAGCACTTTCGGTTGTCGTAGAATTATGAAACTTTGTAGAGCGGTAGGGCTTGACTTTCACCTGGCAAAATAAATCTTTGCAAAAAGGAGTGAAATCACAACAAAAACATAAATGTTAAAAAAGGAGCCAAGTTCTTATGTGTACAAGAAACCTGTGCGTAAAAAGTCTGCCAAAAAAAGTAATGAGATCTAAAATATATGCCAAGTTTTAAGTTCATGAAGTTTAATATCAAATATCTTAAGTAGAGTAATATCGAAACAATTCCAAATCATGACAAAAATTTGGTAATTAATGATTACTGGTTAAATTTTGGTGGATTTACTTGGCAAGTTTTCTCTTAAATACTTACTTAATCACAAATTTAAAACGTATGAAAACTTGACCAGTGAATTCACCAAATTTTAATCTGTAATCATTTATTACCAAATTTGTGTCATGATTTGGAATTGTTTCGATATTACTCTACTTAAGATATTTGATATTAAACTTCATGAACTTTAAACTTGGCATATATTTTAGATCTCATTACTTTTTTTGGCAGACTTTTTACAAACAGGTTTCTTGTACACATAAGAACTTGGCTCCTTTTTTAACATTTATGTTTTTGTTGTGATCAATTATAACCAAAATACTTACATTCGTATATTTTCTTTATATCCAGCCATTTCCCATCCTGCTACAGCAATCACAGCAAATATTTTTACTGTGAGAATGTAACAAGAATTTACAGCAAGTTGTACTACAACAATGTAGTAGCAAAAGCTGTGAAACAGAATCATATATTTTTCCAATATTTCCAATCGATTCTCCAAAGCTACATTGATGTACTACACCTGAAAAACCAATGTATGTTTGAAACAGAAATTATGTAATACAACTGTTATACTACTACATTGTAGCTGATGTAGTAGCGCAGAAATAGGCCCCTGGCTGAGAAGAAAAATGCCTTTCAAAGGCGTGATCCTTCCTTTGCCCCCACTTGAGGAATCATCCCTCTATCAGGCCCGTAGGAGCAGTGGCTCCATGCAACGTCTGGTAGATGGGTATGATTTAAAGCTACTTACAAACTACGTACAGACTACTTACAAACTAGAACAGCCACAGCAAGCATTTTTGGTTTTTTTTATAATATTTTTGTATGTTGGTGTTGGTTTTTAAATTTTTTAATTTTTTTGTGTTTCTGTTGGTTTTTTTTGGCATAGAAAAAATGCAGTCAACTTTTAAATATCCGAAGGAACTTCGTGTTCAGGTTTCAACCACCAGAACTGGTTCTCCTGCTTTGCCCTATCTCTTCGGTCCCGATCGGAATCGGACACAGTCCTACTGAACCGAAGGTGCTCCGCTCCGTTTTGTGCGAGGACGTCTCGACTGTAAAGGAGCCACCGATCTACAGTTCTACGGCCGACGTGGTAGATTAGCGGAACCACCGCTCAATCCTGGATCAGCCCTCGACTGTCTAAGTAGAGGAATGCATCGGGCGGAATAAAGCCGCTTAGACGCACACTCTCGTAGTAATTGTTCTTAGGTGTTATACTATTGTTATATTCCTGTATAGCTTGTATGTATGCATGTATATGTATAGCAAGATGAATAAAGCTCAGTCTTAAATAGTCACTCACGGTGTTCACATCTCTTTACTATACTCTAGGTTAGGTTAGGTTAGGTAAATGGGCTGACAGTTGGTTTTGTTACCGTCACACTTAGATCAATGTAGATCCATTGTGGTACCCTAGGGATTGTGACCCTATGAAAAGAAACCTATGATACATCCCATGTTAATTCAAGCCCGTTCAGGGTGTTGAAGAGTTTCAGCAGGCAGGCAGGTATTTCTTGGTCGTTGGAGGAGTGTTCGTTGGTACATAACCACCAGGCTGAGGAGAGGAAAACGCCTTTCAAAAGCGTGATCCTTCCTTTGCCCCCATTAGAGAAATCATCCTTCCATCAGGCCCGTAGGAGCAGTGGCTCCATGCAACGTCTGGTAGATGGGTATGATAGGTCAGTGGTTGGTATATGCATCCGTTCGTTGAAGAAATGTCTGTCGTTATATAATCACCTGGCTGAGAAGAAAAACGCCTTTCAAAGGCGTGATCCTTCCTTTGCCCCCACTTGAGGAATCATCCCTCTATCAGGCCCGTAGGAGCAGTGGCACCATGCAACGTCTGGTAGATGTGTATGATAGGTCAGTGGTTGGTTTATGTGTCAGTTCAATGTATGTCTGTCATCACATAATCACCCGGCTGAGAAGAAAACACCTTTAAAAGGTGGCATCTTTCCTTTGCCCCCATTTGAGAAATCATTCCTCCATCAGGCCCGTAGGAGCAGTGGCTCCATGCAACGTCTGGTAGATGGGTATGATAGGTCAATGGTTGGTGTATGCATCTGTTCTTTGAAGAAATGTCTGTTGTTATATAATCACCTGGCTGAGAAGAAAAATGCCTTTCAAAAGCGTGATCCTTCCTTTGCCCCCACTTGAGGAATCATCCCTCTATCAGGCCCGTAGGAGCAGTGGCTCCAAGCAACGTCTGGTAGATGGGTATGATAGGTCAGTGGTTGGTTTATGTGTCCGTTCGATGAATGTCTGTAATCACATAATCACCCGGCTGAGAAGAAAACACCTTTATAAGGTGTGATCCTTCCTTTGTCCCCATTTGAGAAATCATCCCTTCATCAGGCCCGTAGGAGCAGTGGCTCCATGCAACGTCTGGTAGATGGGTATGATAGGTCAGTGGTTGGCTTATGTGTCCGTTCGTTGAATGTATGTCATCACATAATCACCCGGCTGAGAAGAAAACACCTTAAAAGGTGTGATCCTTCCTTTGCCCCCATTTGAGAAATCATCCCTTCATCAGGCCCGTAGGAGCAGTGGCTCCATGCAACGTGTGGTAGATGGGTATGATAGGTCAGTGGTTGGTGTATGCATCCGTTCGTTGAAGAAATGTCTGTCGTTATATAATCACCTGGCTGAGAAGAAAAACGCCTTTCAAAGGCGTGATCCTTCCTTTGCCCCCACTTGAGAACTCATCCCTCTATCAGGCCCGTAGGAGCAGTGGCTCCATTCAACGTCTGGTAGATGGGCATGATAGGTCAGTGGTTGGCTTATGTAAACGTTCGATGAAGAAATGTCTGTCGTCACATAATCACCTGGCTGAGAAGAAAACACCGTTTAGTGGTGTGATCCTTCCTTTGCCCTCACTTGAGGAATCATCCTTCTATCAGGCCCGTAGGAGCAGTGGCTCCATGCAACGTCTGGTAGAGAGGTATGATAGGTCAGTGGTTGGTATATGTATCCGTTCTTTAACTGTCATTATATAATCACCTGGCTGGGAAGATAACGCTTTTCAAAAGCGTGATGCTTCTTTTGCCCCCACTTGAGAAATCATCCCTATATCAGGCCCGTAGGCGCAGTGGCTCCTTGCAACGTCTGATAGATGGGTATGATAGGTCAGTGGTTGGTTTATGTTATCGTTCGTTGAAGAAATGTTTTGTACGTCTATTGACTGCGGTTGGATAAGTTACCAATCTCGTGGTCGTGTGGTTGATAGAGCCTACGGATTCTCAAGCCATTGGGTAGCATTAATAAATTTCAATATGTTTTTGCTTGGAATGTCCGAGAGTTCTTCCAAGTCATTGAAGAAGTATCTCCCTAGGTGCTTGCTTCTGAGATGGTTAAGCGTAGGGCAGTGACACAGGAAGTGAAGAGTATCCTCATGAATCTCTATGTCACCACCTGCATAAATCGTCTAAACTGAGTTTCATCTTTTTCTTGTGGTAACCCAGGTGGTTGTGACCAGTGATGACACTCACGAGAAGAGATAAAGACTTTTTATTCAGTTGGATGATGGTGTCGGTCTTTTGTTTGTTGAAACTAGGCCATAATTTTCTGGTTATAACACAGGTATCGAGCGATTTCCAACGCTTATTCGTCGCAGCTAGGGTTCTACTCTCGATTAACTGTTTAACATTACAGGATGGAACCTGAACTGTAGTTATTGCCTGATTTATATCAAGAGTCGATCCGATTCTTGCCAACCTTAGCGCTTCTGGGACACCACTGTGACCAGGAACCCAGCAGAGCCTTATATTGTGCTGTGTTCCAAGAACCCTTAGCTCTTCGCGACAGCAAGTAACAAGCTTCGATTTGATTTCAATGGCAGAAATCGCTTTTATTGCCGCTTGGCTATCAATGAAAAAGGTGATATCAGCTTGTGGTATTGCCATCATTGAGACTTGTCTAGCAGCTTTTGTCACTGCCAGGACCTCAGCTTGGAAGACACTGCTGTAATCAGGAAGTCTGGATGAGCTGCACGGAAAGAATTCTTGGATCATATCACGAAAAATGAGCTGCAAATTACGAAAAATGAATCCCGATTTATACCTTGGCGCCGGATTTCGTAATTTACGACTATTTGTTTGCAATTTGAAAAACTGAGCAAAATGAGGATATTGATACTCAAAAATCGTAAATCAACCCTCTTTTAGTATCAATTATGCTATCGAGAGAAAACAAAATTGCGAACAACAAATCGCAATTTGAAGCAAATATTCCTCAATTGCACAATTTGTAAATTTGCAAAAATGATATGTGATCACCACTTTTATTTCGTGATATTGCCACTTGGAAAGATCAATCCTGCTCTTCACCCTTCATTTTGCAGGTATACACATCTAATTTAATTTATTTGAAATAAATACTTCACGCTTGGCTCTACTTGGATTTGAACTCGCTACCTTCCAGTTGCGGAGCGAGCATGCAACCACCAGGCCAATTTGCATTACAGATCGTTGGTGTCACACATTGATGATGAGATACCTGCCATGTTGTGGTGCTCTATCTCTTCGAGAAGTAAATTGCGACAAGAAAGTCGTGATTTAGGATTTTTTTGTCGGTGATTTGCGACTATTCTCATGGAGTTGCAAATTGCGACAGAAAAAACGTAAATCAGTGATTGTGCATGACTTAAATTTTGTTGCAATACAAATTACTAAATTTGTATCGCAAATCAATATTTTTAAATGCTGCTTGGGATATATTATTCCTTTGGAGAGTAAATTACGCCAAAACAGTTGTATTTTGCTATGAAAAGTACAAGCTTGAATCATGGATTTTAATTGCAAATCACGAAGAAACAAATTTTGTAAATTGCTACGTTTTGAATGTAAAACTACCAGTTTTTGTATTAATTTGGGATTAAAATGTCTTGATTTACGAATTAAACATGATTCGTAAATTGCAACTGCAAATTTTTCAATTGGTGATTTTTCAATTCTCTCCGTGTGGATAGTCCGAGGGTTTCTGAATAGAACCCTGCACCAACACCTGTATCCATCTTGGAACCGTCGGTGTATATAGCTATCATCGAATCGCCGCGCCGGTTGACGGCTCGTTTATTTGCCAGTCCTCTCTACTAGGAAAGGCTGTCGTAAACGGCTTGTTGAAATCTAAATGGGGTGTTATGTAGTCAGTGCACACCATATTACCCGAGTATTTCTGTAGAATCTGTGCGTGACCTGTAGCACTCTGTTTCCAGCTGCTAGTTTGGCTAAGCCGAAGTGCGCTCTTTGCTGCTGATTCATATATATATAGATCTAGGGGTCTTAAGTTGAGTATAGTTTCCAGACCCGCTGTCGGGGTGGACCTCATTGCCCCAGTGATACCGATACAAGCCAATCTTTGTACCTTTGTCATGATTTTAAGGTTGGTAACTTTGTCCAGTGAACTCCACCAGACTACGTTACCGTATGTCAGTACAGGTCTAACTATGGCCGTGTACATCCACTTGATAATTTTTGGGCTTGGACCCCACGTTTTGTCAAATACCCTGTTGCAGGAATAGAAAGCAAACATGGCTTTCTTCGTTCTTTCTTTAATGTTGAGACTCCAGTTCAGTTTCTTATCCAAGATCTTATCCAGAGAAGCGGAGAAAGGACCCCCCCTTGTGGAGCCCTTCTACTATACTCTAACATAGTGTCAGTAGCAAAATATAATACATATATATATACAAAAAAAAGAAAAAACAGTTTTGAAAGTTTAAAACTACATACAATAAAATGCCGAACAATGATAAATCAGTGGTTAACAATTATAGCCGAATTTCCGTGGATAGTGGAAATTTACGGGCGCTAGATTTGAAGTCGACAAATTTTTCATCGGCTTGGAAGCTTTGGTACAAGCAATTTAAAGTTTTTTTGCAGCAAGCGACCTGTTGGATGCGTCAGATATACGAAAAAATTCATTGCTCTTGCATCACATAGGACCAGACTGCTTCGAAATGGGTCACCATTGTTTGGCAAAATTCATTTGGCATTTTATTTTTTCGCCTTAGTCGTTAAATATTTCTTTTAATTCGCAATTTTTAATTGGCAATTTACGTTTTCTTTTTTATTCATAATGTTTTTAAATCATTTTGCAATCCATATTTGGCGTTTTTACCTTTCGCTTCTATTTGAAATTATTTTCAACCATTTCGCAGAATTCATTTGGCAATTTGTCGTTTCACTTTTGTTTGATAGATTGTTTGCTATTTATCCAAGTGCTTTTTTTCGTCAATTAACGTTTCGCCGTTTTATTATTTCGCAAAATATCGCTTTGCCGTCCTATTATTTCGCTGATAGATCGTTTCGACGTTTAGTTGTTTTGATCGTTTGACCATTCATTAGCATCGTATTTTTTTTAGATTTACCGTTTTTTTCTCTGTACAGTTGTTTAATTCATTCTGCTAGTTAAGGTGTATTACTTAAGTTGTTTGTCCATTTTTGATGTAATCACTGTGTCGGGTTGTTAAGTTCACTTTGTTTTTTGTTTAGTTTTGATAATGGAAAATTTTGGCAAAACCTTTGAGACATTTAAGTCCAATAGAGGGAAAGATAAACTGAGTATTGACGGATATTCTTTCGATTTTGAAACACAAAATAAAAATAATTATCTTGTTTGGTTTTGTGAGCTTCGAAAAAATAGCACGAGTAAATACAGTTAAAAATAGTGATGAAACTCATTCAATAGTATTTTGAAAAGGGGAACATGACCACGAACCAAATGCGGTTAGAAAACGCGTGGCAGATGCAATGTCTGATCTCACGAATTCTGCGAAAACCTTTGCCGATAAAAATAGAACTAGAAATAGTTTTTTGTTGTTTAGCTTTTTTTAAGTTTAAGTTTTTTTTTTAATTGTTTTGCGATTTTTTGGCTTCCATTAAGTTACATGCCTTAAAATTTCGCGTGAAATTTTAAGGCATGTAACTTAATGAGTGCCGAATTAAAAAAAGCTAAACAACAAAATGCCAAATAAAAAGAAGCAAAACAGCAAAATGCCAAATGAAAAAAAGCAAAAGAACAAAATGCCACATACAAAATTGCATATTTTCAAAAAGCCTATATAATATTAAACTAAATGAGAATTGCGAAATGAAAAATGCGAAATAAGGCTTTAGCAAATCGTTTAAAAAACAAAACATAAATTGCCGAACGTGAAATGCGAAATTTCTTAATGCTAAATAAATAAAATGCGAAACAAAAATCCGCGAAATGAGCCCCCGCGAAACGTCAATTCGCCAAACAATTCTGGCAAAACATACCATACCCCTTCGAAATATTTGACTAGTTTGATGTCAATGAAGAAACGGCAATGCATGAAACCCTGGTTAAAAAATTCGAAGATTTTTTAACATACGTAAATGTGCCTTTTTTGATTATTAAGATTTTTTTTTAACAGAATCTCACCCGCGTCTTTTGAAAATAATTATATAGATTCCATTGTGAATTTTCAACGTATCGTTAAACGAGAAATTATTTGCTATGGAAAATTCAAAGAGCCAACCAATTCAAAACTGAACCGATTCGAACCGATTGATGAACGTATGCTTATAACCCCTAAAAGTATGTTACTTGCTCGTCCTGCTTATAACGAACCTCCAAATTCAAAATCTATTAAACTGTTATACATACTAGCAATTTTCCTACAAAATTCTCCATTGAAGATGAAGATATTTTGATTCATGCAGATCTCAGTCATCTCTACTAACATTATATACTTTGAAAGCAGGAAGATTTTTTAGAGTGAGCCAATTTCTTAAAATTACAAGAGTTTCAGATATAGGACCACTTGGGAATAGAGCAGTGATGTCGAAGGAAACTAAAATTTCATCCTGTTTCAAGGTTAAGTTTTGTGTACGCTCTATCAACTCTTCTCTATTATTTATCCTAAATCCTTCTATTCGGCCAAGTTGAGTTAATTCGTTATGAATCTATCGAGATAGTTTTTGTGTTGGTGAATTTATGTTAGAAACAATAAGGTCTCATCTTATCCCCTGGCTTATGGATTTTTGGAAGCCCATAGAGTTTAGGAACTTGTAGGTTTGAATTTTTAAGGTTCCTTCTCCAAAACTTATCAGAAAAATGTCCTTCATATCTTTTAAGACATTCATCCACCTCCGCTTTTATCTTGAGGAGTGGGTTCCTTGGAAGTTTCTTATAAGTACCTTCTTGCAAAAGCAATTCCATTCTTCTTATGTACTCATCTTTATCAAGGATAACGAAAGAATTCCCTTTGTCTGCCTTAAGTACATAACAGTTTTTATTCCTTATACTTTTGAGAGTTGAGTTTGTTTTAAGAACATTTTTGTTTAATTTTTGTGGAGTTCTACATTCTTTCATAATTATATCTTTGATCTTACCTCGTACTTTTAATGGCTATCGCGTTTTACTATACTGACAAAGCTCTACCGTGGATCTCAGATGCTATTTAAAAACAAAAGTATATTTTTCTTACACGGGTACTTCTTTTGAAAAACCAATCTTTTAATCGCAACCGTTGAAACGATCTTACCTATTTGACATTTTTAGTTACGAAGAATTTATTGAATTTTTTTCTAAGCGACGTATCCGTCCTTCAGACGATTTATGCAGTTATGAGTTACATTAAACAAAATAATAGTTAAAATGACGTCGTCAAACGATCATCATCTTCGTGATGAGAGTCCTGTTGGCATAGGCGCATGTATGGACGAACGATTATTTTGGTATACTTAAATGACCGAATTTCGATAGGTACTTCTTAATAATTTAATTATTGGGTAGATATGATTTGTTGGTAGGATTTTTTCTGAAAACTCGAACTATGTATGTGATATTAATGTATTTAAAAAACAATGGTTAAAAAACTCAAAAAATTACAAGACGATACCTTCTTAGCTCTCGCCTAAGCTCTATCATTTTGACAATAGCGTTTTGACAATTATTTACTTACGTAAGCAAATATTTCATCCCCAAGACGATAGCCATTTTCAATGTTACGTTAAGCAAGACTATCGTCTAAACTCTAAGGTGCCAGTTATAGCTATCATTGAAACTCATCATTGAAAATTTTAATGATTGATTTTGAGACGTTTAGAAAATAAAATCATTTATTATTTTGATGGACAAATAAGGCTTAAGACTTTATGAATATTTCTAGCCAAAAAAAAAATCGAATCGGCCCAACCTTCCACAAAAATTGACTTTGAATTTTTCAATGATCATTGGTAAGGTAGTTCAGTCATTGAAATAAGAAAAGTCTTTGTATGTGGAAAGTTGGGCCTATTTGAACTATTTTTTTGGCTAGATATATTAATTAAGTCTAAAGGTTTATTCTTCCATCAAAATAATAAACGATTTCACTTCCTAAGCGTCTCAAAATCAATCATTGAAATTTTCAATGATGAGTTTCAATGATAGCTATAACTGGCGCCTAAAGTATATCTTGCGATAATCGAAATTCGGAAAGACTTCCCCCGTTTCCACAAAAATAAGTGCTTTAAAAACTTCAAACTTAGAATTGGGAAAAAAAAAATAAAAAATTTAGTTTTTAATTTTCTCGAAAACTAAAAGACATACAACCATATGGTTTTATAGTTTGAATACATAAGAGCATTAAAAACTAAGGGTCAAATAAATAATTAATTGCATGCATATGAAAAAAACACTAACAAAAACTATTACTTGGTACAGGTATGCTGTTATAGTTTTAAACCCTTTGTTATTGTTTGTTATGCTTGCTTGAATCTTGAAAATGAGAACAACAGCAATAGTCAGTGATTGAATGAAATTCCATCGAAAACCATTCATTTTCATGTTTTTATTGAAACATGCACAATTAAGAATTATAAAAATCTTATCATTCTCAGGCCACTTGTACCACCCAAGAATTTTTGCAATATTTTCTTTCGCATAGTCAAGTATGCGTGTACAATACGGCTTGTACATGTATACTTGTACAATCATTGCACAAGATAGCTTGAGCTCTCTAGAGCCTCCACACGGCACAAGTTTGTTGGTGGATTATTGTCATTTACCAGTATATTTTTGGACCATTTCGACTGAAAAAAGTGAATTATAACTTTAAAACAAAAAATAAAGAAAACTCGTACTTTATTTTCAAGTCAAGTTTTCTTTTCATAAAGAGTTTCAACAAAAATTAAAACACTAAACATAAAATTTTGAAAAAAAAAAGAAAAAAAATACAAATTTATAAGAACTTAAAAAAAACTAAAGGCCAAATAAATACTTAAAAGGCCTTCGGACAAAAGTTCGAACTCAGAATCGAAGGTTTTTATATTCGAATTAGAAACAAAAATGTTTGTTTGTTTAATTTTATCATACTACTTGATGTTAATTTTCGAAAAAAAAGCCATCTTGTGGTGGTATGATTTACTAAATTTTTTTAATTATTTGAAAATAATAACATTTTATTGGGAAAAATGCCTCTACAAATTGTGTAATTTCTAACAAAATTTTAGTTTTTGTAGTAGTTTTCTTAAATGAATTAGTTTAAAAGAACATTTATGTACATATGTATAGTTAAGCACATATTATCATATTACACATTTTGTATTAAACTTTAATTGCTTTTTCGTGACTATAAGTCAAATAAAATATTTACTTTTTGCGACATAGACATAAAATCAAAAAAGATATTATGTTTCATATTTGTATTACTTAAAAAAATTTAAGTTCATTTCAATACTGGATGAGATCATATCTGATGATCTAATTCTCATGCACAAATGTTTACATCTTGTATTGAGAAATATTTGGGCACTTTGCCATTTTATTATTGTATTTCCAGTCAGTCTTAAGTTGATTCCGGTGGACACAAGTCCAATAGAAGTCCGAAAACTTTTTTAAAAAATAAAATCAAAATTGTTTTATTTAATTATATGTATGTCATTATGAGAAAGTTTCCGGTTATTTGGTTCAATTCTATTTACTAGTCTCGTCCCCACCAAAATATTTGAAAATTGAAGGAAAAAACAACTTATAAATTTAATTATTTGAATGAGCATAGTAATTGGCAGTATAAAACGGTACTTAGCTAAAATAGACCCAGACTGTTTAATTTTGTGATTCGTACGCCCCCCGCCGCACAGTGGACCATTTCATACACGCTAGACGTCAAAGATTATAATTTTGTTCCAAACGAATGTTTTTATTAATTTAAGCATTAAATACTCAATGCATATATTTTTTGCTGAAAAAATAACTAAATTTTGCAGATTTTTTGAAAATTAAAGTAAATTGACAGTTTTTTTTAATTTCCCTATAAATTTATATACAGGATGTTAAATATGAGATGTGACGACAAAAGGTAGAGAGAGGGAGTCTATTTCCCCCCTTTAAGCGGGAGGGGTAATTTTCTAAAACATTTACCTAACATAAAAAAAATATATTAAAAAACAACGGCATAATTCACAATGTCGTGCAATAGCTCTTCTAGAAGCCAAAAATCTATTCTTCAATTTTCTTTTTTAATATAGTTGGTTTTGTAAATTGTTTTTGAAAAATAATTTTCAAACTTAAAATTAAAAAAAAAAAAATCAAAAAACCAACATTTCAGTTTCTCAAAACTATTCATTTTTGTGCATATTACACTAGCTTACATAATTTGAGGCCATCGTAGTGGGTCGCTGAATACGAAAATACAGATTTTTTTTTTTCCAAAGATGCGTTTTCGAGATAAGCGCAAAAATAATTTTCTCAGCTATTTTTTTAGATACTGTCATAAATCTCGGTAAACACAAACTGTATATTTTCTAATGTCGATGTGTCTCTTTCCGACATTATTGCCCTAGGAGCACATTCCAAATCACAGTGTGAAAAAAGTTATTCGCTAGTCAAATTATATGTTTCAGTACATTTTGGTATGAAAAAAAGCCTTGACTAGCGAATAACTTTGTTCACATTGTGATTTGAAATGAGCTCTTATAGTTACTAATTGTAGTTCATAAAAAAAAACCTTTCCAACGATATGTCTCGTCATTATTTATCACCCCGTAAGGAGCAACCAAAATCTAGAAATTTATCAAAAATTCTAGTTTTTGTAGTTTGGACCTCCGGTAACTTAATAAATATCGATCCTATTAACACAAATGCACTGATCTCTATAATACACTGGATAGTGTATTCCTTATAATGTATAACAGTTTCTTTGCTTCCATTTGAAGATGACAATGAGGTGGTCGGCTTCATAATTTGACGTCTGAATTACACAAAAAAAAAGTATTTTCCAGATAGGGATGTGCGATATTGAAAAAACATCGATTTCAACATCGAAGACCAAACATCGATGTCAACTAATATCGAACCGAAAACATCGATGCTACTTAACATCGATGTTTTTTGCAGGTGTTTTTGTTTGCCCAAAGCAAAAAATGCGTCATGCTATGCTCTAATGTATTTTTGCTTTCAAAATTTCTGGTGCCGGCTATTTTTTCTTAAGTTTTTTTAAAATCGATTTAAGTTTTTATACAAATCAAAAATATGAAGTCATAAGCAAGGTATTTCAACTTTAAACACCGATATTGCAAAATAATAATGCACAGAAGCTTGTGTGCTAAATACGCGTGTAAGCGGTATCTTTCTAGGCATCAATGATTTTAATGGATGAAAAGTGAAAATCGATGTTAAAATATGTATTTTGCACTAATGAATATCAACAAATTTAATAAAATCAATATTGCAAGGCAATTCATGTTGTTAAGCTGTTATGTGTGCCCTTTCTGAAATCCGATATTTCAAAATCTTGTTTCACACGAACGTGTGCGCAAGAACTTGCATGGTGTAAACTGCGTGTTGCTGACCATCGATAATTTAAATTCGTGAAAATCGATATTAAATATGTATTTTGCAGTAATATTTCAAGGAATTTTGTGTAAACTGTTTTCTGTGGCTTTTTTAAATATATCGATATTGCAAGACACGAAGTTGTGTGCAAAAACTTGCATTGGTGTAAATTGGGTCTTTCTGAGCATCTATTATTTCAATGCGTGGTAATCGATGCTAAAATTTGTATTTTGCAAAATATATCGTCCACAGATTTTATAGAAGCAATATTGCAAGTAATTCATGTGTACACTGTTATCTAACGATATTGCAAGATATTTTTACTTACAAAAGTGTGTATAAAAACTTGTATGGTTTAAAATGCGTCTTGCTGAGCATCGATGATATTAATGCTTGAATATCGATGTAAAAATATTTCTTTTGCACAAATAAACACAAACAAAATTTGATGGAAGCAAAATTGATAGGCACTTCATGTGTAAACTTATGTAAACTTGTGGTTCTGAATTTTTAAATTTGGTTTGAAAGATCCTTTGATAATTTCCTTTTTCAAAAATTCCAAATGTTCCAGATGACTTAAAAACTATGAAAGTCACTCCATCTAGATTTTACTAGGAAAATCAATAATTTTCGTACTAATTTTTTGTTTGTTTTTTTAAGCCGATGTTTTGTCTATCTGAAGAAAGGGTAACAGACCATGATATGAAAATATAAACTTTTGTGGAAGTTTGTTTTATTATTTATTATCTTTAAGTTATTCACTGTGTTCATTTGGTATATTTTTTTACTATTATTAAATAGTGGAATGAGAAAAATCATTGCAGTTTGCGAACCAGTTGAGCAAAACAGCTAATGAATAATTATGATGAGGAGAATGCGATTGCATATTCTGCGTTTTTTTAATGATTTTACCTCCTTGTCACACTCTTTACGTTTGTTATTCCGTTTCATTTACTAATTCGAGAATGAATTTAAATTACGAACACAACAAAGGTTAGCAAACATATTTCGGGGGTTGAAACGAACGGAGATTTGATGTCTGTTTAATGGATTATCTTTGTATTACATGTTATACAGTTATACTGGTATACAAAAAAGTGGTCAGCTTCATAATATAACAATCCTTCAAATGGAAGCAATATTTTTGTATCGATACACTATCCAGTGTATTATAGAGATCAGTGCACAAATGGAACATTGTCGGAAAGAGACAGATCACACCATTCTAAAAATATACAGTTTATGTTAATTAGCTTAACAGTAACCGATGTGTGCCAGTATACGTAAAAAATAGTTAAGAAAATGATTTTAGTGCAAAAAATATGCCATGCAAATTCGTGCGAAATGAAAGGAAAGCATTTCCTTTAAATAGACATGACAAGCTTTACAAAAACACATATTTCATCGTGACATAATGATATACAATATACTCCTATTTAGATTATCCAAAATAACTTTTAAAAATACTTTGAGTACACTAAAAAACGTCATTCTTCTATGTATTTTTTTCATGTATATAGAATATGCTACGTGTTTTCAAACAATTTATTAATAAACTACATACGTTCTTTAAGATTTCTCTATTTTTTTTCTTTTAATTTTACGAATAATTTTAAATTATATGTACAGTGTTATGAAGCTAAAAATTCACTTCTAGGTAGTTACCTATTACAGAAAATTGGAGGTTGTCTTTGTTGTACGATAACTTCCAACTTATTCAAGTTAAATTTTATTTAATTGTACTTTTGTGGTCAGTGGCTTATTGTTACATTTTTGAATTGAACCAACAACGAAAATTCGGAGTTGACTTTTTGACGTCTAGCATGTATGAAACGGTCCACTGTGCCCCATAAGGTTTTCCAACCATATAAACTTTATCCAAATCGGTCGAATACTTTTTGAGAAAATGGTACCACAAAATTTATTAAAGGCTATAGATTTAAAAACACTTTTGAAGAATAGAATATTTGGCAATTTCCAAAACTTTAAAAATCGGCGTCTAACAGATTGAAGCCCAAATCATTACCTTTATCAGGGTTGTCAGATGTGGCGATTTGTCGCCAAACAGGCGATATGAAATTTGATTTGGCGACACGAAAATCGGTTTGGCGATGTACCTTAAAAAAGGCGATATTTTTAAGTTTTTGGCGATTTAAATTTTTTTAATCAAAGTCGTAATATCTTCGGTCAAAAGGTAAAACTCACGCAGCAGTATTAATAAAAACCTGCTATCCGCTCCGTAACACACGTGTTAACTGCCACACGGATAGACAACTTGTCCGTTTGATAACTTTTCTTATTAAAAAAGATATGATATCTTTCCAGTATTTATCACTTCACCAAATTCACCACTTCATTAAATTATGGTGATTTTCTAATACATGTTTCACATGCATGCACTGCCTTACGAAGTGTATACTGGCAGTAGTTAACGGTCTTATCACAAGTGTACGTGTATGTGTAAGGAAGTTATCCCTTCACTATACGCGGAATTTGGCGAGCTAAAGTTATCTGTACGTTAACACACGTCACAGACTATTACACATTTGTTAATAAGAATTACAAGTTAACAGATGTATAATTGCTAGCACGTTGTTATCCACCGTTTATTAATATGGGGGACGGAGTACAGAAAATATATTAAAGTAAATGAGAATGCAATTAATTTTTTAATCCAAGAGGTCTCATTTTGCAAGGTATTTAGTAACACATTGAAATATATGCCCAGAAACTTTATTTCAAAATTTGCGGAACGTGACTTCAGCTTCAAAAAATTCTTTTCAATTTAATAATAATTTCAAAAGTATATTTAAATAAGTTGTGAGTAGTTTTACCTTTGAAACGAAGACGAAATTGTTTTTTTTTTCTGATCTTCACTTAACGCTGTGGCTCTATTGGCAATTTTTGAGGCATTTGCAATTGGAATAGGAATGGCAATTATTTGCTTGGGTGGGCATTTTCAATTGAAAAATGTGTGTCAAATGCTGTTCAAATCCCCTGTTTTTAATAAAATTTAATTTTAATTCACTATATTTTGTCATGTGCGTTGTCTTATTCTACGATTTAATTAATTAAGTATTGCCAATGGAGCCGCTGGGTAAACCTCGCATCTTTTTTATTGGTCTGCTAAACCTTAGGCATCAAAATACTAAATCTAATCGCACTCAAAACTGAACATCGATTCTTTCCCATCACTGAAATAATTTTATAACATTTTTGTGATTTTTGAATTTGGTCATTTATAAAGTGGAAAATTTTAAATTTGGCGATTTTTTGGCGATTTATATTTTACCTTTGGCGATTCCGCTTTTTTAAACCTGACAACCCTGACCTTTATAATAAATTTTATACAGTGACGAGCAAAAGTGGACAAATGTATTCACTTATTTGTAAAAGTTGGTTCGAACTTACCATTGTAAGCCAAAGAGGAAAAAATTTTAATTTTATTAGAGAGAGAGATAGATAGATAAATTCTTTATTTTTCCCAAAAAGCTTAACAATATTTCTTACTTAAGAATAAGGACATGGCAATTTTGCCGTCTGCCTGATATGACATTTCTTAATAAAAATAATATACAAAGTAAAGTGTATGAATTACAAAATTATTGGTTGAATATAAAGAATTAAGAATCTTATATAAATTAAAAAACAAAATAAAGTTTGCGTAGCTAGACATAATACTTCTAGATTGATTTAACTAAATGAATATATAAATAAAGCATTATTAACATTTCAAGATGCTTAAAAATAAGTTTAAACAATTTTAATATGATTTGAAACACAAAAAAGAAAAGAAAAATTTTAAAAATGATTTGAAACACAAAAAGTTATCAATTTTAGCGTGATTTGAAACACAAGAATTTTGAATCTTCGGATAGATGAATAATTCCCATTTCTACATCAGCTACAATTTCGTCGACTGGAATCACAGCAGGTTGAATCGCAAATTTCAAACCTTTATTCAATGTTGACATTTCCTCAGGACTAAAAGAAACATTAGTGCTCAAATTTTTGACAAAATCATCAATATATATAGGTTTTCTTCCAGGAGAAATGTCATTTTTCTTTTGAGCTACAAGGATATTGAGTTTTTTCTTTAAACGTAGTTTCTTAATTTTGTATTCTATATTTATATCTTCAAACATTTCACGTTCAAATCTAAGCCATTCATCTTTATCTTTTAGTTATTTTGTTAATTTTATGTAGAGTTTACATTCGATTGAAGATCGTTTTGCGTAAAGATAATCCATTTCACGTTTTAAACAAAGTCTCTTGCCTGTCAGCACTGCATTTTTTGCCCGTTCATTTTGTGTATTACTTTTCATATGTATAAACCTCGGAAAAACCTTCTTGTGTTTGCAATCTTTCTAAAAATTAATGTCAAGTGATAAAAGCTTGAATTTCGTTTTTTCCCGTCGATATTTATTGAACTCACTCGAATACATGGTGTATACTTTATTATTTAAAAGAGCTCTGCCAACAAGACATAAATTCAATAGATAAATAGTCAATCAAACACCTTATAGTCTTGTTCGAATAGTTTAATTTATTTATGACGCGTTTCGGCCATTAGCCATCATCGGATCAAAATTGACTAGAAACTTTCTTTACAAATAACATTAATAATTTTCATTAAGAACAAAAAGCTTTTCATAATTATATAAAAACAAAAGCAACAAAATTAAACAAGAAAGCTGTGAAAGCTTTAACAAAAAATAAACAAATATCAGCTGGGCTATTTTTTTCTGCATATCTTCATCAGCGGGGAGTCAGCAAATCCACAGTTGTCGTTAGTTGCTACTTTATGTAGTTTGTTGATATAGATCGACTCCCATACATTCAACTGCCTAAAACTCTGAACCTCTTTTAACAGAGAAATGTTTTCGTTCATCACTCCGTGCTATTGTTGATTTCTCCTCCCTCTTCCCGTTGCACTTTTTTCGTGGTGTGCATGCTTTGCAAAAGCTGTTTTCTCCGTTTTGTTTTGAATATCCAGCAGATGGTCTCTAAATCTTTTCTTAAGTGAGTGAGAGGTTTGACCTATGTAAACAGCATTGCACCAGCTGCAGTGCAAATACTCCTTTGACAGAAGAAGATTACAAAGCAGAGTTTGATTACATTTTGGATTTAAAAGATTTAATGGGTTAAATGAAAACATCATACAAAATACAACCAGAAAGAAACTACAAAAACAATTTAAAGAACAAAATATAAAGTTGCTTGCGGATGAAATGACGTCGGAGCTTTCAGTGGTCAAGTGGGCAAAAATGATTTATTATCCTGCTCTCACCAACAAAATTTCTAATGTTCTCAGTCGCAAGAACATCAAATTAGCCTACAAGTCTGAGCGTACAATAAAAAAATTGCTAGAAAATACAAAACACAAGACGGACCAATTTGACAAATCGGGAATATACATACATATAAGCTAGACTGCAGCGGGTGCAATGCTGTTTACATAGGTCAAACCTCTCACTCACTTAAGAAATGATTTAGAGACCATAGCTGGATATTCAAAACAAAACGGAGAAAACAGCTTTTGCAAAGCATGCACACCACGAAAATAGGGCAACGGGAAAAGGGAGGAGAAATCAAAAACAGCACGGAGTGATGAACGAAAACATTTCTCTATTAAAAGAGGTTCAGGGTTTTAGGCAGTTGAATGTATGGGAGTCGATCTACATCTACAAACTACATAAAGAAGCGCTTAACGACAACTGTGGACTTGCTGACTCCCCGCTGATGAAGATATGCAGAAAAGAATAGCCCAGCTGATATTTGTTTATTTTTTGTTAAAGCTTTCAAAGCTTTCTTGTTCAATTTTGTTGCTTTTGTTTTTATATAATTATGAAAAGCTTTTTGTTCTTAATTTAAATTGTTAATATTATTTGTAAAGAAAGTTTCTAGTCGATTTTGATCCGATGATGGCTAATGGCCAAAACGCGTCATAAATAAATTAAATTATTTGAACAAGACTATAAGGTGTTTGATTAACTATTTATCTATTGAATTTAAATCTTGTTGGCAGAGATTGTTTTAATAATAAACTTTTGTACGTTTCAGAATTTTGATTTTTGTTTGCACTTATATCACAATACCTGCAAGGAGTCACATTTTTGTTAAGATTGTTTCTTTCATAACCTAAATTATTAGCAAAATTTGAATTTCTATAATTATTCTTAAAACTACTTCCCCTGTTTTGAAACCTTCCCACTGTGTCGATTGATGCTTTTGATGTCCTAGCTTGCCCTTCTATTTTCCGCATTTGTCAAGTTGACGCCTCCGCTGCCCTTGCCATTTCAATTTCCTTTTCCGCAGTTAACCCGTCTGTCTCCAATAGCCTTTTTTGGAGTTTCTGATCTTAACCCATTCACACTTCGAAAAAAAATTTACTTGATTTTTTTTTTGTTGTTTTTACTCAATCAACTAAAACTAAACATACCATTCAAGAACAGAATTTTAACTTTCTAACTAGATACAATACATTAAAATGTGTACATTCGTTGATTTTTAACAATTGTTTTCCCATTCAAAGTCAAAATGCCTTCCCGTGTATATAAATATGAGTATATCTCAAAAAACGGATTAGGTACGATTTTGGAGAGTTTGCAAATTTAGAATCCTGAGACTATTTCCTACAAATCTGCATCATTACTTTTGGGATCCATTTTAGTGAAACCTGCCGCATCTTGAAGACCACCGTGTCTAGTTTTAATTCATCGACCTTTCGGATGGAATCCATGTTAGTATTGCGATAGATTATTCCTTGTCTCGGTGGCCTGCCACGCGGTTTTCTGTTCAGTACGGGATGATTATGATTACGAACCGGTTTTTTAATACCCATTTACGAGGTTCACTTCGACTGCGCCATGTATTATTATCTTGTTCTTATATAATAAAGCATAGACGTGTGCTCAGGTTGATCTCTTTATTACAACTGACTATGTTATGTCAGATAACATATTGATAATATTTAGTATATACTTAGTACTACAGTAGTACCTCGTGGCTTGATGGTTAGTGCGTAGGACTGTCATGCCGAAGGTGTGGGTTCGATTCCCAGCCGTGCCACCTAAAAACAGAAATGTTTTATTCGAGGTACTGCCTCTTGCGAGGAACTGACAAATCCTGCAAGAGTATACTTGTCATGAAAAAGTGCTTCTCATTTAGCCGTTCGGACTCGGCAAAAAACTGTAGGTCCCCTCCATTCCTGCCAACAAACACGCACACAGGAATGGTTGTGAGTTGTAAGTCACTAGGCCCTGGTTCTCCATGAGCTGTTGCGCCACCCAATTTATTTATTTATTTATTTAGTACTACAGTAATAACAGAAAGTTATGATACAGAATAATAAATCAAATCGCTACACACTAAGTTTTAGCCTTGTACCTAACAAATTTCTCAAGTTATCTTATATCTTTTATTAATCTTAAAGAGCTTTAGGCTCGTCTGGCAAGCACTTTCGACCGCCAAACCCGTCTGGCATAATTTTGTATGCCAAAACTAAATGTAAATGTATGTGGGCCAATATTTCAAAATATTAATATTTCAGTCTCCTTCATTTTTGAACCGAAGTACAAAATTTTACTATAAGTTTGTTAATTGGATGGCTTGAAACAAACGGGTTCTAATATTCGCTCTAGAAAAAATAAAGTTAAAAAATATATCATACCCGCTATCTCCATTTAACCACCCAAAATGTCATTCCCCTGACGTGTCCCCAGGCCTACTTACCACACTGTCTGAATTTTAGCAACGAAACTAAAAACGATACAAAAAATCTAATGATGCAGTCTTTACTAAAAAATAGTTAAATGATTTTTAGTAAAATTGATCATTTATATCCCACCAAGGAAATTTAAACAAAATATATATAGGCTCAAAATAGAAAACTGATTTTTTTTTGTTTAACGGTACAGAATTGCTCTTTATGAAAATTGAAGTAAGGGTTTCAAAAAAACTTTGTTGTCTTTTTTATTCAAGTTAAGGCAATGATTTTGTTTTTCGTCAAGCGAAATAGTCATTCCTCCAACGCGTGTTTTTTACTAAACCGTGTGGTATAAAAATTAAAAAGTTTTACTCGTCTGTGTCTTTTACAAGGGCCTACGTGAAAAATAATATAAAACATATAATTTTCTAATAACCTCCATTTAATTGTCATAAAACACCTTTCGGAGTCATTCCCCTAACATCATTTTTTGTCTCATTCCCCTGACTTTCAAGTTTTCATTATAATGATTGATTGCGTTTTGGTAACTCTAGAAGAATCAATAATATTACATTTAAACATATTTACAGTATTTATAGTAGTTTTGAATTTTTTCACATTTTCTTGATCAAAATATCATAAAAAATACGATTTTTACTATAAAATGTTTAGTCTCGCAAAATTCTTGAATCATGAGAGCAAGTTCGTGCAACATAGTCGTGGATGCTATTTTTCATGTTAGTATTTGTTCTTCTTTTTCTTTACACTGCTGAAACCATTCCTAAAATTAAATATCCATCTAATCAACGGAGTAAATATAAATTTTTGTCATTCCCCTGATACAAGTATCATTTCCCTGAATTAAAAAGCCGTTAGATTTGATCAAATGGTATGACTCCTTGTTTTAAAGTGGTTATTATAGAGTTATAAAGAGACATAATTGTTCGTCTACCAAAATAGGTTCTTTTGAGCGAGGGTCCACTTTAGAGTGAAAAATATTAATGTTTTGAAATATTGACCCATGTATAAACTAAATTATAAATAAGTTTCAGCCTTGTGCAAGTAGGTTGAATTTTGATGGCAACCTTTCGGCCGCGGCAACCCTGCCAGACCGTGGCTTTCATACTTAACTAGTCCCAAATCAAGCATACACAAAGTTGAAGCCTTGTGTCTAGAAGGTTATTCAAAGTGACTGGTAGCTCTCCGACTAAATAATGTTGTTTTTAATTGACGGATCATTCACCTCTAGTCACGCAAGTGACAGAATGATACCTTCTAAAAATTATTAGTGTGTGAAATGTTGGTATTTTAATACCAACTTTGTTACAATTATAAATGAATTATTGTGATTTTGTATATGGGTCAATATTTCAAAACGTTAATATTTTTCAATCCAAATTGGACCCTTGCTCAAAACAACCTATTTTGCTAGAATAACAATTATATCTCTTAATAACTCTTTAATAACCACTTTAAAACAAGGGGTCATAGTATTTGATTAATTCTAACGGTTTTTTAAGTCAGGGAAATGACATTTGTACAGGGGAATGACAAAAATGTATATTAACTCCAGTGATTTGATAGATATTTAATTTTGCGGATGGTTTCAGGAAAATTAAGAAAAAGGAGAACAAATACTATCATTAAAAATAGTATCCACGACTATGTCGCACGAACTTGCTCTTGTGGTTCAAGGTTTTTGCGAGAGTAGACATTTTTTAGCAATAATTACATTATATTATGATATTTTGAACGAGAAAATGTTTAAAAATTGAAAAAAAACTAAAAATACCGAAAATATGTTTAAATGCAATGTTATTGATCCTTCCAGAAGTTCTAAAACTCAATCAATCATTATAATGAAAACTTGGAAGTGAGGGGAATGACACGAAAAAAGATGTTAGGGGTAAACTGCGAAGGGTGTTTTATGAGAATAAAATCAAAGTTGTAAGAAAATAAGGTGTTTTATATTATTTATCATGTATGTCCTTGTAAAAGACGCAGACGAGTTAGCTTGGAAAATTTTTATGCCACACGGTTTAGTAAAAAACACGCGTTAGAGGAATGACAATTTCGCTTGACGAAAAACAAAATCGTTGCCTTAACTTGAAATAAAAAGACAACAAAGTTTTTTTGAAAATCTTACTTCAATTTTCATAAAGAACAATTTGCTACCGTTAAACAACAAAAAAATCAATTTTCTATTTTGAGCCTATATATATTTTTTTAAATTTCCATTGGTGGGATACTTAATAGCTCCTATTTAAAAAAATAAAGCAACTAAAAATCATTTAAATATTTTTTAGTTAGAATGCATATATTATTAAAGAGACTGCATCATTAGATTTTTTGTATCGTTTTTAGTTTCGTTGCTAAAATTCAGGCAGTGTAGTAAGTAGGCCTGGGGACACGTCAGGGGAATGATATTTTGGGTGTTTAAATGGAGATAGCGGGTATGATAATTTTTTTAACTTATTTTTTTCTAGAGCGAATATTAGAACCCGTTTGTTTCAAGCCATCCAATTAACAAACTTATAGTAAAATTTTGTACTTCGGTTCAAAAATGAAGGAGACTGAAATATTAATGTTTTTAAATATTGACCCATATATTGAATTTATATTAATAATTTTAAGAAACTACTTAAAGAACCGAAAAAAAAGTCTCATATTCTCTTTTATACTAAACGGTTGTATATCATTCCACAAGTCATCATATATGTTATCATAGACTAACTAATAACATAGACTAACTAATAATAAAGACAGGCCACTTCATATAAAGAAAAAGGACCCTATTTGAGATTGCCTCCACTTAGATTGCCTCCACCTCAAACATGTTTTGTACTTGGCGAGAAAAGCTTTTGCTCTATATGAAGCTTTCAAGTTGCATCGAACTGAAATTCATTTCACCACTATCGCAAGTGTACCTGTTTTTGTTGTTGGTTTTTGGGTATTTTGTATTTTGTCTGTTTTTTTTTTGCAATTAATGAAGGTTGTGAAGCAGTGGTGGTAGTTTTTTTGTCTTCATAGTTTGCTCAACTTAAATTTTGCTTGTGTGTGTGTACACTTCAGGTAGGTATATTTATTTCATTCTTGTCGATCTTGGCAAGAATTTTCGTTTTTGAAGGAAAAATTTGTTCTTTGGAGGATTTCTCTGTTTTCACGTTTGGGGGTGGATGTGAAGAATATATGAGGTTTCTGAAGCAATGGCAGACTTGGTGGCGGTTGTTTGTGTTTGCCATTTTTTGCTCTCATTTATCCTTTTTTGTGCGCTTGTTTGTGTTCTTTTGCATATACATTCATAAATATAATTTCGATCTTCTAGTAATGACATAAGAATTTTCGTTTTTGGTGGTTTCGAGGATTTCTATACAGCATTATGAAGGATTATTTGTTTATTTTATGTATTTATTTATTCAGTACCGAAATAAAAAAAATTTTAAAAAAATACAGATGAATAACATACCTTTATTTGTTTTATTGCAAAAATAAGCTTACCGAGTTGAGAAGTATGTCGTATGTTCGCAAAAGATGTGTATAACATTCCAAAATAGCCATATTTTCACTCTAAACGAATTTGCACTACTTATAGTAATTTATCATGTTCATTTGAATCATTATAATTTTAAAAATATAATCCTTGTTATATTATCATTCATTTCATACCTGAAAAAAGAATTACTGAAGTTATAAACCATTTCCGGAGAGCTTATTCGTGATATTCCAAATACTGTATTTGTAGGTACCTAGTTTGCAAAATTTTGGGTTGAGTAATGTTCATCAATTTTAATTAATTGACATCAGGTGGTTAACCTAGAAATATGTCTGATACACCAAAATAACCTGTTATTAATCAAAATTATTATAAAATACAAATTTTTAAAATCGTATTTGAAATGAGAACTTTCGAAACCTCTCAAGTTTCAACTACTCAAACTAAATGCAAATATAATTTTAACACGCTTTGAAAATTTAAGATTTTTTCAAATTTCTTCAGATACCTACCTAATTTCTGAAAAACGAGGCAGCAATTCTCGACTTATAGGTATAGAATTTAATGCAGCGGGATCGACATTTTTTGTTTGCTTAACCTCGAAAATGATCAAAATACAAATTTGCTTGCAATTGATTAATAAATTGAAACTTAATTGTGGAGCTTGTGAGCAACACACATATAAACATACTCGTATTTATATGTATATTCAAATTTTAGTTGGGTTTTGCAAAATAGAATTTTGGAAAAATATAAAATCATTTGGTGGGTGCGGTCAACAAATATAAACTATATAATTCGCTGGTAGGAGGTGGAGGATTAATTTAGCAGTTTTTGAATGTATGTATGTAAATATCTTAAAGAATCCATTATCTATGCTTTCTGTTTGAAAATGTTATTTATTAGATATTTTAAGCTTATATTAAGAATCTGTATCTTCTCAAAATTCAAGTAAACTTTTTATTTTCTAGGCACATGTACTCGAAGTAGTGGTATTTTCTCTCTTAACCAAGTTGCACCTTTTACAATAATTTCATCATCATCATCATCATCGTGTCCTGTAACCCCGGCTGGGGCATAGGGCGTCACAATAATTTCATATTCAATCGAAATATTAATATTTTTATAAAAATATTAATATTTTATATTATCTTTTAGTTGATACCTCATTTGTTAGAAAAAATAGAATTACTGAAGTTATGTATAAGCCATTTTCGGAGAGCTTGTGAATGATTTTCCAAATCACGAATTTTATCGATACTTGTGAGCAATAATGTACAGCAATGTTTTATATATATGTACATATGACAACTTTTCTTAGAACTTCCTGAAAAAGTTCAATATAAACATTATACATTATTCTATTAATATTTCCGTTTGACCCTGAAGACATAGTTAGACTTCGATATACATATAAAGGCAAGAAAAATAAAAATACACAATGCGTTTTATTGAACTTTTATGAAGCAAAACAAAAGGTGATATTAAATCTAATTTTAATATTATATTATATTATTATATTCTTAGGACTTCATGAATAAAAGCATCTGGTGGGGGGGGTGGTTGAAATATATAACCCATATAGTTTGCCATAAGGAGGATCAATTAAGCTGTTTGTTAATATACGACTTTTTAAAAAGACATTGTTTATATTTTATGTTTTTTTATTTTGAATTTTCCCATTATCGGCTAGACGGATTTAGACTAATTTTTGTATTTCAGCTTATGGTGATAGTGAAATTATTTCTTATGATAGGTATATCAAAAGAGCAGTGTGATTTAATTCTAAACTGAATGATTTACTTTTTCCATTAAAATTTTGAAAGCAGAGAACTTTTTATTTTATGTAATTAAATTTATTTATTTAAATAATTCAGGCAAATTGTTAGTGCACTTCTCTAACAGATCTTTGCTGATAAAAGTTGGCATGTAGATAGAAATTCAGTAAAAAAATTGAAAAATGACTCGAAGTTTTGCTCTCAATTTGCTATCCAAGTTCATTTTTATGTTTTTCAATGTTTTTGTTGATTACAATTTAACTTTTAAAGATAAATAATTGTTGTCTTTTTCTTGATTTACAATTTTGTTTGTAGTTTTAATTTTTTGTCGGCAGTATTTTTCTCATTAATTTCAAGATTTGCCAAGTGGTTTTAATTTTTTTATATTTTTAATTCCGTATTTTGATCTTTTTCGAGGGTAAGCCAAAGAATTCAAAGAAATGTCGATCCAGCTGCATTAAATTGGATACCTATAAGTGCAGAAATACTGCTTCATTTTTCAGAAATAAGGTATCTGAAGAAATTTGAAAAAATCTTAAATTTCCAAAGTGTGCTAAAATTACATTTGCATTTAGTTTGAATAGTTGAGACTGATTTTAAAAATTTGTATTTTATAATATGTAGTTTTGATTAATAACAGGTTATTTTGGTGTATCAGACATATTCCTAGGTTACCCACAAGATTTTATATCGATTTTTGAACATTACTCTACCCAAAATGTTGCAAACTAGGTACAAATACAGGATTTGAAATATCACGAATAAGCTCTCCGGAAATGGTTTATAAATATAATGATTCAAGTGAACATGATAAATTACTATGAGAGGTGCAAATTCGTTTAGAGTGAAAATATCGCTATTTTCGGGCGCATTTGCCTTGAAAATTAATAGAAAAAAACATGAATGTTTAGAAATAATGAATCTTTATTTATGCTTTAAATATGCAAAAAATAGCATTTTAACTTTGCAATTAGTTTACTCGATTTAAAGGAATGTTATACACATAATTTGCGAACATACTCCTCGACTCGGTAGGTTTATTTTTGCAATTAAACAAATAAGGTATGTTATTCACCTGTATTTCTTAACATTTTTTTATTTCGGTACTGAATAAATAAATAAATAAGTTAAAAAATAAACAAAATATTCCTTCATACCACCTACTTACATATTATTTTTATGCTGTATAGAAATTCCTCGAAACCACCAAAAACGATAATTCTAATGTCATTATTAGAAGATCGAGATTATATGAATGTATTCAAGAGTACACAAGCAAGTGCACAAAAAAGGATAAATGAGAGCAAAAAATTGCAAACACAAACAACCGTCACCAAGTCTACCATTGCTTCAGAACACTCATGTAGTCTCCACATCCACCCCAAACGTGAAAATAGATAAATCCTCTAAAGAACAAATTTTTCCTTCAAAAACGAAAATGCTTGCCAAGATCGACAAGAATGAAATAAATATACCTGAAGAAGTGTACACACACACAAGCAAAATTTAAGTTAGAGCAAACTATGAAGACAAAAAAACTACCACCACACAACCTTCATTAATTGCAAAAAAAAAAAAACAGACAAAATACCCAAAACCAACAACAAAAACAGATACACTTGCGATAGTGGTGAAATGAGTTTCAGTTCGATGCAACTTGAAAGCTTCATACAGCAAAAGCTTTTCTCGCCAAGTACAAAACATGTATGAGAGGTGGAGGCAATCTAAGTGGAGGCAATCTCACTCAAATCGGCTCCTTTTTCTTTATATGAAGCGGCCTGTCTTTATTATTATTTAGTCTATGATATAATTTATGTACATAGCGGAATCACAAAATCTTGCCTTAGAGTGCCCGAAGGTGTCAACACATGCACTAAATTGAGATTATTAAATTTAAATTTAAACAAATGGTGGCTCACTAAGGACAAAGGAAAGATGTGAACGAGGGGTGTCTGCTTTATTATTTTGTGGCTTGTGTACGCATATTCATACATAACATCATAGACTAACTAATAATAAAGACAGGCCACTTCATATAAAGAAAAAGGACCCTATTTGAGATTGCCTCCACTTAGATTGCCTCCACCTCAAACATGTTTTGTACTTGGCGAGAAAAGCTTTTGCTCTATATGAAGCTTTCAAGTTGCATCGAACTGAAATTCATTTCACCACTATCGCAAGTGTACCTGTTTTTGTTGTTGGTTTTTGGGTATTTTGTATTTTGTCTGTTTTTTTTTTTGCAATTAATGAAGGTTGTGAAGCAGTGGTGGTAGTTTTTTTGTCTTCATAGTTTGCTCAACTTAAATTTTGCTTGTGTGTGTGTACACTTCAGGTAGGTATATTTATTTCATTCTTGTCGATCTTGGCAAGAATTTTCGTTTTTGAAGGAAAAATTTGTTCTTTGGAGGATTTCTCTGTTTTCACGTTTGGGGGTGGATGTGAAGAATATATGAGGTTTCTGAAGCAATGGCAGACTTGGTGGCGGTTGTTTGTGTTTGCCATTTTTTGCTCTCATTTATCCTTTTTTGTGCGCTTGTTTGTGTTCTTTTGCATATACATTCATAAATATAATTTCGATCTTCTAGTAATGACATAAGAATTTTCGTTTTTGGTGGTTTCGAGGATTTCTATACAGCATTATGAAGGATTATTTGTTTATTTTATGTATTTATTTATTCAGTACCGAAATAAAAAAAATTTTAAAAAAATACAGATGAATAACATACCTTTATTTGTTTTATTGCAAAAATAAGCTTACCGAGTTGAGAAGTATGTCGTATGTTCGCAAAAGATGTGTATAACATTCCAAAATAGCCATATTTTCACTCTAAACGAATTTGCACTACTTATAGTAATTTATCATGTTCATTTGAATCATTATAATTTTAAAAATATAATCCTTGTTATATTATCATTCATTTCATACCTGAAAAAAGAATTACTGAAGTTATAAACCATTTCCGGAGAGCTTATTCGTGATATTCCAAATCCTGTATTTGTAGGTACCTAGTTTGCAAAATTTTGGGTTGAGTAATGTTCATCAATTTTAATTAATTGACATCAGGTGGTTAACCTAGAAATATGTCTGATACACCAAAATAACCTGTTATTAATCAAAATTATTATAAAATACAAATTTTTAAAATCGTATTTGAAATGAGAACTTTCGAAACCTCTCAAGTTTCAACTACTCAAACTAAATGCAAATATAATTTTAACACGCTTTGAAAATTTAAGATTTTTTCAAATTTCTTCAGATACCTACCTAATTTCTGAAAAACGAGGCAGCAATTCTCGACTTATAGGTATAGAATTTAATGCAGCGGGATCGACATTTTTTGTTTGCTTAACCTCGAAAATGATCAAAATACAAATTTGCTTGCAATTGATTAATAAATTGAAACTTAATTGTGGAGCTTGTGAGCAACACACATATAAACATACTCGTATTTATATGTATATTCAAATTTTAGTTGGGTTTTGCAAAATAGAATTTTGGAAAAATAAAATCATTTGGTGGGTGCGGTCAACAAATATAAACTATATAATTCGCTGGTAGGAGGTGGAGGATTAATTTAGCAGTTTTTGAATGTATGTATGTAAATATCTTAAAGAATCCATTATCTATGCTTTCTGTTTGAAAATGTTATTTATTAGATATTTTAAGCTTATATTAAGAATCTGTATCTTCTCAAAATTCAAGTAAACTTTTTATTTTCTAGGCACATGTACTCGAAGTAGTGGTATTTTCTCTCTTAACCAAGTTGCACCTTTTACAATAATTTCATCATCATCATCATCATCGTGTCCTGTAACCCCGGCTGGGGCATAGGGCGTCACAATAATTTCATATTCAATCGAAATATTAATATTTTTATAAAAATATTAATATTTTATATTATCTTTTAGTTGATACCTCATTTGTTAGAAAAAATAGAATTACTGAAGTTATGTATAAGCCATTTTCGGAGAGCTTGTGAATGATTTTCCAAATCACGAATTTTATCGATACTTGTGAGCAATAATGTACAGCAATGTTTTATATATATGTACATATGACAACTTTTCTTAGAACTTCCTGAAAAAGTTCAATATAAACATTATACATTATTCTATTAATATTTCCGTTTGACCCTGAAGACATAGTTAGACTTCGATATACATATAAAGGCAAGAAAAATAAAAATACACAATGCGTTTTATTGAACTTTTATGAAGCAAAACAAAAGGTGATATTAAATCTAATTTTAATATTATATTATATTATTATATTCTTAGGACTTCATGAATAAAAGCATCTGGTGGGGGGGGTGGTTGAAATATATAACCCATATAGTTTGCCATAAGGAGGATCAATTAAGTAGTTTCTTAATATAAGACTTTTTAAAAAGACATTTAAATTTTGAAAACAGAGAACTTTTTTTTTATTTAATTAAAATGATTTATTTAAATAACTGTGGTAAATTGTTAGCGCACTTCTCTAACAGATCTTTGCTTATAAAAGTTGGCATGTAGATAGAAGTTCAGTTTCAATCAGTACAAAAATTGAAAAATGATTCGTAGTTTGCTCTTAATTTGCTATCCCAGCCCAAAAAGTTCATTTTTATGTTTTTCAATGATTTTGTTTATTAAAATTTAGCTTTTAAAGATAGATAATTTTTGTCTTTATCTTGCCTTTTTTGTTTTCTTGGTAGTTTCTTTTTTGTTGCATTTTTTACATTGTTTCTGTAGTTTTAGTTTTTTGTCGGCAGTATTTTTCTCATTAATTTCAAGTTTGCTAAGTGGTTTTAATTTTGTTATATTTTAAATTCAGTTAAATCAATCACAACAAAAACATAAATGTTAAAAAAAGAGCCAAGTTCTTATATGTACAAGAAACCTGTGCGTAAAAAGTCAGCAAAAAAAAGTAACGAGATCTAAAATATATGCCAAGTTTTAAGTTCATGAAGTTTAATATAAAATATCTTAAGTAAAGTAATATCGAAACAATTCCAAATTATGACAGAAATTTGGTATTTAATGATTACTGATTAAAATTTGGTGGATTTACTTGGCAAGTTTTCTTTTAATTACTTACTTAATCACAATTTAAAAATGTATGAAAACTTGACCAGTGAATCCACAATATTTTAATCAGTAATCATTAAATACCAAATTTCTGTCATGATTTGGAATTGTTTCGGTAATACTTTACTTAAGATATTTGATATTAAACTTCATGAACTTAAAACTTGGCATATACATATTTTAGATCTCATTACTTTTTTTTGCTGACTTTTTACGCACAGGTTTCTTGTACATATAAGAACTTGGCTCTTTTTTTAACATTTATGTTTTTGTTGTGATTGATTTATCTGAATTTAAAATATAACAAAATTAATACCACTTAGCAAACTTGAAATTAATGAGAAAAATACTGCCGACAAAAAACTAAAACTACGGAAACACTCCTTTTTGCAAAGATTTACTTTACCAGGTGAAAATCAAGCCCTACCGCTCTACAAAGTTTCATAATTCTACGACAACCGAAAGTGCTCCATGTAAATAATAGCAATTCTGATAAAAATGGTGGATGGCACGCCCCCTGAATGGAAAATTCCAAATTTTCAATTTTTTTCTTTCAAAGTACTTTAAGCCCTACCGATATACCAATTTCCACCGTTCTACAACAATCGAAAGTGCTCCATGTAATTTATTAGAATTTTTAAGAATGTGGGTGGATGCCACACCCCTGAATGCAAAATTCCAATTTTTCAATATTTTTCTTTCAAAGTTCTTCAAGCCCTATCTACCTACCAATTTTCATCGTTCTACAACAATCGGAAGCGCTCCATATAATTTATAAGAATTTTTAAGAAAGTTGGTGGATGCCACGCCCCCTGAATATAAAATTGAAGATTTTCGATTTTTTCCTTTGTATGCACCACAAGGCCTACCGTTGTGCGAAATTTCAAGCTTCTACGATGTCGGGAAGTGCTCCATAATTTTGATGATCTGTCAGTGAGTCAGTCAGTCAGTTACGGTTTTTGCGATTTTTGAAGTCCAATATCTCGGGAATTACTAATGCTAAAGACTTGAAATTTGGTGAGCCACCTGTGTTTAATCAGTTCAGCAAATTCTGCGAATTTGAAGTTTCGGACTTTATTGGTACTGAAGTTAGAGGGGGGTTGAAAATCACCTGAGTTTGATCCTGTAAAAAGGGTGTAGTGCCGCGAACTTGGCAGGGCACTACCGTGCCCTTTGATAATTAACATGTTCCTTTTAAATTACTGTTTGTTGAATGAGCAATTTTTGTTCAAAGAAAAAGGTCACAAATTTTAGAGGAATGTACATAATGTACGAGTATTTCAATGGTTGTTCTCATTTCAATTCTCTTATTTATGCACCATTTATTTATACAATATTTTTTTTTATTTTTTTTTTTTCATTTTTGTTACTCTATTTTCTTTTTTTCGTTTTTATTTCTTTTTTTTACAGTTTTAATTTTTGATTTTTTATTTTTTATTATTTTTATTTTATTTTTTTTGTTTTTGTAATTTTTTTTAAAATAATATTTAAGCATTTGAGCTTCTGATGATTTTTAATTTCAACTCTTATTTTTATTATATAAAAACGATAAATTCGATGAAATTTTATTCTTATATTATTTATATTTTTATAAAAGTTGTAATTGTTGGAATAGATATGAAATTATTGTATGAGGCCTAACTTGGTTTATAGAGAAAATATCAATTCTTTCAAGCAAATTTTCCTGAAAATCAATAGTAAGCTTTAATATTAAGAAATAAAATGAATCTTAAACGAAGTACAGAATCTTAGATTATGCTTTAAATATCCAATAATAGTATTTTCGAATAGAAAGAACAGAAAATGGCTTTTTAAAGATAAATTTACATACATTCAAAAACTGCTAAATTAATCCTCCACCTCCTACCAGCGAATTATATAGTTCATGTCTGTTGATCACACCCACCAATTGATTTCAGTTTTCCATCCTAACTAAAATTTGAATATACTCGTACATATACGAGTATGTTTATGTGTATTGCAGTTAAGTTTCAATTTATTAATCAATTGCAAGCAAATTTGTATTTTGATCATTTTCATTTTCACTTAGCAAAACAAAAAAAAAATCAAAAAAATCTCGATCCCACTGCATTAAATTCTATATAAGTCGAGAAATAATGCTGCTTTGTTTTTCAGAAATTTGGTTGGTATCTGTATCTGAAGAAATTTTTAAACAATCTTTAAAAAAGCATGCTTAAATTATATTAGTATTTAGTTTGAGTAGTTGAGAGGTTTCGAAAGGTATAAAAGCAAGCTTTCACTCCATTAACAATAATGTTCTCATTTTAAATACGATTTTAAAAATTTGTATTTTATAATAATTTTGATTAATAACAGGTTATATTGGTGTATCAGACATATTTCCAGGTTAACCACATGATTCTATATCAATTTTTGAACATTACTCAACCTAAAATTTTGCAAACTAGGTACAAATACAGGATTTGGAATATCACGAATAAGCTCTCCGGAAATGGTTTATAACTTCAGTAATTCTTTTTTGAGGTATGAAATGAATGATAATATAACAAGGATTATATTTTTAGAAAATTATAATGATTAAAGTGAACATGATAAATTACTAGGTACATATATGAAGTGCAAATTTGTTTAGAGTGAAAATATTGCTATTTTCGGGCGCATTTTCCTAGAATTTAATAATAATAGAAAAAACATGAATGTATGGAAAAAATTAATCTTTATTTATGCTTTAAATATGCAAGAAATAGCATTTTAACTTTGCAATAAGTTTACTCGATTTAAAGGAATGTTATACACATCATTTGCGAACATACTCCTCGACTCGGTAAGTTTATTTTTGCAATTAAACAAATAAGGTATGTTATTCACCTATATTCCTTAACCTAAATAAATAAATATATATAATAAACAAAATATTTCTTCATACCACCTACCTTCATATCATTTTTGTGCTGTAAAGAAGTCCTCGAAACCACCAAAAACGAAAATTCTAATGTCATTTCTAGAAGATCGAGATTATATGAATGTATGCAAGAGTACACAAGCAAGCGCACAAAAAAGGATAAATGAGAGCAAAAAATTGCAAACACAAACAACCGCCACCAAGTCTACCATTATTCTATTCTTCACAACCACCCCCAAACGTGAAAACAGAGAAATCCTCCAAAGAACAAATTTTTCCTTCAAAAACGAAAATTCTTGCCAAGATCGACAAGAATGAAATAAATATACCTACCTGAAGTGTACACACACACAAGCAAAATTTAAGTTGAGCAAACTATGAAGACAAAAAAACTACCACCACTGCTTCACAACCTTCATTAATTGCAAAAAAAAAACAGACAAAATACAAAATACCCAAAAACCAAAAACAAAAACAGGTACACTTGCGATAGTGGTGAAATGAATTTCAGTTCGATGCAACTTGAAAGCTTCATATAGAGCAAAAGCTTTTCTCGCCAAGTACAAAACATGTTTGAGGTGGAGGCAATCTAAGTGGAGGCAATCTCAAATAGGGTCCTTTTTCTTTATATGAAGCGGCCTGTCTTTATTATTAGCATAGACTAACTAATAATAAAGACAGGCCGCTTCATATAAAGAAAAAGGACCCTATTTGAGATTGCCTCCACTTAGATTGCCTCCACCTCAAACATGTTTTGTACTTGGCGAGAAAAGCTTTTGCTCTATATGAAGCTTTCAAGTTGCATCGAACTGAAATTCATTTCACCACTATCGCAAGTGTACCTGTTTTTGTTTTTGGTTTTTGGGTATTTTGTATTTTGTCTGTTTTTTTTTTGCAATTAATGAAGGTTGTGAAGCAGTGGTGGTAGTTTTTTTGTCTTCATAGTTTGCTCAACTTAAATTTTGCTTGTGTGTGTGTACACTTCAGGTAGGTATATTTATTTCATTCTTGTCGATCTTGGCAAGAATTTTCGTTTTTGAAGGAAAAATTTGTTCTTTGGAGGATTTCTCTGTTTTCACGTTTGGGGGTGGTTGTGAAGAATAGAATAATGGTAGACTTGGTGGCGGTTGTTTGTGTTTGCAATTTTTTGCTCTCATTTATCCTTTTTTGTGCGCTTGCTTGTGTACTCTTGCATACATTCATATAATCTCGATCTTCTAGAAATGACATTAGAATTTTCGTTTTTGGTGGTTTCGAGGACTTCTTTACAGCACAAAAATGATATGAAGGTAGGTGGTATGAAGAAATATTTTGTTTATTATATATATTTATTTATTTAGGTTAAGGAATATAGGTGAATAACATACCTTATTTGTTTAATTGCAAAAATAAACTTACCGAGTCGAGGAGTATGTTCGCAAATGATGTGTATAACATTCCTTTAAATCGAGTAAACTTATTGCAAAGTTAAAATGCTATTTCTTGCATATTTAAAGCATAAATAAAGATTAATTTTTTCCATACATTCATGTTTTTTCTATTATTATTAAATTCTAGGAAAATGCGCCCGAAAATAGCAATATTTTCACTCTAAACAAATTTGCACTTCATATATGTACCTAGTAATTTATCATGTTCACTTTAATCATTATAATTTTCTAAAAATATAATCCTTGTTATATTATCATTCATTTCATACCTCAAAAAAGAATTACTGAAGTTATAAACCATTTCCGGAGAGCTTATTCGTGATATTCCAAATCCTGTATTTGTACCTAGTTTGCAAAATTTTAGGTTGAGTAATGTTCAAAAATTGATATAGAATCATGTGGTTAACCTGGAAATATGTCTGATACACCAATATAACCTGTTATTAATCAAAATTATTATAAAATACAAATTTTTAAAATCGTATTTAAAATGAGAACATTATTGTTAATGGAGTGAAAGCTTGCTTTTATACCTTTCGAAACCTCTCAACTACTCAAACTAAATACTAATATAATTTAAGCATGCTTTTTTAAAGATTGTTTAAAAATTTCTTCAGATACAGATACCAACCAAATTTCTGAAAAACAAAGCAGCATTATTTCTCGACTTATATAGAATTTAATGCAGTGGGATCGAGATTTTTTTGATTTTTTTTTTGTTTTGCTAAGTGAAAATGAAAATGATCAAAATACAAATTTGCTTGCAATTGATTAATAAATTGAAACTTAACTGCAATACACATAAACATACTCGTATATGTACGAGTATATTCAAATTTTAGTTAGGATGGAAAACTGAAATCAATTGGTGGGTGTGATCAACAGACATGAACTATATAATTCGCTGGTAGGAGGTGGAGGATTAATTTAGCAGTTTTTGAATGTATGTAAATTTATCTTTAAAAAGCCATTTTCTGTTCTTTCTATTCGAAAATACTATTATTGGATATTTAAAGCATAATCTAAGATTCTGTACTTCGTTTAAGATTCATTTTATTTCTTAATATTAAAGCTTACTATTGATTTTCAGGAAAATTTGCTTGAAAGAATTGATATTTTCTCTATAAACCAAGTTAGGCCTCATACAATAATTTCATATCTATTCCAACAATTACAACTTTTATAAAAATATAAATAATATAAGAATAAAATTTCATCGAATTTATCGTTTTTATATAATAAAAAATAAGAGTTGAAATTAAAAATCATCAGAAGCTCAAATGCTTAAATATTATTTTAAAAAAAATTACAAAAACAAAAAAAATAAAATAAAAATAATAAAAAATAAAAAATCAAAAATTAAAACTGTAAAAAAAAGAAATAAAAACGAAAAAAAGAAAATAGAGTAACAAAAATGAAAAAAAAAAAATAAAAAAAAATATTGTATAAATAAATGGTGCATAAATAAGAGAATTGAAATGAGAACAACCATTGAAATACTCGTACATTATGTACATTCCTCTAAAATTTGTGACCTTTTTCTTTGAACAAAAATTGCTCATTCAACAAACAGTAATTTAAAAGGAACATGTTAATTATCAAAGGGCACGGTAGTGCCCTGCCAAGTTCGCGGCACTACACCCTTTTTACAGGATCAAACTCAGGTGATTTTCAACCCCCCTCTAACTTCAGTACCAATAAAGTCCGAAACTTCAAATTCGCAGAATTTGCTGAACTGATTAAACACAGGTGGCTCACCAAATTTCAAGTCTTTAGCATTAGTAATTCCCGAGATATTGGACTTCAAAAATCGCAAAAACCGTAACTGACTGACTGACTCACTGACAGATCATCAAAATTATGGAGCACTTCCCGACATCGTAGAAGCTTGAAATTTCGCACAACGGTAGGCCTTGTGGTGCATACAAAGGAAAAAATCGAAAATCTTCAATTTTATATTCAGGGGGCGTGGCATCCACCAACTTTCTTAAAAATTCTTATAAATTATATGGAGCGCTTCCGATTGTTGTAGAACGATGAAAATTGGTAGGTAGATAGGGCTTGAAGAACTTTGAAAGAAAAATATTGAAAAATTGGAATTTTGCATTCAGGGGTGTGGCATCCACCCACATTCTTAAAAATTCTAATAAATTACATGGAGCACTTTCGATTGTTGTAGAACGGTGGAAATTGGTATATCGGTAGGGCTTAAAGTACTTTGAAAGAAAAAAATTGAAAATTTGGAATTTTCCATTCAGGGGGCGTGCCATCCACCATTTTTATCAGAATTGCTATTATTTACATGGAGCACTTTCGGTTGTCGTAGAATTATGAAACTTTGTAGAGCGGTAGGGCTTGATTTTCACCTGGTAAAGTAAATCTTTGCAAAAAGGAGTGTTTCCGTAGTTTTAGTTTTTTGTCGGCAGTATTTTTCTCATTAATTTCAAGTTTGCTAAGTGGTATTAATTTTGTTATATTTTAAATTCAGATAAATCAATCACAACAAAAACATAAATGTTAAAAAAAGAGCCAAGTTCTTATATGTACAAGAAACCTGTGCGTAAAAAGTCAGCAAAAAAAAGTAATGAGATCTAAAATATGTATATGCCAAGTTTTAAGTTCATGAAGTTTAATATCAAATATCTTAAGTAAAGTATTACCGAAACAATTCCAAATCATGACAGAAATTTGGTATTTAATGATTACTGATTAAAATATTGTGGATTCACTGGTCAAGTTTTCATACATTTTTAAATTGTGATTAAGTAAGTAATTAAAAGAAAACTTGCCAAGTAAATCCACCAAATTTTAATCAGTAATCATTAAATACCAAATTTCTGTCATAATTTGGAATTGTTTCGATATTACTTTACTTAAGATATTTTATATTAAACTTCATGAACTTAAAACTTGGCATATATTTTAGATCTCGTTACTTTTTTTTGCTGACTTTTTACGCACAGGTTTCTTGTACATATAAGAACTTGGCTCTTTTTTTAACATTCATGTTTTTGTTGTGATTGATTTAACTGAATTTAAAATATAACAAAATTAAAACCACTTAGCAAACTTGAAATTAATGAGAAAAATACTGCCGACAAAAAACTAAAACTACAGAAACAATGTAAAAAATGCAACAAAAAAGAAACTACCAAGAAAACAAAAAAGGCAAGATAAAGACAAAAATTATCTATCTTTAAAAGCTAAATTTTAATAAACAAAATCATTGAAAAACATAAAAATGAACTTTTTGGGCTGGGATAGCAAATTAAGAGCAAACTACGAATCATTTTTCAATTTTTGTACTGATTGAAACTGAACTTCTATCTACATGCCAACTTTTATAAGCAAAGATCTGTTAGAGAAGTGCGCTAACAATTTACCACAGTTATTTAAATAAATCATTTTAATTAAATAAAAAAAAGGTTCTCTGTTTTCAAAATTTAAATGTCTTTTTAAAAAGTCTTATATTAAGAAACTACTTAATTGATCCTCCTTATGGCAAACTATATGGGTTATATATTTCAACCACCCCCCCCACCAGATGCTTTTATTCATGAAGTCCTAAGAATATAATAATATAATATAATATTAAAATTAGATTTAATATCACCTTTTGTTTTGCTTCATAAAAGTTCAATAAAACGCATTGTGTATTTTTATTTTTCTTGCCTTTATATGTATATCGAAGTCTAACTATGTCTTCAGGGTCAAACGGAAATATTAATAGAATAATGTATAATGTTTATATTGAACTTTTTCAGGAAGTTCTAAGAAAAGTTGTCATATGTACATATATATAAAACATTGCTGTACATTATTGCTCACAAGTATCGATAAAATTCGTGATTTGGAAAATCATTCACAAGCTCTCCGAAAATGGCTTATACATAACTTCAGTAATTCTATTTTTTCTAACAAATGAGGTATCAACTAAAAGATAACACTAGTTTACAAAATTTTGGGTCATGGTAGGGTCCTTAGAAAAAATATATTTTCTAGATTAATTTTGGGTCACTGAACACGAAAATCAAAACTATTTTTTTTTCCAAAGAAGCGTTTTCGAGATATGCGCAAAAATCATTTTCTCAGCAATTTTTTCAGATATTCCCATAAATCTCGCTAACGGCATAGCTAATTTACTTAAAATATGTATTTTCTGAATGATGTGATCTGTCTCTTTCCGACGATGTACTGTTTGTATAAGTCGGACTGAAATTTTATAAGTTACAGGCATTCAAATTTTCAAAAACTAGTATTTTTGAAAAATTTCTAGTTTTTGATTGCTCCATATGGATAGAAAAAAAAATATTTAAAATAATTTTAAGGACTCAAGTTAAGGACAGTTTTTTTCACACCAAAATGCGCTGAAACACAATTTTGGTCAGCGAATAACTTTTTTCACATAGAGATTTGAAATGAATTCTCTTAGTAACTATTGTAGTTAATAAAAATACCTTTCCAACGATATATATAACGTCATTATTGGTCTTAGAGTTTAGTGTGTTCAATTCCCCTTTGTTTGGAAATGAGAATGGCCTAAGA
Organism: Dasysyrphus tricinctus; assembly: GCA_963921185.1. Lineage (NCBI taxonomy): Eukaryota > Metazoa > Arthropoda > Insecta > Diptera > Syrphidae > Dasysyrphus > Dasysyrphus tricinctus. Next base: position 37,907,050 of record OY992534.1, read on the forward strand.
GGCGAAGAGGGTGATAACTAAGACAAAAATTTTTTGGTCAAAAACTTTATTTAAGGACATAGAATTTTGATTTTAGAGGTTTCTGATTTTAAAAAATGAATTTCAATTCAATAATATACATTTATATGACTTTTATTGAAAAAAATTAAATTGCCTTTTTTCACTAATTATTTAATAACTTCTACATTTATCGTCCGATTTTGAAAAACTTTGGCTTAAATCTTTGTTAAAAAGATTGTTTTTCACTTGAGTCCTTAAAATTATTTTAAATATTTTTTTTTCTATCCATATGGAGCAATCAAAAACTAGAAATTTTTCAAAAATACTAGTTTTTGAAAATTTGAATGCCTGTAACTTATAAAATTTCAGTCCGACTTATACAAACAGTACATCGTCGGAAAGAGACAGATCACATCATTCAGAAAATACATATTTTAAGTAAATTAGCTATGCCGTTAGCGAGATTTATGGGAATATCTGAAAAAATTGCTGAGAAAATGATTTTTGCGCATATCTCGAAAACGCTTCTTTGGAAAAAAAAATAGTTTTGATTTTCGTGTTCAGTGACCCAAAATAAGTCTAGAAAATATATTTTTTCTAAGGACCCTACCATGACCCAAAATTTTGTAAACTAGTGTAATATAAAATATTAATATTTTTATAAAAATATTAATATTTCGATTGAATATGAAATTATTGTGACGCCCTATGCCCCAGCCGGGGTTACAGGACACGATGATGATGATGATGATGAAATTATTGTAAAAGGTGCAACTTGGTTAAGAGAGAAAATACCACTACTTCGAGTACATGTGCCTAGAAAATAAAAAGTTTACTTGAATTTTGAGAAGATACAGATTCTTAATATAAGCTTAAAATATCTAATAAATAACATTTTCAAACAGAAAGCATAGATAATGGATTCTTTAAGATATTTACATACATACATTCAAAAACTGCTAAATTAATCCTCCACCTCCTACCAGCGAATTATATAGTTTATATTTGTTGACCGCACCCACCAAATGATTTTATTTTTCCAAAATTCTATTTTGCAAAACCCAACTAAAATTTGAATATACATATAAATACGAGTATGTTTATATGTGTGTTGCTCACAAGCTCCACAATTAAGTTTCAATTTATTAATCAATTGCAAGCAAATTTGTATTTTGATCATTTTCGAGGTTAAGCAAACAAAAAATGTCGATCCCGCTGCATTAAATTCTATACCTATAAGTCGAGAATTGCTGCCTCGTTTTTCAGAAATTAGGTAGGTATCTGAAGAAATTTGAAAAAATCTTAAATTTTCAAAGCGTGTTAAAATTATATTTGCATTTAGTTTGAGTAGTTGAAACTTGAGAGGTTTCGAAAGTTCTCATTTCAAATACGATTTTAAAAATTTGTATTTTATAATAATTTTGATTAATAACAGGTTATTTTGGTGTATCAGACATATTTCTAGGTTAACCACCTGATGTCAATTAATTAAAATTGATGAACATTACTCAACCCAAAATTTTGCAAACTAGGTACCTACAAATACAGGATTTGGAATATCACGAATAAGCTCTCCGGAAATGGTTTATAACTTCAGTAATTCTTTTTTCAGGTATGAAATGAATGATAATATAACAAGGATTATATTTTTAAAATTATAATGATTCAAATGAACATGATAAATTACTATAAGTAGTGCAAATTCGTTTAGAGTGAAAATATGGCTATTTTGGAATGTTATACACATCTTTTGCGAACATACGACATACTTCTCAACTCGGTAAGCTTATTTTTGCAATAAAACAAATAAAGGTATGTTATTCATCTGTATTTTTTTAAAATTTTTTTTATTTCGGTACTGAATAAATAAATACATAAAATAAACAAATAATCCTTCATAATGCTGTATAGAAATCCTCGAAACCACCAAAAACGAAAATTCTTATGTCATTACTAGAAGATCGAAATTATATTTATGAATGTATATGCAAAAGAACACAAACAAGCGCACAAAAAAGGATAAATGAGAGCAAAAAATGGCAAACACAAACAACCGCCACCAAGTCTGCCATTGCTTCAGAAACCTCATATATTCTTCACATCCACCCCCAAACGTGAAAACAGAGAAATCCTCCAAAGAACAAATTTTTCCTTCAAAAACGAAAATTCTTGCCAAGATCGACAAGAATGAAATAAATATACCTACCTGAAGTGTACACACACACAAGCAAAATTTAAGTTGAGCAAACTATGAAGACAAAAAAACTACCACCACTGCTTCACAACCTTCATTAATTGCAAAAAAAAAAACAGACAAAATACAAAATACCCAAAAACCAACAACAAAAACAGGTACACTTGCGATAGTGGTGAAATGAATTTCAGTTCGATGCAACTTGAAAGCTTCATATAGAGCAAAAGCTTTTCTCGCCAAGTACAAAACATGTTTGAGGTGGAGGCAATCTAAGTGGAGGCAATCTCAAATAGGGTCCTTTTTCTTTATATGAAGTGGCCTGTCTTTATTATTAGTTAGTCTATGATGTTATGTATGAATATGCGTACACAAGCCACAAAATAATAAAGCAGACACCCCTCGTTCACATCTTTCCTTTGTCCTTAGTGAGCCACCATTTGTTTAAATTTAAATTTAATAATCTCAATTTAGTGCATGTGTTGACACCTTCGGGCACTCTAAGGCAAGATTTTGTGATTCCGCTATGTACATAAATTATATCATAGACTAAATAATAATAAAGACAGGCCGCTTCATATAAAGAAAAAGGAGCCGATTTGAGTGAGATTGCCTCCACTTAGATTGCCTCCACCTCTCATACATGTTTTGTACTTGGCGAGAAAAGCTTTTGCTGTATGAAGCTTTCAAGTTGCATCGAACTGAAACTCATTTCACCACTATCGCAAGTGTATCTGTTTTTGTTGTTGGTTTTGGGTATTTTGTCTGTTTTTTTTTTTTTGCAATTAATGAAGGTTGTGTGGTGGTAGTTTTTTTGTCTTCATAGTTTGCTCTAACTTAAATTTTGCTTGTGTGTGTGTACACTTCTTCAGGTATATTTATTTCATTCTTGTCGATCTTGGCAAGCATTTTCGTTTTTGAAGGAAAAATTTGTTCTTTAGAGGATTTATCTATTTTCACGTTTGGGGTGGATGTGGAGACTACATGAGTGTTCTGAAGCAATGGTAGACTTGGTGACGGTTGTTTGTGTTTGCAATTTTTTGCTCTCATTTATCCTTTTTTGTGCACTTGCTTGTGTACTCTTGAATACATTCATATAATCTCGATCTTCTAATAATGACATTAGAATTATCGTTTTTGGTGGTTTCGAGGAATTTCTATACAGCATAAAAATAATATGTAAGTAGGTGGTATGAAGGAATATTTTGTTTATTTTTTAACTTATTTATTTATTTATTCAGTACCGAAATAAAAAAATGTTAAGAAATACAGGTGAATAACATACCTTATTTGTTTAATTGCAAAAATAAACCTACCGAGTCGAGGAGTATGTTCGCAAATTATGTGTATAACATTCCTTTAAATCGAGTAAACTAATTGCAAAGTTAAAATGCTATTTTTTGCATATTTAAAGCATAAATAAAGATTCATTATTTCTAAACATTCATGTTTTTTTCTATTAATTTTCAAGGCAAATGCGCCCGAAAATAGCGATATTTTCACTCTAAACGAATTTGCACCTCTCATAGTAATTTATCATGTTCACTTGAATCATTATATTTATAAACCATTTCCGGAGAGCTTATTCGTGATATTTCAAATCCTGTATTTGTACCTAGTTTGCAACATTTTGGGTAGAGTAATGTTCAAAAATCGATATAAAATCTTGTGGGTAACCTAGAAATATGTCTGATACACCAAAATAACCTGTTATTAATCAAAACTACATATTATAAAATACAAATTTTTAAAATCATATTTAAAATGAGAACATTATTGTAAATGGAGTGAAAATTTGCTTTTAAGCCTTTCGAAACCTCTCAACTACTCAAATTAAATGCAAATATAAGATTTAATTAATTAATTAATTGAAATTTATTTGGGAGCTTGTGAGCAATACACATAAACATACTCGTAAATGTATGTTAAAATTTTAGTTTGGTTTTGCAAAATAGAATTTTGGAAAACCAAAATCATTTGGTGGGTGTCGTCATAATATGAACTATATAATTCACAGGTAGGATTAATAATGGCAGTTTTTGAATGTATGTAAATATATTTAAGAATCCATTATCTATGCACGTACTCGAAGAAGTGGTATCTTCTCTCTTAACCAAGTTGCACCTTTTACAATAATTTCATATTCATTCCAAATATTACTTTGTTTTTATAAAAATATAAACTTTTTATATTATCTTTTAGTTGATACCTCATTTGTTAGAAAAAATTGAATTACTGAAGTTATAAGCCATTTTTGGAGAGCTTGTGTATGATTTTCCAAATCCCGAATTTTATCGATACTTGTGAGCAATAATGTACAGCAATGTTTTATATAAATATGAAAACTTTTCTTAGAACTTTCTGAAAAAGTTCAATATATTCGTGGCGGTCGTGAAGAACCAGGTAACTCAAACTCTTAGAAAGTTTATAAGGTCAGGGTTTATGTTGAATATCCTGCACAAAACGTTACTAATGTGGAAAAAAGTGTTCATAATGTATTTTCAGATGTATTAGGAAAATATTACATAAGGGTAAAATTTCGTAAAATTTTGTTAAGTATTTTTTTTTCAAATTATTAATTTAACAACAGGTATCTCGACTTACCGCCACGGATATACATTATACATAATTCTATTAATATTTCCGTTTGACCCTGAAGATGAGGCTATTAGACCTCGATATAGGCAAGAAAAATAAATATACACAATGCGTTTTATTGAACTTTTATGAAGCAAAACAAATGGTAATATTAAATTTAATTTTAATAGTTAAGCTTGTGAGCAATGGACAGCAACAAAAAGTTTTTTATTCTTCATGAATAAAACTATGAAACCATCTGGTGGGGGGGTGGTTGAACTATATAACCCATATACATAGTTTGCCATAAGGAGGATCAATTAAGCTGTTTGTTAATATACGACTTTTTAAAAAGACATTGTTTATATTTTATGTTTTCTTATTTTGAATTTTCCCATTATCGGCTAAACGGATTTAGACTAATTTTTGTATTTCAGCTTATGGTGATAATGAAATTATTTCTTATGATAGGTATATCAAAAGAGCAGTGTGATTTAATTCTAAACTGAATGATTTACTTTTTCCATTAAAATTTTGAAAGCAGAGAACTTTTTTTTTATGTAATTAAATTTATTTATTTAAATAATTCAGGCAAATTGTTAGTGCACTTCTCTAACAGATCTTTGCTGATAAAAGTTGGCATGTAGATAGAAATTCAGTAAAAAAATTGGAAAATGATTCGAAGTTTTGCTCTCAATTTGCTATCCAAGTTCATTTTTATGTTTTTCAATGTTTTTGTTGATTACAATTTAACTTTTAAAGATAAATAATTGTTGTCTTTTTCTTGATTTACAATTTTGTTTGTAGTTTTAATTTTTTGTCAGCAGTATTTTTCTCATTAATTTCAAGATTGCGTATTCCGTATTTTGATCATTTTCGAGGGTAAGCCAAAGAATTCAAAGAAATGTCGATCCAGCTGCATAAATTGGATACCTATAAGTGGAGAAATACTGCTTCATTTTTCAGAAATAAGGTATCTGAAGAAATTTGAAAAAATCTTAAATTTCCAAAGTGTGCTAAAATTACATTTGCATTTAGTCTGAATAGTTGAGACTTGAGAGGTTTCGAAAGGTTTAAAAGCAAGCTTTCACTCCATTTACAATAATGTTCTCATTTTAAATATGATTTTAAAAATTTGTATTTTATAATATGTAGTTTTGATTAATAACAGGTTATTTTGGTGTATCAGACATATTTCTAGGTTACCCACAAGATTTTATATCGATTTTTGAACATTACTCTACCCAAAATGTTGCAAACTAGGTACAAATACAGGATTTGAAATATCACGAATAAGCTCTCCGGAAATGGTTTATAAATATAATGATTCAAGTGAACATGATAAATTACTATGAGAGGTGCAAATTCGTTTAGAGTGAAAATATCGCTATTTTCGGGCGCATTTGCCTTGAAAATTAATAGAAAAAAACATGAATGTTTAGAAATAATGAATCTTTATTTATGCTTTAAATATGCAAAAAATAGCATTTTAACTTTGCAATTAGTTTACTCGATTTAAAGGAATGTTATACACATAATTTGCGAACATACTCCTCGACTCGGTAGGTTTATTTTTGCAATTGAACAAATAAGGTATGTTATTCACCTGTATTTCTTAGCATTTTTTTATTTCGGTACTGAATAAATAAATAAATAAGTTATAAAATAAACAAAATATTCCTTCATACCACCTACCTATATATTATTTTTATGCTGTATAGAAGTCCTCGAAACCACCAAAAACGATAATTCTAATGTCATTATTAGAAGATCGAGATTATATGAATGTATGCAAGAGTACACAAGCAAGCGCACAAAAAAGGATAAATGAGAGCAAAAAATTGCAAACACAAACAACCGCCACCAAGTCTACCATTGCTTCAGAACACTCATATAGTCTCCACATAAATCCTCTAAAGAACAAATTTTTCCTTCAAAAACGAAAATGCTTGCCAAGATCGACAAGAATGAAATAAATATACCTACCTGAAGTGTACACACACACAAGCTAAATTTAAGTTAGAGCAAACTATGAAGACAAAAAAACTACCACCACTGCTTCACAACCTTCATTAATTGCAACAAAAAGAAAACAGACAAAATACCCAAAACCAACAACAAAAACAGGTACACTTGCGATAGTGGTGAAATGAGTTTCAGTTCGATCATTGAGTTTATATACATAGAGGAACCACTTCGATAAAATGAAAATACTACGTTAAAGCGACTTCAGATGTCGCCTTGTGCATCCAAGGACTACAACCATTTTACTCATAAAAGAAAACTAATCTGTGGATCATGTTGCTAGATGTCACCTTATTTGTCTTTATACTTGAACCCTTTCATAATAAAAACAAAAACAAAAAATTGTGGATCCCATGAAATGTGGGAAGCAAACACCTACCTATACCAACACAACATGAACAATGAATAGAATAGAGCAGTGAGCATGAGCAGGTTGCAGGTAGAAATTCAATTTTCTTTCTTTTGTGGAATGGAAATGTGTACTTTTTGTTGTTTTTCTTTGTTGTAACCATCAATGTATCTACCTATACGCATAAAGGGCTAGCTTTGGTATTTGGTAGACATGGCAAGGTTCAAATCTCAGCAGCAAAATTTCGGAGCAGATTTGTTGAAAATGCGGAGTAGGTAGCTAGGTTTATAGCCTATTGAATAGACCGGAAAATGAGAGGTATAAAAGAACAATTACGTGCAAGGGATTTTATTATTGAATATGTTTGTTTGGCCCATAAGCATGCTTAAAACCAAAAATGCTACTAAATTCACCCATGCGTTTCTGAGAGAATGGTCACACTGGCCACTTTTCATTTTTTTTGGTATAACTCGAAAACTAAACCGAATTTAAAAATTTTACTTATAATACTTTTTGTTCAAAATTAAATTTTCTATTGGAATGGATAGTTCAAAAAATTTTACGAAAAAAATTAAGTAGGAAAAGTTAACAAAAACAAACTTAAAAAAAATCAAAAAAACAAGGATATCTAAATTTTTTAATAAATTGTGCATAACTTTTTTTGAAGCAAAGATAGGGTCAAGACATTCATAGACAAAACAAAGTAGAGACTAAAGGCCTTAATATGGCATGTTCAAAAATTGATATTTGTTCAAAATTGACGGAGATATTCTCATTCAAACCTTATCATTTCTTATAATTTTTTTCAGTTTTGGCCCGAAAGTCCCTTTTTCGGTACAATATGGCAAATTTCACATTCGTAAAAATGTTCGAAATCAAAATTTTTGATTTAATATGACATTAGAACTATAGACAATTTATAAAAAGGATGTAAGTTCGCAATTTCGTTTTTCGGCTGTTTTTAAATGCGTTCAGACCTACAGACCGAACGGCTGGTCCGATTAACATAAAATTTGGTACTAGGTGCTAGGAACGTTAAATTTGTCATAAAGTACCAAAAAAAAGGCTTTCGGGAAAAAGTGCGGAAAATGATAAGAAATGGTAAAGTTTGAATGGTTATATCTCTGTCAATTTTTAAATAATATGGCTTTTTTAACATGTCATATTTAAGCCGTAAGACTCCAGTTTACTTTGTTTATGAACGTCTTGAGCGTATCTTTGCTCCGAAAAAAGTTATGCGCAATTTAGAAAAAAATTTAAAAATCTTAGATTTTTCGATTTTTTTTTATGTTGGTTTTTGTTAACTTTTCCTGCTTAAATTTTTTCCTAAAATTTTTTGAACTATCCATTCCAATAGAAAATTTAATTTTGAACAAAAAGTATTATATGTAAAATTTTCAAATTCGGCTTAGTTTTCGAGTTATACCAAAAATACTGAAAAGTGGCCAGTGTGACCATTCTCTCAGAAACGCATGGGTGAATTTAGTAGCATTTTTGGTTTTAAGCATGCTTATGGGCCAAACAAACATATTCAATAATAAAAACCCTTGCACGTAATTGTTCCTTTTTAAAAGGTCTATTCAATAGGCTATTATAGAAAATTTTGAAAACGAAGGAAAAACTCAAGTTGTCAAAACTATATTTTCAAACAAAAATAAATAGGTATTTTTAACAATAAAAAATATCATAAATCACGATATGATCGAGATCGAGAAACGACGAACAAGATAAGAAACACAAATGATTCCGTTTAAAATTATACTTTCAGATGTAAACATTCAGATTTCAGAGTCGGAGATGATTGGAAAATTGAATAAAACGGTGTTTTGATTTAATTTCATGTTGTTTGACAAAAGAATTTTTTAGTGTGGAAAAAAGAGGTAGATTTCAAATTAGTGGAGTTAGTTAGTTTTTGTTAATCCTCAAAATTGGAGTAAATTTGCTCCGATTGGAGTAAGGTACAAACGCTGGATACGAGCCATGCATTAGCACTTAACAGGCAGACAATAATTTTTTTGTTTTTGGATAAGAGAAAATAAAATTTACCTTTTTTTTACTGTATTTTTCTTTTCGGAAAATGATAAAGCCGTTTGTTTGGGTTTTGTTTTTTATTTTTCATTTTTCCAAAAATAATTCAATTTAAATGAAACTTTGTGAAAATATATATTGTTGTGTCCTCAATTAGTAAAATTTTTTTCAAGCATAACCATTGATCAGTTTTTGAGAAATTCTATTTTGTTTGCAATAAAATACTTTTTTTTCAAATGAAAAATGTACTTCAGAAAATCATCGTACCGAGTTCATTTAAGGATCATTAGTTTTGTTTTTAGATAAACTTTTATATAAAATAACCAATTATGACAGTCTGATATATGAAAGTCAAGATATAATCATTTTTTGCGGACCTTATCACCCCTTTTTTCAAAAATTTCAAACAAAACAAAAATCAACAAAATAAAGTTTCCAAAACAAAACGATAATATTTTTTGAAAAGCTAATATCATTGATTGAATCATCAAAGTAAAAGTCTACAGGCTAAGGGAAAATGACAGAGCATCATTTCCTATTTTTTTAAAAGTGCATTGAAGAGTTATTGACCATTAAATTTAAATAGGAAACCAAGCTGGTTTTGAACCTCATTGAAATGAATATTTCTAGCAATATCGTTGCGGCATCGGCATAAACGTTTGTCTGGGGTGAAATAATAAAACAATGTTTTATGTACTTTTTTTCTGTAGAAAATTCAATGGTGTGATTAGTTATTGCATTTTCCAAAAATTTTTAACAATTTATCAACCATTATTAAAAAATACATGATGCAAAATGATTTTTTTGCTTTTTTCGCATTTTTGTACGTGGTTACTATATGTTCTCATTATTTCATATAAAAGTAAATTTAAAAACAAAACTAATGATCCTTAAATGAACTCGGTACGAAATACATTTTTCATTTGAAAAAAAGTATTTTTTTTCAAACAAAATTGAATATCTCAAAAACTGATCAATAGTTATGCTTGAAAAAAATTGTCCTAATTAAGGACACAGCAAGATATATTTTCACAAAGTTTCATTTAAATTCAACAATTTTTCGAAAAATGAAAAATAAAAACAAAAACCAGAAAAAATACGGTTTTTCGCCAATATCTCGGAAATTTTGGGGTTACGTTAAAAAGATCTACAACATTTCTATCGAACACTCTTCATATTGGGGTCAACTTTGGTCGGAAAATGCAATAATACAATTCCCCCCCTCTTTTTTACCCCTCAAATCCCCCCTCCAACTCCGCCTCTAGGAAATAGATTTTTTGTACATACCTTATAGCCCCCTTCACCATATTCAATCGTTAAACTGCTGTTAACAATTTTTCTTTTTTTCGATTAAAAATATGTTAATAAGCCTGCACTATAAGGCCCTTAGGGGCCAGTTATTGCGACCAGGAAAACGAAACAGGAACAATTTTCGAATGGCTTATTTACTATGAAGAATTTTGTTGGCTAATAAAGCTTTCGCCAAGTGTACGATAGTTCAGGCGACAAGAAAAAATAACGGCTTTTTGTCGAACAATTAGATACGAGCAATTTTTACTTTAGGAAGGGGTCTATCTCATCCTATTTTTAAAATGAAAAGAAAAATATTTAAAAATAACGGTGATACCTAAAATTAAGCATTGCACATTTTTTTAAAGCCTAAAGTCTATAATACTGTCATCTAGTTTTTAAATCAAGTGAAAACCAGATGGTTTTAAGTCTACTAGTTTTCGAGAAAATTGAAAAGTATCAAACCTATTTTTTATTAAATTTTTATTTATGGGCATTTTCACTATCGACTGTGTCAATTTCATTGAAATCGCCCAAGGAACAACGAAGTTGCAAAATGTTGTAATTTTTTTGAAATACCCTGTTTTAAAAATATTTGTTTCTATTGAAATTCTATCTCAGCTATCCCTGTGTCAATTTTATTGAAATCACTCAATGAACAACGAAACGAAGTTGCAAATTGTTGATATATTTCTGTTAGTTTTCGAGAAGAAAAAACTGAAATTTATGCCCTTTTACCCTCTAAAAAATGTTCACCCTGTCTAAATTTAAGCGGCTTTAAATTTTTAAGACGGCAAAACAAAGCTCATGATTTTTTCGTAGTTTTGCCATTTTTGTCTGATTTTCCTGGGCCAGGCTAATCAAATTGCACACAAAAAAAGACTTTCTATCCAGGTGGGTATGTACCTATGTACCTAGATAGACACAGTACAAATTTATAATTTTCGTTTAGAAAACAGATCTTCGACCTCTGTGTACAGTAAATATTTATTTACACCATAGGAACACAGTCTTGTAACTACCTACCAAAAAGTTTCTGATTCCAAAGAAATAGAAACAAAATAAAGAATATCTTTAAAGTATAAAATCAGGACCTAAACTATTAACGTATGAATGCACATATGTATGTACATTTCCCAGCCTTTTATTTTTAAATTGACGCGACCATCACCGATCGACATACAAACGCACAAATTACATACATAACTCGTCCCTATACGCTTTGAAACAGATATATAATATATGTACCTACCTATAGATGTCCCAATATGCACAAGCGCCTGTGCCTGCACACAAAAAAGCTGAAAAGGGATATTGCATAAGTCTGCATACATAAGCCACAAAATAACAAAAACAGACCCCCCTCGTACACCTTCTCTCTTTGTCATGGCACTCCTTGGTGAGCTGCGTTCCACAAAATTATAAATTCTCAATTTAGTGTATGTGGCGACACCTTCGGGGGCTTTAACGCAAGATTTCGTGATTCCTCTATGTATATAAACTCAATGGTTCGATGCAACTTGAAAGCTTCATACAGCAAAAGCTTTTCTCGCCAAGTACAAAACATGTATGAGAGGTGGAGGCAATCTAAGTGGAGGCAATCTCAAATCGGGTCCTTTTTCTTTATATGAAGCGGCCTGTCTTTATTATTAGTTAGTCTATGATTATATCTACAATTATCCCCATTTAGACCTTTGTGGAGATTTCGCATCAAATATCTGATTCTATGTACTTTAATGATTTTTATGGCAGCACCCTATATTCCTACTCGAAACCAACAGAAAAGTCATATAAGCAATCATTTGTTAAGGACGTGTCTTACCTTTTGTTTTTGCAGACTCAATCATACTAGTAAGACCAGTGCCAATTTTATTAAATGTAGTTATGGTAAACTGGTAACGTGTTCCGCATTGCAAATTTTCCAATATATATGAATGTATACGGCGATCTAGCTGCAACTCATCCCATTCACCAAATTCTTTTCGATATGTAAGGGTAAAACCTCTCAGTGGTGCACCCCCAATATCATCTACATGCCATTGCATTGATACAGAATTGACAGTACTTCCAGTAATGGATAGAGTAGGAGCCGCAGGTGGAACTGTATAGAAATAGAAAAAAAATTTGGACATAGGTAATTGAAAATTTTCGCCGAATAATGTCTTAAGTAAATGCAGAAAATAAAAAACTAAATAACGGCAGTTTACTTAAAATATTTTATCAGCTCTTAGTCTTATATGTATGTAAATTTTTCAGCAAGGAAGCTAAGACATTTCTTAGATTCAATTTAAAATTTAGACTATTCCAAGGCAGTCTTCAAAAAAATATTAAGTTGCAAAATCAAGCTTTACTAAACACAATGAAATAAAGCTGTCGCTGAGCCTCGAGCTAAAGTTAAGTCAACCTCTGCTGCGCCATACATACATATCTTGCTACAGCCGCCTTTAGTTTGACATTCTATAGCTATATGCCGTGTTTGTATCTTTGACGGCCACGAGCTATAGCTACACTGCATTGTATTGAGCAAGTGATACAATACATAAATGAGTTTTTATAGTTCACTTACCTTGAACAAACAACTGATACACTACGTGATCCGAACCCAAAGCATTTCGAACTCCACAAGAATAATTACCCTCATGGCTTCGTTGTATATTTCTAAGGGTCAGAGTATTGTCACTTCCCACTTCCAGTCGAAACTGTTTTTTTGACCTCGAATTTAAAAGCTTCCATTCGGCGTTTGGCTTGGGATTGCCCACAAATAGACACGTTAGCTTCATATCGACTTTCCAGCTAACGCTCAATGACTGTCCGAATGATATAATTGCGGCTGGCACAGCAAAGCTAGGAGATAGTTTTATTACCGGAGTACTGGGGCCTTGTCCAACACGAGTTGAAGCTGTTACCCAGGACTCGTAGGTTTCTCTTGTTGTCAAATCCTTGGCTTCAAAGTGACGGTTGTGCGCTGTTAAAACTTCTTTGAGAATTTTCAGCTCTTGGCCTTTGTCCAATATTCGGATATAAACATTATACTTAGTTACAATGCCATTTGGTCGACGAGGCGGTAACCAACTAATTATGACTGAAGACTCACTACTTACTACTGATTTTACCCTTTCTGGAGCATCTGGGACGGCTTCTTCCGTAGTACACGTAACAACTGGACTTAAAACACCCTCACCAGCTCTGGTAAAAGCCAACACCTGAACACTATACTTGGTAAACGGTTGCAGTCCATGCAAGACTGTATTCAATGAGGAAGTAATCTTGGTCTCTCGATTGCCATAATCACTTTCATCATTCCAGGGCTCATAGAGAAGCTTATAGCCCTGAATTATTCCATGGATGTTTTCCTTTGGTGGAGCTTGCCATGAAATTTGTATATTTTGTGCTGTCAGTGCAATGCAAGTGACACCTTGTGGTGAAATCGATGGGACATCCTCCAAAGTATGTCCCATTATAGGTTCACTTGGAGGTCCGTCTCCTTTTATATTGAAAGCTGATACCGTGATGTCATACTGTGTATATTTTTCTAGGCCGGTCAATCTAAAATCGTGCAATCCTTCACCAACTAATATCCCAACCTTGGTATAATTGTAGGCATTATCTTCATGTTTTTGAAAGCCAATGGTATAACCCAGAAGTTCACCATTCCAACTGTCTCGTTCAGGTGGGCGCCAGGTTATCAACAACTGCTGAGGCCCGAGGGGTTCAGCGGCAACTGCCTGTGGACGTCCACTTGGAACCTCGGCATCTGTTTGTGCTAAGAGTATATCGCTGGGTGCACTTTTTCCCAAATGATTTTCAGCATACAAACGAAAGTGATATGCTTGAGAAGGTTTCAGCGAAGATACTTGTGCCGATGTTTTATCTCCTGGTAATAACTTTTGATTGTTATGCTCGTGCCAAACTTCTAAAAATTAAAATTTCAAAAGTACGATTAAGTGATTTTTATAAAATAAACTAAGTTAAGGTATGATATATTTAGATGAAATTTGATTAAAATATCTACTATGTAAGTTATAGACCCATACAATTATATTTAAATTTGTTTCTTTTCACCTCTCAAAATCATTGTGAATGAGCTCAGACCTTAAATTTTTTGTAAAAAATGAAACTTTACAAACTCTCACCTTGTGCTTTTTTGTATTGCAATATGTAATTCGAAATCGGTTGAGATTCTCGGTACACGTTCGTTTGGTCTTGCTCGTTGCGTGACCAAGCCAAAGTTATTGTACGGCTTCCCAGCTCCACGACGTGTAAATTAATTGGAAAATTTGGAGGCTCCTGAACTTGAAGATTTAAAACAGCCTTATCATGTCCATAAGCATTGCTTGCCACACATGTGTATTCTCCCCTATCTGAAATAACCGCTTGCAGTATACTCATTTCAGAAACGGTTCCACGACTTATAGGAGAATCTTTCAAATTATATCGTATGTCATATGCAGTATCAATGCGATTTCCTTTGGCACGCCAATATATATCCAATGGCTGATCACCTTCCGCTTCACATCGTAAATTCACCCTATCACCACGACGAACTGTTAGTTGCTTATTCCGCACAGTAACTTGAGGTCCAACTATGCTCCCAACAAAAGGTCAAACAATATAAAAAATTGTGCGTAATTATCTAGAAATAGCTCACCATGTACCGTCAGCTTGATTAGTGTGCTAAGTCCGGCCCCTATCCCATTGCTTGCTTGACACAAATAGCTACCCTCATGGTCTTTGCTAACTTTCGGTATAGTCAACGATCCATTTCTATGACTGACAATCATTGAATTTCCACCAGAATAACTTAACTCGCGGTACTCTCCAGAATTTTCACCTATAATTAAATCCACACACCACATTACTTTAATTCCTTAGATCAAAATAATTTATGTATGTTCTCACAAACCTATTGATTGCTTCCATGTAACATTCGGAACCGGAAAACCATCTGCGTGGCAAGTAATCACTACCGGATTTCCAAGGATGACATTGCGGTCGGTTGGTTTAGTAACCCACCTGGGTGGAACTGTTTTAAAACAGTTTAAAATAAGAACTTTACAAAACTATTTGTTCACGTCATGGTGAATATATTTTGTCGATGCGGAAATAAAAACTACAACTTAAAATAGAACTTTTTGAAACTTAGGGTTGTATAAAAATGTCAAATCTTAACGAAAGTTTCTTTTTTTATAACTTAAACAATATGTTTTCATAAACTGCTACGAATTATATTAAAGAACACGACCATTGAATAACTGCAGTTGTTCAATGACAAAATGTCCACAAAAGCTTTGTGGTAGGTAAAAAACTTTTACATAATATTTTTATTTTGTACGTACTTGTATCGAGAACTCACCTAAGTTCAACTCAGCTACATACATAGTTATAACAAAAAAATCAATTTTCAATGGAAACGAATCATAATAGTAATAACAATCAGTTTCTTTTCCTTGCAAATCCATGCCGATGAAATGTTCAGTAGTTTTTTCCACTTCTTTTTAATGAAGAATTTTCTATTTGATGACCCGTTCCCAAGATATTGCTTAAAATACGTTTTTCAAAATGGTGGCTGAAGCAATACTGGTGCTATTTTATTTATACTTAGGGAGGTCCGTGGTCTACGCTTCCAATTGCAATTTTTAAATTTCATTGACATAGTTTTGCAAGAAAATAGTGTCTCCCGGCTTGCTTTTAAAGTATTTTCTTCATTTAACATAATTATATACATACATAATTCTTAGCAAAACGTGCCTAATATCACTTTCAAATGCAACTATTTTGAGGTTGATAATGATAACGGTAAGGCCCAGTTTTTGAGTACGAAATCTTTCTAGTTCTAAGGTTAAACAGGAGTAAACTTTTGACATGCGTTTTTAAAATCCCAATTAACTTAATTAAGGGCGGTATTCACCGAACGCTCATAACTTAAGAGCTTCATAAACCTATTCACCAAGCAATAATAGCGAATACTTATGAGCACTCATAAAAGTTATGAGTGGTCCTGTCCTGACCACTCATAAAGTTATGAGTGCTTTCTCCGAAAACTAATTCGAAAACCTTCGAAGTAACCCTTCAAGAAAATTCACTGACTCATTTTGTCGGTACTTCTTGGATCATTACAAAAATGAGTCTCACACGCATATTGAAATTCCTTTTGTCTTCAGGAATTTTATTTATTGTTTCAATTTTTTAAGTTCTTTCTGTAATTCACGCGGTGAAGATAATATTGCTTGTTTTTGTACGTTTGCTCTGAAAATTTGGAAAAATAGGATAATAAAAGGTGTATATAATGAATCTGTTCCGAATAGAAACTTACAGAAAAGTACAGGATTGTGTGTTCCATGAGTAAAAACCTTGCTCAAACTGCTCTTCATTCTGTCTCTTCGTGTTCCATGATGTTTTTCAGAACAGTTAAGAGCAATATTTCCTGCACCTACTTTTGTGGTGGAGCAAGTGAGTGAGAAATGTCGAAGTACCAGTTGATTTGTTGGTCTGGGATAATAAAAGATAAAATAAATAAATAAATTGGGTGGCGCAACAGCTCGAGGAGAACCAGGGCCTAGTGACTTACAACTCACAACCATTCCTGTGTGCGTGTTTGTTGGGCAGGAATGGAGGGGACCTACAGTTTTTTGCCGAGTCCGAACGGCTAAATGAGAAGCACTTTTTCATGACAAGTATACTCTTGGAGGACTTGTCAGTTCCTCGCAAGAGGCAGTACCTCGAATAAAACATTTCTGTTTTTAGGTGGCACGGCTGGGAATCGAACCCACACCTTCGGCATGACAGTCCTACGCACTAACCATCAAGCCACGAGGTACTACGATAATAAAAGATAAGCTAAAATTTCTGAGATAAATTTTAGTTTAAAAGATAAGCTAAAATTTATCTCAGAAAAATTTATTGCTTAAATTTGACAATTTTTACAGTTTTCACACATTTATACTGTTCTGGAGCCAATTCCGCAAGGGTGAATGATTTTCTGAAAACACATTCTATTCACACCCAAAACAAACAAAGTAAATAAATTTGACTGATTGTGCATGCGTTATCTGTCAAAAACTTAAAACTCGCTATTGCCGAATCGCAAAAATCGACAGGTAAACGAATTTCTATGTACACAGAAAAAACTCAATCTTGTGGAATTGGGCCCCTGATCAGGGGCGTCTTTAGACAATTGGGGGCCCTGGGCCCTTGAGGATATGGGGGCCTCTTGAAAAATGTTTTATTAAAAACAATTTCATAATACAAGTAGTCTTACCACAGTTTTTTATTATATTTAACTATGTATTAACTATTATCATTTAACTATTTTGGGAGTATCAAAAGGTTAAAAAATCTATTCACAAATAGTTTGCTAGTTTAGGGCAAATTTTGAATATTTTATAATTAGAATTAGAAATTGTTATCTGTATTTTTCACGCGACACTTAATACTTCTTTTTTTGATGATAGAAATGTGGTTTTATGGGTTTTCATCCTAAAGATGCTTTCAAAGCATAGACGCTTTTTTTTCAACTGTCGAAAGATGTCTGAATAATGATCAATGAAAAAATTACGTTCCTGTTTTTGAAAATAAAATTGATAAAATTAAGTTCTGACCCTGGTGTTCTTTAGAAACGTATACAGATAGTTGTCAAGAGATTTTGTGTTCAAAGAAAACTTTCTTTTCATTTATTTTAAAAATACGTTCAGGGAATTGAAACTTAAAGCGGGATAGTCCCATGAAATGATATACCTACCAGCATTGGTTCACATTGCACAATGCACATGCACATGCTATTCTCAGTTGTGCCAGTGCCATACAAAATATATTATAGTACCTATGATGTTTTAAAATGTTCCGAAAACGAAGTTTAAACAGCAAAATTGGCGAAGGAAGATTGATTCCGGGTGAACAAATTAAAAATTATAAATAATTTTCTCGTTTTCGCTCTGTTTTTGATATTTTTATTCTTAACTAGCTCTATCTTTACCAAGCTCAAACGAGCATTTTAAACTGAAAATGATCTAAAATTTGTTCTTGTGCGGATAATTTTTGTACCAAACGTCATTTTTTTTATTTGATTATTTTATTTGATAGTTTTATTTAAAAAAAAAAAAAAAAAAACAATTTATTGAGTATAATTTTTGATTCCTTATTATGAAAGCCCAATTAATACTCTTATGATCTTATGGCAATTTTTTCCAAAAAAAAAAATAATTAAAGACAACAAAAAATACAAAATTATATAACTGTTATCAACTTTGTTTTTAACAGTTTAACTATTTTTTTTTTTCATTTAGTTTGTTTGTTTGTTCCTAACCTGAAAAAGCGTTAGATGTAGTTTTTATTCAATTGTGTTTATTTTATTTAAAAATTTAACTTTTCTTGAATTTCATTTTGGTGCCAAAAGTACCAAAAAACTTAAAATATTCTTTTTTTGTGAACAAAAAATTAAATGGTTGTAAGAGTATATCTATTAATTGGTCTTTCATGATAAGGGTGAACAAATAATGATCTATCTGCCTATCACTAATTTTATTAAAGCCAGATTAATCCAATCTTTACTTCGCATATTTACTTTCAAAAATAACCATCGGTTGGTATACTGGAGCTGTCCCGGGGGCCCCCTTAATAACGGGGCCCTGGCCTACCGGGCCCATACCTAAAGATGTCACTGTCACTGCCCCTGATATAGTTTTTCTTAATTTAATACAGCTAACACAAACCTACGTTTGACGTCTATCTCCCCTTCAAGCGAACGAGTCCATTTTGGATCCGCAAACGTAGTAAACATTGTACGAACGAAATAATTAGCGAAAGTAAAAAGTAAAGTAAGAACATTTCCCTATATAAAATAAAATAAATAGTGCAGTGATCTCCACCCCGAGACAAAATTAATGTCGAATTCCTTACAACCATTTCAAATCGATTTTTTTTTTTGCTTGTAAGGAACACACAAAAAATCAAATTTTTCGTGTGCTGAATGTGTGTGTCATTTGACAGTAGCTTACAATGCGCATACAAATTTGTTACAAATATTCAAAAGTGCATTCAGTTTTTCGCGTCATTTTGTTAGATTAAAAACATGTACATTTCAAAGAAAAGAAGCAAAAATGAACAAAGAATAGTTGTTCGGGCATTAAAGTTAAAAAAAAACAACCCAAATTCATTAAAGAACCACATGAATCGAGAAACACATCGCCGAGCGCGCGCTTTATGTCTTTTATCAATTTTGGGAACTTTGAATCGAAGTAAAATGATATTTTGATAACTTCTTATTGACTATTTATTATATTTTGATGAATTAAAATTATTTTTAATGATTTATTTGCTTTAAATCTATATAAATGAACGGTGAACACTTTAGAATATTTATTAAATCTGCCGCAGAATACTTTCAACTCCAGAGAAAAGTCAAATCTTGTTAGTGTGTGTGAAATCGATGTGAAATCTTGCTGAAAATGCAAGATTTGTTTTGACAGAGTAAAATCGATTTTGTTTAGAAAAATTGATTGTGTTTAGAAAAAAATCGATTTTTTGGTTGTAAGGAATTCAACATAAGAAAATAAGTGGAAAGAAATTAAAATCACTGTAGTCACAAAGACTTTATTTATGTGCATGCAACACTCATTTTTTTAAGGATCCAAGAAGTACCGAAAAAGAGCTATGAGTGGTTGGTGAACAGCACAAATAAATATTATTTGAGTTAGGAGCCTCATAAACTTAAGAGCCGTTTTTTAGTGTTCGGTGAATACCGCCCTTAGGGTCAGTTAGTTAACTCCTGAAAGACGTTTTTCAGTCAATTGAAATCAAAAGTTAACTCAAAGGGCGGTTTTCATCAAGCACTCATAAACGGCTTTTAAGTTTATGATGGCCAATTTCATAAACAAACACTAAAATTGCTTTTATCTAAACTCATTCCAAATTTTATCAGTCATTTAAAATTTTTCAGTTTCACCAATGTAGAAATGGTATATTTTAGGTATATTTTAATTTTACTGAGTTTGCTACATCCCTGGATTCAAGCAAAGAGGTTGTTTCCCTCGCACATGCGAAGTCTATGAGAAAAAGTGAAAAAGCATTATGGATGAGGGACAATTATTCTGACAGCAAAATATCAGCTTTAGCGAGTTCAATGCTGTACTCACTCCGAACGAAAAAAAAGCACACACACACACAGGTACCTACACGCTACTTCCCACCACCATCCGGCAAATTTAACATCAGTGGTCTCTACACTTGTCCAGCTTGCCCACAAGATATGTGACACCGACCACCTTACCACAGAACTTTCTCTGGTGGACAATGTCCTTAAAGCGAATGGCTATTCAAAAAAGCAAAGATCTTGGAAGCCAGTTTCGTCGCTAGAGAGAAAGATAGCTGTAGTGGATAAAACACAACATAATAAAAATAATTAAGACAATCGACAGCAGTAAAAACTTGTGTAGACACCCGCACACGTCAGGTGTAAGCCCAACAATCATGCGCCGTGTGAACAGACGGAGGAATTTGGAACGCACTCTAAAAATTAGATTTTTCTAACAACCCTGTTGTTTCGTCTGTCTAAAAAATAAAAAGTTTAATATAATTCTGTGGCCGCGACGTGCTGGTGGTTTTTCGGTGCTGTTCTCCTTTTATAATTATTAAAAATCGTTTTGTAAAAATTCTAGAGTAAAGTTAATAAAAAAGTAAATAAAAGTTATCTGTTTTTACTTAATTGAATAGTCAGTCGATAGACTATATTGGTGACCCCGACGACGGGCATAAGAAACCAGTAACAAAAAAAAGTTTTTTTTGTTCGCGCTGCCGGCAACGACGCCATACGAAGAAGCCGTTAGTCGTAAGACGACGAAAACCACGCCACAAGCCCCGTTAGCTGGAGGAATAGCGCCGTTAACTCGGCGAACAACGCCGTTATTGGTGCAACTATTACAAAAATTAGCGCAAGCTAATCTAACTACTGTCGCCCATCTCAAACCACCGTCGCTGATTCCATCAACCACCGTCCATCACTCAGCCACCACCGTCGTTCTTACACCATCGCCACTTCGCTGCCATATTGCGGTTCCACCAGCATCAACCACCGTCCATCGCTCTGCCACCACCGTCGTACATCCAACATCGCCACTCTGCCAGCATTGGCGTGCCACCATCATCAAACGCCGTAATTGTCGTTGGACAATCAGCAGCCACCGTCAACGATAAAAGATTATCGTCACTCGGCCACCATTGTCCATTGTTAAGCGCCACCGTTTTCATAAAACGTGGGCAACAGAAGTTCAGACAGGCACTCCACGCTGAAAATAAAATTTTGGCAAGAGGGTGGTCAGCGCAGACGATTGCAACGAAAGATCAACATTTTTTTCCGCAAAGTTTTTTTTCGAAATAAATAACTTGCGCAGCAACATTTTTTTTCCGCAAAGTTTTTTTTTCTTTAAATAAATAACTTTTGCAAACCGACCAGAGACACCATTTTTTTTTTAATAAAAATTGCACACGTGCCATTGGCACCAACGGTGAGTTCCAGCTATTCAACAACTACTATGCAGCAACAACATCAGCGCACAGTTCCAGAAAATAGCAACAGCGCCCGACCAGAATAGCAGACAAGTTAAGTAGGCAACCAGAAAAACAGTTCTCAGTTCCGCAAGAGGAATTTCATCAGCAGATATAATTGTTTTTTGAAAAGATTTTGTACAGGTGAGAGTACTTTATTACCAACAGCACATTGTCATTTTTATATGCCACATTTTTAAAAAATTTTAAAATATATTTCAAAAGTTTTATAAAATTTCTTCCGCGTTCTTAATTTTACGGTTGCGTTTCGTCTCGTTCGGATTTTCACGGGTTACATTGGTTTTTATTGCTCAGTTTTCGTGTTCCCAAATTGGAACTTTTGCAATTTTTTTCTTTTTTTTCTATCGTTAAATGAGCGAAGAAAAGCCAAATATGGCAAACGCTGACGAACTCACTCCTACAGAAGATAGTGCTCAGAATAGAGCAAATCCAAACGCACCCCTAACCCAATCGAGTTTCCCCGAGGAAATCAACTCTATTCGAGTACGTCTTCCAACATTTTGGAACGCGAATCCCGTAACTTGGTTCATCCAAGCGGAAGCACAATTTGCTGTGCACAGGATAAGCAGTTCGGAAACGAAATACTGCCTCACAGTCGCTTCCCTACCTCCTGATACTTGCGATTCGGTGATAGATATTCTTGTTGCGCCTCCATCTTCCAATAGATATGACACTTTAAAAACCGCCCTGATTCAAAGACACTCAGTCTCGGAAACTAAACGTTTAGAAAAGCTTGTTGAAAAAGCTGATATTGGGGATAAAAAACCTTCGGAGGTTTTCAGATCTATGAAGATGCTTGCTGGAAGTACTTTTAGCGAGGAAATTGTTAAGAATTTGTGGATGAGACGTTTGCCTCAGCACATCAATATTGCCTTGTTGTCGGTCGGTGAAAAATCACTCGACGAACTTTCTGCCCTGGCAGACAAAATATATGAAGCATCACAAGCTTCTCATATATTTAGCGTTTCCTCACCACAAGTTCTTGAACATTCCAGTAGCAACAAATATTTTGAAGAGAGGCAAGCAAGAATCGAATCTAAAATTGAAGCAATTTCACTTCGTCCGCGTTCACGTAGTAGGCAGCCACAACAGTTTAGAAAAAATAGATCACAGAGTCGAGGGGATTCAAAACATTCAGGCACTTGCTGGTATCATAGGCGTTACAAAAACAATGCTCAGAAATGTACTAAGCCCTGCAACTTTTCACAAGTTAGCTTTCAGTCTCCTGCAAATAACCCAAACTAGATAAACCTGCTGTTGCAGCGGCAAACACGCAGACGAATTCTAGTCGCCTCTTATTTATTAAAGACAAAAACAATAATTTACTTTTTCTCGTCGACACCGGTGCAGATCTTTCAGTTCTCCCTTACAAACTTCAAAGCAATTCCAGTGCTAAAAATTCTTCGGATCTGTTTTTCTTGCTTTCTGCCGCGAATGGTACTAACATTCCCACTTTTGGTTCGAAATTGCTCAACGTTGACATTGGTCTTAGACGGAATCTCGTCCATTCATTCATTCAAGCTTCAGTCAACCGACCCATTTTGGGAGCTGATCCAAGTTTGGACTACTCGTTGACTTGAAAAATAAAAGAATTTTGGATCCGTTAACAAAAATGCAAGCAAATGCTTCCATAATTTTGACAGACGATCCTACACCAATACAATTTCAAATCAACAGTGAGTATGACAAAAATTTTTTTTCCACCTTGGCCCTCTCCCAGGTAAAACCCTGGAGAATTTTATCGCTGAAGCCGAAAGGCGAAATATCAGCCTCATTATTGGGAGTGATGTCAATGCCCATCACACAGTATGGGGTAGTACTGATATTAACGATAGAGGTGAGTCTCTTTTCGATTTTATCCTAAATACTAACCTTATAGTAAGTAACGTAGGCAATGAACCAACTTTCGTTACCAGAAACAGACAAGAAGTTTTAGACTTAACTCTTGTCTCCGACAACATCTATCAGATGATTTTAAACTGGAAAGTTTCTAGTGATCACTCGTTCTCTGATCATAGATACATTCAATTCAGCTTGAACGATGAACCTCCTGGCCAGTTAACTTTTCGTAATCATAGGAAAACAGACTGGCCTAAGTACAGAGAAACACTTAAGAGACTTATTAAACCTGACATTTTAAGTGTTCCATCCAACAAAAACGATCTTGACAGCAAAGTCAATGATCTTACTTTAGCCCTAAACAAATCATTAGAAACCTCCTGTCCTCTTATTCTAATAAGGGGTAAAAGGAAGCCACATTGGTGGACTTCGGGGCTCGAACCGCTCAGAAAAAACTGTAGGAAACTTTTCAATCGAGCTAAAAGTACTAGAGTAATGTCCAATTGGGATTCCTATAAAGAATCACTAAAATTATATAAAAAAGAATTGAGGAAAACCAAACGATCTTCTTGGAGGACATTCTGTGGCAATATAGAAGAAGCCTCAGAAGCATCAAGATTAAGAAAAATCCTCTCCCCAAATCCAGTTATGCCTAGCTGCCTTCAAAATGCTGATGGCTCCTGGACCAACTCTTGCGAAAAATCGCTCAATTTGCTACTGGATACTCATTTTCCAGGCAGCTCACAGACTGTTAATAGCACTGCCCTTTACAGGACAAGCGAAAAACTAACATTTCCACAAGGTCTGATTACAAGGGAAAAATTACAATGGGCACTCAATAGCTTCAAACCATACAAGTCGGCGGGGCCAGATGGCATCATTCCGGCTGAACTACAGATGAATTCAGAAGTAATTCTGCCGATTCTGGAAGTCATCTTCAATGGTTGCTTAAATCTGGTCCATATTCCGCTTCTATGGAGAGAAGTCAAAGTTGTGTTTATACCCAAAGCCGGTAAATGTTCCCACGTAAACCCTAAAGATTTAAGACCTATTAGCCTATCATCTTTCCTTCTAAAAACTTTTGAACGACTGATTGATATCGAACTAAGGTCAAGCATTGATACGAGACTACTGTCTACAGCTCAACATGCCTATTGCAAAGGGAAGTCAGTGGAGACAGCTCTCCACACACTAGTTCGTACCATCGAATATTCCCTCCATTATAAAGAATATACAATGGTTGCCTTCCTAGATATAGAAGGTGCTTTTAATAACGTTGATACATCTGCAATCACATCTGCACTGGCTTCTCTGAATGTGGATGGGTCGCTTGGTGAACTGATTAATCAGATGCTTACAAGCAGGGTTATCAATTCAAAACTGGGCGGCTTTTCGGCAAGAAGATCTGTCAGTAGAGGTACACCGCAAGGCGGGGTGCTTTCTCCCCTTCTTTGGAATTTGGTAGTTAATGAACTCCTGAATACCTTAGAGGCAGAGAGCTACAGAGTGATTGCCTATGCGGATGACGTTGCTATAGCAGTATCAGGAAAACATCCTAACATTTTAAGAGATCTTCTACAAAACGCTCTAAACAAGCTAACACGATGGGCAGATCGATGCGGACTTGGAGTTAACCCCCATAAAACAGATCTTGTCCTCTTCTCCAGGAAATACAAAATTCCGCAAACAGACCCCCCTATTATTAATGCTGTTCCACTAAAATTCTCAGACGAAGCTAAATACTTGGGTCTCATCTTAGATAAGAAGTTAAGTTGGAAACCTAACATACAAGAAAGAGTGAAAAAAGCCACAGTGGCACTTTTCTCCTGCAAAAAAGCCGTAGGTAGTAAATGGGGCCTCCAACCTCGAATCACTCACTGGCTATACATTTCGGTAATTAGACCGATTCTAACTTACGGCGTGGCAGTATGGTGGACTGCCTTGGATAAAGCGACACATCGCGACAAACTAAGCAAAGTCCAAAGAACAGCATGTCTATGTACTACTGGAGCACTTCGGTCGACTCCTTCCGCTGCATTAGACACTCTTCTCCATCTGACACCTCTCGATATTTTCAGCAAACAAACGGCCACGAGCACAGCCATTCGCCTCAAAGCCTCTTCACAGTGGATCAATAATGATATTGGTCACTCCGCTATTCTGAATTCATTCGGAACACTTCCTAGTAACACTGACTACACAATCCCACTATTGAATTTCGATAAAAATTTTGAAGTGACCATACCTTCCAGATCCACCTGGGAGGATGTGGAATTCTTAGAAGATCAATCAATTCACTTCTACACTGACGGATCGAAGACCAAAGATGGGGTTGGTGGGGGAGTGTACTCTGAAAGATTAAATTTAAGTCTCTCATTCCGTCTTTCTTATCACTGTAGCGTATTCCAGGCGGAACTTCTAGCGATAAAAGAAGTACTGTCTTGGCTCAAAGAAAACGTGATATCATGCTCGGATATCCGCATCTTCTCTGATAGTCAAGCCGCCATTAAATCCCTGGACTCTGTCCGTACAAACTCTATAACAGCCCTCAACTGTCGATCATCTCTGTTGGAGATGGCGCAACAGTTTAATATTCACCTTTGTTGGGTGCCGGGTCATAGTGACATTCCAGGTAATTGTAAAGCTGATGAACTCGCTAGAAGTGGAACATTACTACCCATTTTACCTGAAAAGGTAAACATTGGTATACCCATCGCTACGTTTAAACTTTTACTGAAGCAAGATGCGTTGAAGAGAACAAACACAAGGTGGGAAAACATCACTACTTGTTTGGCGACAAAACAAGTATGGCCAAACCTTGACCTGAAACGCTCCAAGTGTTTAATATCTCTAAATAGAATGCATATTAGCTCTATTGTAGGTGTCATAACAGGACACTGTTTAATAGGCAGGCACGCAGCGCGGCTTGGCGTACCTTCAAACGATTTCTGCAGAAGCTGCATGGACGAGGAGGAAGAGGAAACGATTCCTCACCTTCTCTGCACATGCCCTGCTCTTTCCCTCAGACGTAGGCTCCATTTAGGAGTTTACTTCTTTAACGATCCTAGTGATCTGGCAAACACAGACATTTATAGTCTCACACGCTTCGTCAGGAGCTCAAAGTGGTTTTAGCGAGTAAGGAAAGAGTTTTTAAGATTCATGTGGTATCACAACGGACCAATTTTGGTCTAAGGGTGTCAGTACTTAGTATTGACAGCCACTTCTACCTAACCTAACCTATGACAAAATTTTAAGAAAGTACCCCACACTAACGCAAGAACCAAATTATTTCGCCCCGGTTAAACATCCTATAGTTCATCACATCGTGACTAAAGGCCCTCTTCCTGTTTCTCGGCCTAGGCGGTTAGATGCTACGCGACACAAAGCAGCCAGAACAGAATTTGAGCACATAAATCAGCTCGGCATTTGTCAGCCATCAGCTTCCCATACGTGTTCACCCTTGCACATGGTCAAGAAGAAAAATAATCAGGATTGGAGACCTTGCGGTGATTACCGTCGGCTTAATGCAGCCACCGTCCCTGACCGTCATCCAATCCGTCATATTCAAGATTTTTCAATGAATGTTGAGGGTTGCACAGTTTTCTCCAAAATTGATATTGTCAGAGCATATCATCTCATTCCTGTGGCTCAAGAAGATATCTTCAAAACAGCTTTGACCACACCGTTCGGATTATTCGAATGGCTTCGAATGCCATTTGGCCTCCGTAACGCTGCTCAGACTTTCCAGCGATTCATTAATGCAGTCTGTTTCAACCTAGATTTTGTGTACGCTTATATTGACGACTTGCTCATTGCTAGCAAAACAGAAGAGGATCACAAAAAGCATCTAGAAATACTTTTTGAAAGACTCGAAGAGCACGGTGTTAACATAAACCTCTCAAAATGCGTTTTTGGCGTTCCAGTTCTTGATTTTCTAAGTCACACAATTAGTGCAGAGGGAATTGCCCCATCCAAAGACCGCGTTGATGCTATCTTAAATTTTCCCACCCCAAATTCGGTTAAGCAAACTCAAAGATTTATTGGTATGATAAATTATTATCATAGGTTTATACCAAATCTTGCGAAAATGTTAGCCCCACTTCACGAGCACTTAGCGTTATTTACAAAAACAAAAAATTCAAAGTTAAAACTCAGTTGGCCTAAAAACCTAGACGCAACTCTCAAAAATGCCAAAGAAGCCCTTGCGCAAATAACACTTTTAGCACACCCCAAAGCTGATGGAGATTTTAGCATCGCTACTGACGCTTCAGATATAGCAGTTGGAGCTGTGCTACAGCAGAAGAATAAACATTCGTGGCAGCCATTAGCATTTTTCTCGAAAAAGCTTTCTAAATCCGAGACAAAATTTTCAGCTTTCGACCGTGAACTTTTAGCCATTTATCTCGCGATCAAACACTTTCGATACTTTGTGGAAGGTCGAGACATAACTATATTTACCAACCACAAACCCCTCACGTATGCCCTCACCACAAAAACAGAACGAAATCCGCGTCAGGCACGCCATTTAGATTTTGTTTCCCAATTCACGTCAAATATCGAACACATCAAGGGCAAAGATAATTTGGTTGCGGATGCGCTTTCACGTGTCGAAGAGAATGCAGTTTCGAGTTCAGAGGTCAATGAGGTCAGCAAAATAGATATGGAAACAATAAGCAAATTACAAGAAAACGATGAAGAATTACAAAATCTGTTAAAGGAGGAAATTAAGAAAAAATCTTCGAGATTCTTTTTAAAAGAATTTGTTTTTCCGTATTTAAAAATTTATTGCGAAACCTCCACACAGAACAATAGACCATATATTCCAAAACCGCTTCGTCAAAAAGTTTTCCAAATCCTACACGGTTTATCACACCCAAGCATTCGCGCGACTCGCAAACTTATATCTCATCGCTACTTCTGGCCAAACATGAACAAGGAAATCAACTTCTGGTCTAAAACTTGTATTGCTTGTCAAAAATCCAAGGTATATCGGCGCACTAAGTCACCTCAAGGTAAATTCGAAGTCCCAGCCGGACGCTTTGATCACATACACCTTGACTTAGTTGGTCCTCTACCGCCATCTGATGGATTTTCATACATTTTGACAGCAATCGACCGTTTCACACGTTGGCCAGAAGCATACTTGTTGAAAGATATCTCCGCGCAATCAGTCGCAAAAGTCTTCGTTCAAAATTTCATTTCGCGATTCGGCACACCTTTGAGAATTACAACTGACCAAGGCACACAGTTTGAGTCGAAATTGTTTAGCGAACTCTCAAAATTGCTTGGCATACACAAGATACACACGACACCTTACCATCCACAAGCAAATGGAATGGTAGAAAGATTTCACCGGCAGCTCAAATCTTCACTAAAAGCTAGATGTAACACAGTCAATTGGAGTTCTGAACTCCCAATCATTCTTCTAGGCATTCGTTGTGCTATTAAGGAAGATTTGAACTGCTCGGCAGCAGAAATGGTATACGGCCAAAATCTTCGACTACCAGGAGAAATATTTGTCAGTGATCCATCGAAAAATGTGTCCCCAGAAATTTTAATCGAAAAGCTACGTAGCGCCATGAGAAATCTTATTCCAACAGATACCCGCCAAAACAATTCCGATATTTTTATTCCGAAGGATTTAAAAGAATGTGAATACGTTTTTATCAGAATCGACAAAATAAGACCTGGACTCACACCACCATATGAAGGTCCATATAAAGTCATACGACGTATGAGAAAGTATTTCATAATTGAAATCAAAAATAAAATTGTTTCGATTTCAATCGACAGACTTAAACCTGCTCACACTATTTTGTCTTCCAAATCCGAGTAGTAAAAATAGGTTTGCAAACGACAAGAGCTTTCCAGGGGGCACTCGATTGGGGAAGGGTGATGTAGTGGATAAAACACAACATAATAAAAATAATTAAGACAATCGACAGCAATAAAAACTTGTGTAAGCACCCGCACACGTCAGGTGTAAGCCCAACAATCATGCGCCGTGTGAACAGACGGAGGAATTTGGAACGCACCCTAAAAATAAGATTTTTCTAACAACCCTGTTGTCTCGTCTGTCTAAAAAAATAAAAAGTTTAATATAATTCTGTGGCCGCGACGTGCTGGTGGTTTTTCGGTGCTGTTCTCCTTTTATAATTATTAAAAATCGTTTTGTAAAAATTCTAGAGTAAAGTTAATAAAAAAGTAAATAAAAGTTATCTGTTTTTACTTAATTGAATAGTCAGTCGATAGACTATATAGCATTTTAGACAAAAAGCTTTTCTGCCTTATGTAAGAGGTGTAACAGACAGGGTAGGGAAGGTCTTGAAGCGATATGCGGTGAAATCCATATTTTTACCACCCAAAAAGGTGATAAATTACCTTATATCGCCAAAAGATCAATTCCCCCTCCAAACACCTGGAGTATATGCGGTACCCTGCAGCTGCGGGTCATCATATATAGGACAGACTCAGAGGAGCATTGCTACACGTCTGAAAGAGCACATCAGCGCAGTTAGCAAAAACCAAATGGAGAAGTCCGCCATATGTGAGCATATTTTCGATAACCCAGATGAGCACCACTGGATTCACTTCAATAAAGCTATGGTTCTAGCTAACGAAGCTCATTATATCCCCCGTCTGGTGCGCGAAGCGATTGAAATCAAACGACACCATAATTTCAATCGTGACGACAGTTTCAAGCTGTCAAAGTGTCAAAAACTAGGGATCCCATAATTAATTCCACAAGGTCGATCCAATTGCCACTGCACACCAACATAGATACAGTCAGCATAGTTTGCTCCCAAATTGCAAGCCAACAACAACAACAACAGCAAGAGACAGAACCTTCGACGCAACGTTACAACCCACAGTACACATATCTAAGGTATTATCTTGCGCATGTTGTCCGAAATGAGAACTGTCAAAGAAATTCAGATGGCAGCCTAACGTGACCCCCCGTCCGCTGTATTACATTAACAACGAAGAAAACAAACACAAAAGGATAATTTAAATAACACTAAAAACCAGGTAGGAATGTTGTTTGCATGACAAAATAATGTTAATAAACACTAAAAAGCTTGAAACAATTGTATTTTCTACTAAATAAGTAACAAATGAACACATTACACACAACAAATTTTGATGTTTAACGAGTGGGGGTCACGAGATTCACCATTTTCCACTGATTTTGATGGATGCGCAGAACTGAAAAAAAAATGAAAACGCTAATGATATTACCTTTAATATGTGTACTGTGGTTACAACCTGCATAGCCAAAATCGCTCGTTACATCTCTTTGGTTGTTTCCCGGTGACCACGCTCGATGCAATTCGTAGCGAAACGTTCGGGGTGAGTACAGCATTGAACTCGCTAAATACTAGCAGTGAAATTAAAAACGCGGAATAGCGAAGGGTTAGCCTTATTCCATGGATTAAGTGCAAAATGTAACTAATAAAACAAAATTTCTGCTATGTGACGTTTACTATGCTAAACCACCGAAGTAGATGGTTTAGCGAAAAAATTTGCAGCAGGCTCTTTTTTTTATTGGTGCTGGTATCAGAAGATTTACCTTTTCAATAATATTTTTTTCTATGCACAATGATTTCACTATGTTCTGAAGAATATAAAGCAAAATATTATTTATAAATGGTTTGGTTTATTTTTATGAGCTTACTTTGTCTTTGGTGCTCCAACTCTCGCTCCTTTTTTTTTATTAAAATTTCCATAATAC
Source organism: Dasysyrphus tricinctus (assembly GCA_963921185.1). NCBI lineage: Eukaryota > Metazoa > Arthropoda > Insecta > Diptera > Syrphidae > Dasysyrphus > Dasysyrphus tricinctus. Next base: position 37,938,640 of record OY992534.1, read on the forward strand.
CTACTAATAATTTAGATAGACATAAACACGAAAATTCTCAGGTGTGTTTGGTTACTTGAAATTTCAAGATGTCAAAACCCATACGGAAAAAAACCCAAGCTTCCGAAACTTGGTACAAATTTCAAGATACTTAACAGACCTCGTACGGTGAACGTCACTTTACTATTCCACGAATATAAACTTTTTTTTAATGAGAAATTTTAACCCGTGGCTTAACTCTTATTCCGTGGTTTAGTAAAATCGTGGAATAAAGGTAGAGTAAGCGTTTTTTATTAATAGCGCTGTTAATATTTATAACGCGGCTAATCCTAAAAACTTAAATGGAATGGCTCAACAAAAAAGACTTTTAAAGGACAATGGCAGTTTTGGTCCTCAGACCAATAACGATGAGTGATATATCGTTGAAAAGGTCTATTGGTGTACATAAAATGTTTGTATGGCAGTTTGTCTCAATTCGCTGTGGAAAAAAATTTATTGCCCAAATAAATAAAATACATAAAAAAGTTATATTTCAAAAATATTGATTTTTTTTACTTCAATCTCATTTTATATACATTTTATATGTATTATAAATATATTTTATATATAGCATTCGCAAATTAAATTAACCAAATCGCAAAGAGGTGTAGACTAAACGCAAATATGTAAGTTTCACCGAAGCGCAAATAGATTTAACCCAAACACGCAAATAGAATTAACCAAATCGCAATTCGATTCAAACAAAACGCAAATATAAAGTTAAACTAAACGCAAATAATAATTTAAACTATTAAGAAATCATTTTAACCAAAATGCAAATTGAATTAACTCAGGCTCAACTTGTTTTTCCAGCGTGTGGTGAAAAAATGGAATAGTTTTTGACAAAACCCAAATTGTAAATTCAACTGGTTCTGCGCATTTTTCCAAGAACTTAGCAAGAAATAAGAGGCAAATCCCTTAGTAATGGTTTTTTAACAATTATGGATATTACCAAAATCCATTTGACCCAAAAATATCAATAATTCAAGCTAAGGTTAATTCAATTTGCGTTTTGGTTAAAATTATTTGTTAATAATTTAAGTTTCACTATATTTGCGTTTTGTTTAAATCGAATTGCGATTGGGATAGTTCTGCGTTTGGGTTGAATCGATTTGCGCTTGGTTGAAACTTATTTGCGTTTAGGTTAAACCTATTTGTGATTTCGTTAATTTATTTTGAATAATGCTATATTATAATATATATATATATATATTTGTATACCTCCTCCACCTAACTCTCTTCGCATGTTTTTCATTCCGCTGCGTTTGTAAAGTTTTTCGTACATTTTCTTACTCTGGTTTACTATTATGGCTATAACTTTTTTCTCACAGTGAATTGAGACTTGCCGCCATATAAACAAGTGATCTACGCAAAAATACCTTTTCATTGATATATATGAGTCATATTGGTCTGAGGGCCAGCTCCCATACAAAAATTGCCATTGTCCTTTAATGAGACAAAAACGAGCTTTTAGTTTACAAGGGCATTTAAAATCTTCCTAAATATAAAAGCATTTGGTGAAACCAAAAAACATCATTTAAAGGTTAAAAGGCTTTTTAAATAATAAAAAGCCTTTCGTGAAATCGGCCATGAGGCTGTTAATAATATTCTTCACCAGACACCCCCAAACTGGGAAATCAAACTTACTTAGAAAATAACCCTACTTTGCTGGTTGTTCTTGGATCCTTAAGCCTAGTACGCTGCTGATGCGAAACTAAAAATCCCATACAAAAATGACACAACGAAATCATAAACGAAAAATTTAGTTTTACTTTTCGTTCTGCAGTACGCTGTTCGATGAACGAAATTGAAAATTGTTGCATATTTTTTGGAGAGGTCTACACTCTTTTTTCGCACACAATTAATTACCCAGTCCATTTATTGTGTGCGGAAAAATGGCTTGCATGTAGTTGGCCCACCAACTATGGAGTTGAGCAAAACTGAAAATGGCAATCGTTTGTACATCGTTTGTACACGTTTGTACAACTTTTAGAATAATTTGTACACTCACCGTTTTTTTTATAGAGACACTTCAAAAAATAAAACGGAAGTTGGCCCACCAACTATAACGCTCGAAAAATCTGGAAATGCAGTTCGATTGATAATCGTTTGTACACGTTTGTCTTTTTTTTGTTTAGTTTTCACACTTCGCAAAAATTTTTTACCAAAATTTTTTTTTTTTAATTTTTTATAAAATTTTTGAAAAGTATGCAATCGTTTGTACATTTTTTATTAAGATTTTCCACCGTGTTAATTTTTTAAATTTTGCTTTATTTCTATTTTTAAATAATTATTCAAAATTTTGCGGCGAAAAAAACATGTAGTTGGCCCACCAACTATAACGCTCGAAAAATCTGGAAATGCAGTTCGATTGATAATCGTTTGTACACGTTTGTCTTTTGTTTGTTTAGTTTTTACACTTCGCAAAAATTTTGTACCAACATTTTTTTTTGAAAAACTTTTTATAAAATTTTTGAAAAGTATGCAATCGTTTGTACATTTTTTATAAAAATTTTCCACCGTGTTAATTTTTTAAATTTTGCATTATTTCTATTTTTAAATAATTATTCAAAATTTTGCGGCGAAAAAAAACATGTAGTTGGCCCACCAACTATAACGCTCGAAAAATCTGGAAATGCAGTTCGATTGATAATCGTTTGTACACGTTTGTCTTTTTTTGTTTAGTTTTTACAGTTCGCAAAAATTTTTTACCAATTTTTTTTTTTGAAAAACTTTTTATAAAATTTTTGAAAAGTATGCAATCGCTTGTACATTTTTTATAAAAATTTTCCACCGTGTTAATTTTTTAAATTTTGCTTTATTTCTATTTTTAAATAATTATTCAAAATTTTGCGGCGAAAAAAAAACATGTAGTTGGCCCACCAACTATAACGCTCGAAAAATCTGGAAATGCAGTTCGATTGATAATCGTTTGTACACGTTTGTCTTTTTTTTATTTAGTTTTTACACTTCGCAAAAATTTTTTACCAAAATTTTTTTTTGAAAAAATTTTTATAAAATTTTTGAAAAGTATGCAATCGTTTGTACATTTTTTATAAAAATTTTCCACCGTGTTCATTTTTTAAATTTTGCCTTATTTCTATTTTTAATTAATTATTCAAAATTTTGCGGCGAAAAAACATTTAGTTGGCCCACTATAACGCTCGAGGAAACCTGGAAATGCAGTTCGATATAATATATAATCATTTGTGCACGTTTGTTTGTTTTTTTTTTTTAGTTTGACATCGTTTGTATACCTATTGTTTGTATTAATTATCCACCGTTCAAATCAAGTCAAGTCAAAAATAACCATACTATGTAGATGGTCACTTCTCCCTATAGGTACCTACATATGTAGTATAAGTATGTATATTTAAAATAGAACAATTCGATTTCTTTTGGGCAAAAAACTCATCCAGCAAAGAATTCAGTTACTATTAAAGTAATAAAATGTGTCTTATCCAACAAATAGTAAGTACATAAGTATTTATTTATTCTTCTAGTTTTGTTTTGCATTCGGCAAAACGCTTTTCATTATTGAACTACCTACCTACCTACCTAAAATAAATCAATTTTATTAGTTTCCAATCTATTTATGCAGAAAAAACATTGAAGTGTCGGTGTGATCTGAGATCAAATGGTTCTTTATTGACCTTTATGAGGTTAGAGATCAAAGGACAAGGACTCTTTAAACAAAGAAAAAATGCTTTAATTCTACCTATATTATGTAGGTATTGTACAATGTACATACGAGTTTATTATTCATTAATAAATTCAGATTTTTTAACCTAGATAGGTACTTGTTTTGTGATCATTTGGACAAAACTGCAATTTTATCGAAATTGAGTTTTTACAAAAATTGAATCTGTATAATATATTAAACAATGTTTCTGCATTTAAATTTTTTGAATTGAATTTAGAGGTCACCCACAAGAAAACTCAAAGCTTGAGTGCTTGAGTGGCCTATCTGATCAGTAATAACGGAATTTTGAAGAATCATTGATACAAAATCAAAAACTTTTTATTTTTTTGTCTTATTGCAAATAAAAATCAAAATTTTGTTCCTTTATTTAAAAACTAAAAAATTTTTAACTTATTTAGAACTACAAAAGTTTAAAAATAATCTGCTCCTTATTTTTACTCTACTGAAAATAATGAAAAACGCAGTTAGGCCACTATGGCTCTCACTGCCTCAATTATACTCATTTATGCAACCAATTCTTGCAAAAATTCTTATAATAAAGTTAAACTAATCTTAAATAGGTACCAAAGCCCAACTCTTAAAACTTCATTATTATAAGGAGTCTTAAATAGAGATTTACTGGGAATTGTGTATACTTTCAAGGGTACTTTGACGTAATTTTTAAATAATTGGAAGATTTCGAGCCATTAGTGAAAAAACTCCCAAAAAAATGCATTTTTGCATCTATTTGCATGTTGCGTCACAAAATTTTGTTGGCAAACCTCAGATTCGGATTCAGCACTCCCGAAAACATAATAGAGCGAACAAATCAAAACTACCCCACAATTTGCATGGTAAAAATACAATATGACTGGACTACCACCCAAATGAAATATTAGAAATTAAAACATTTTTTTAGTAGATCATAGTTCTAGTTCTTCAAACAGGAGGGATGTACCTATTAACAAGGTTATTTGAAGTTTGTAGCTTTTAATTATGTATAAGGCGATGAGTGCCCATTCACATACATATGAAGGGTCCAGGGGAAAAACGGCTCAAGTCCACTTTTTGAAAAAATTAAACTAATGATGACATCTTATAGATTTGTATGGGTACTATATGATGTAGTATAGCTCTCTGCACATAGGATTTTGAAAACTCGCAAAATAGTACACTTTTTAAAAAAACTTTTTTCCAAAACTATCTTTTTTGCTCCAAAAATTAAACAAAGCGATATTAAAAAAAGGAAAAACTTGTGAATAGACCAAGCGACACGTCAGGTAAATAATTAAAACAAAAAAAATTAGATATTCTAACTACATCCGGTCGAGGTCCTGTCTAACAAATTGAATTGCAAAAACAGTCCAATGTCACGCTTGTGAAAATTATTTTATTTTCAAACTCTATTTTGAAAATCTAGAGGTGTCTGAATAAAAAGCAAAAAACCGTTTCCAATTATCATGTCCGGTTCTTTCAGAAGAAAATTTCAAATCAAAAAAATCAAAATTTTGGTTAAAACATCGAAGGTCCTTTTGACTCATGTCAGCTTATCATGCAAAAAATTCAAGATGTTAAAATCAATATATGTTTGCTTACTTGAGTACTTCGTGCTCATTAAAAAAAAATGTTAGTTTTATTTATTTTTCTTTAAATTATCCATTATTTTAGTAATATATTTACAACTACGTTTTTCTCGGAATCAATTAAAGTGGACTTAAGCCGTTTTTTCCCCTGGACCCTTCATATGCATAGGTATAAGAAATTCTAATTTAATTTAATTTAATGCTATATACTACCAAATACCTATTATGAATAGTTTGATGCTCAATAGACTTCTAATAATAATGACGCTTTAAGAGTTGGGCTCTGGTACCTATTTAAGATTAGTTTAACTTTATTTATAAGAATTTTTGCAAGAATTGGTTGCATAAATGAGTATAATTGAGGCAGTGAGAGCCATAGTGGCCTAACTGCGTTTTTCATTATTTTCAGTAGAGTAAAAATAAGGAGCAGATTATTTTTAAACTTTTGTAGTTCTAAATAAGTTAAAAATTTTTTAGTTTTTAAATAAATGAACAAAATTTTGATTTTTATTTGCAATAAGACAAAAAAATAAAAAGTTTTTGATTTTGTATCAATGATTCTTCAAAATTCCGTTATTACTGATCAGATAGGCCACTCAAGCACTCAAGCTTTGAGTTTTCTTGTGGGTGACCTCTAAATTCAATTCAAAAAATTTAAATGCAGAAACATTGTTTAATATATTATACAGATTCAATTTTTGTAAAAACTCAATTTCGATAAAATTGCAGTTTTGTCCAAATGATCACAAAACAAGTACCTATCTAGGTTAAAAAATCTGAATTTATTAATGAATAATAAACTCGTATGTACATTGTACAATACCTACATAATATAGGTAGAATTAAAGCATTTTTTCTTTGTTTAAAGAGTCCTTGTCCTTTGATCTCTAACCTCATAAAGGTCAATAAAGAACCATTTGATCTCAGATCACACCGACACTTCAATGTTTTTTCTGCATAAATAGATTGGAAACTAATAAAATTGATTTATTGTAGGTAGGTAGGTAGGTAGTTCAATAATGAAAAGCGTTTTGCCGAATGCAAAACAAAACTAGAAGAATAAATAAATACTTATGTACTTACTATTTGTTGGATAAGACACATTTTATTACTTTAATAGTAACTGAATTCTTTGCTGGATGAGTTTGTTGCCCAAAAGAAATCGAATTGTTCTATTTTAACTATACATACTTATACTACATATGTAGGTACCTATAAATATATAGGGAGAAGTGACCATCTACATAGTATGATTATTTTTGACTTGACTTGATTTGAACGGTGGATAATTAATACAAACAATAGGTATACAAACGATGTCAAACTAAAAAAAAAAACAAACAAACGTGCACAAATGATTATTTATTATATCGAACTGCATTTCCAGGTTTCCTCGAGCGTTATAGTGGGCCAAATAAATGTTTTTTCGCCGCAAAATTTTGAATAATTAATTAAAAATAGAAATAAAGCAAAATTTAAAAAATGAACACGGTGGAAAATTTTTATAAAAAATGTACAAACGATTGCATACTTTTCAAAAATTTTATAAAAATTTTTTCAAAAAAAAATTTTGGTAAAAAATTTTTGCGAAGTGTAAAAACTAAATAAAAAAAAGACAAACGTGTACAAACGATTATCAATCGAACTGCGTTTCCAGATTTTTCGAGCGTTATAGTTGGTGGGCCAACTACATGTTTTTTTTCGCCGCAAAATTTTGAATAATTATTTAAAAATAGAAATAAAGCAAAATTTAAAAAATTAACACGGTGGAAAATTTTTATAAAAAATGTACAAACGATTGCATACTTTTCAAAAATTTTATAAAAAGTTTTTCAAAAAAAAATTTTGGTAAAAAATTTTTGCGAAGTGTAAAAACTAAACAAAAAAAAGACAAACGTGTACAAACGATTATCAATCGAACTGCATTTCCAGATTTTTCGAGCGTTATAGTTGGTGGGCCAACTACATGTTTTTTTTCGCCGCAAAATTTTGAATAATTATTTAAAAATAGAAATAAAGCAAAATTTAAAAAATTAACACGGTGGAAAATTTTTATAAAAAATGTACAAACGATTGCATACTTTTCAAAAATTTTATAAAAAGTTTTTCAAAAAAAAATGTTGGTAAAAAATTTTTGCGAAGTGTAAAAACTAAATAAAAAAAAGACAAACGTGTACAAACGATTATCAATCGAACTGCGTTTCCAGATTTTTCGAGCGTTATAGTTGGTGGGCCAACTACATGTTTTTTTTCGCCGCAAAATTTTGAATAATTATTTAAAAATAGAAATAAAGCAAAATTTAAAAAATTAACACGGTGGAAAATCTTTATAAAAAATGTACAAACGATTGCATACTTTTCAAAAATTTTATAAAAAATTTTTCAAAAAAAAATGTTGGTAAAAAATTTTTGCGAAGTGTAAAAACTAAACAAAAAAAAGACAAACGTGTAAAAACGATTATCAATCGAACTGCATTTCCAGATTTTTCGAGCGTTATAGTTGGTGGGCCAACTTCCGTTTTATTTTTTGAAGTGTCTCTATAAAAAAAACGGTGAGTGTACAAATTATTCTAAAAGTTGTACAAACGTGTACAAACGATGTACAAACGATTGCCATTTTCAGTTTTGCTCAACTCCATAGTTGGTGGGCCAACTACATGCAAGCGGAAAAATGACATTTGTGTTTTTTCGTGTGTATTTTTGTTGTTTCTTTGCTTCCAGCGTGGCTGTGTGTGTTCTTTTTTTTCAGTTGGATTTGTATTGATTTTTTTAATTGGTGTAACTGTCAATGAATATTTTTTCGCTGCGTTTTCGTAAGCATTTCGTTTTGTTGGAGACCAACTAAAAATCTCGTTTCGCATCAGCAGCGTACTAGGCTTTAAAAAAAATTAGTGTTGCATACCCATACATAAATTCCTTGTGACTCCAGTGATTTTATTTTAGTTCCACTTATTTTCTTCTAGTTTAGTTTTGTAAGTCCCGGGGTGAAGATCATTGCATGTTTTATTTTGTTTTATATGGAGAAATTTTCTTACTTAATTTTTAGTTTCCCTAATTATTTCGTTCATTCTTTGTTTACTGCGTTAGCGGATCCAAAATGGACTCCTTTGCTTGAATGCTTGAAGGGGAGATGGAAGTAGAACGTTGCAACGCGTTAGCTAAATCGGAACAGAGCAGAAATGTGTGAAAACTGTCAAAACAAGAAAGAACAGAAAAATGCAGCTTTGTGTTGACGGGATTGATAGTTGCCTATCGGCTGTGCAATTTCAAAATTAAAAATGTTTCAATTGTAATTGGTATGCATTATTTTTCAATTAAACTTTATTATGAATACACAACTTCTTAAATTTATATATGTCTTTTTCTTCATGTTAAGCCCAAAAATAAAAGAAAAGTACTTCTGTGATAAATGTTTGCTAATTATTATCTCAAACATACAAATCAGCTGGTACTTTAACATTTCTCACTCACTTGCTCCACCTCACAAGTAGGTGCAGGATTATTGTTCTAAACTGTTCCGAAAAACTTCATGGGACACAAAGTGATGTAGAATGTAGAACAGTTTGGGGCAAGGTCTTTACTCATAGAACACACCATCCTTTACTTTTCTGCTTTTTTCTGTAAGTTTCTGTTAGCAACAGATTTATTAAATACATCTATTATTTACAATTTTTTTTTTAAGTTTTCACAACAAAACGGAAAAATTAACTTAAACAAAAATTGGAAACAAATAAAATCCCTGAAGACAAAAGGAAATATAGCATGTGTGCGTGCGACACTCATTTTTGTAAGGATCCAAAAATGGGTCGGTGAATTTTCTTGAAGGGTGGGTTACTTCAAAGGTTTTCGAATAAGTTTTCGAAGAGAGCGCTTATAACTTTATGAGTGGTCGAAACCACTGGTAACTTTTATGAGCGCTCTTAAATATTCGCTATTATTGCTTTGTGAATATGTTTATGAAGCTCTTAAGTTATGAGCGTTTGGTGAATACCACCCTATGTTAACCTACCTAATTTGAACAGAACTGATTTTTCCGACAGATGTGTGTATACATACAATCTGGAAAGGGTGACTTTCGTTGTGATTCTCGATGGTGCAAGGCGTGAAAATATGATATCCAATTTCAATAGATTTTTAACATTTGAAATAGAAAGTTAATCTTCCACTGAAAATTATTTCTGAATTAACACGGGGTTGATTTATTTTCAGGATAAGCCAACTCCGATTTAAATCAGAGTTAACGGGTTGGGTACGAAATCGCGAATGGACAAAATCCTGAATGGCTAAGATCCCGAATGCCAAAATACCAAGTGACAGAATCCCTAATGCCGAAATCCTGATTGCCAAAATCCATTTTTAATACCAAAAACATTACTAAGCCATTCGAAGTTCCAGACTTCAAATTTAACTTTTTTTCTTATTAGTAGATGCATTGTAATGTATTCAAAATTGGTTGAGAGTTTCGTGATTTTTCTCGTTCGAAATTTTAGCATTCGAGATTTTTATATTTTATCATAGACTAACTAATAATAAACACAGTGCATAGAAAGAAAAAGGACCTGTTGCGGCTTAAAAAGAAACACTTATTTTCTGAACGATATCATAAATTTGTAATTCTTTTCTGAACAATGCCATTGGTTTGTAATGTAACGTCCCTGGACTGATGACTCTGTCGGTAATCGATGGAACTAATTTCTTCCATAAACTAAATGTCAATTTTGAATTTCCTTTACGTAAAAGACAAGTCATCATTCCACAGACGCCTATTAAGAATTGTTTTTTAGCCAAAGAAAAACTAAGTAAGTATTCTTAAAATACTTGATAGAATGTAAACTAAAGTATTAATATACAGGGTGTCCCGCACCTGATCTGAAGTATCTTAGGTTGTTGTTTCTGGGTATATTCTAAGAAAAAAATTGTATGGGAGGAAAGTTGTATCTCCCCTCCCTGAGGCAGGGGGGCAGTTTCTGAAACATTGACTTAAAATGCCAAAAAAAACATTAAAAATCAACGAAAACACATTTAATAATAATTATTAATATATATTACAAATCAGTCTTAAGCTACGTACAACTATTTGTTTGGTTTAAGCAATAGAACGATACTGTGTATATGTATAAGAAATGCTTCGTTTACATAACAAATAGGAAATTCAACTCACAATGTTACTCAATATTATTTACATACATAATATCACCTTCTTCAAAAAAAGAAAGCAAATTCAATTCAAAAAATATTTATTCAATTTAAAGTAAAATTATAATACATTCTAAATTCAAATTATAATACATTCTAAATTCAAAACGCTTTAAAATCTTTAATCGGATCTGTTAAACTTTCAAACAATTTCGGGAAACTAACTTCGATTTGTTCAATAATAAGGTATATTAAACTCACACTTAATTTTACTATTTACAGAGTTCAGCCATGTATTTTCCAGGAAAAAATTTCTCCAATAAAGTACAGTTTTGTCAAGCCAATTTCTCCCTAGAAAGGGCTTAAAATTTTTCTTCGACTCAATGATAAATAACGGCAATTTAAGAAACCCAACCGAAACTGAAATAGCGCCAGTGATTTTAACATCTTCACCTGTAAATGAGGCAAATTATAAATAATAACAAACATTTGGGAATAAACTTAAATAATCATATTTGGACATCACCGACAATCTCCCGTGTCAATCTCCATGTTGATAATATTTCCTTCGGTGTTGAGGGTCTTAACTGCTGGTTTTTCACAATCATCTATCCAATGCAGTGTTCCTAGCTTCAACTCGTTCACATGTGGTTTTCTGCTGGTGGTTTCTATTGGGTTTTTTATATTTTGTCTGCTTATTTTGCTTGAAGAAACATGCTTTTGCTCACTGTCTCTTCCGTCCGCACGAATAACAAACCCAATCTCGAGCTCTCCTTTAGTATGCTTCGTAGTACATTTGTTGCATTTTGGATAACCCTTGCTTCCTGCAACTTCTTGCTTAGGGTACAATTTATTAATTTAATAGGATGAGTTCATGTTTCGCTTTTCTCTATTAATGAGCTCAAATGACTGTCCAATTTCACATGCGGTGCTCCAGGTTAGCTCTTTGGTAGACAGAAGCTTGTGCCGAGATTTAGCTAATTCGAAACCGCAGAGAGTGAGTGAGATGAGTCACTTTTCGTCGAAAATCGATTCAGCTAGCAAAAGTAAGTGAGTGAGCGAGTGAAATGAAATGTCACATTACTCGCCAGATATTTCCGCAGTGACTTGGTGTATGTGTTGGTATATTTCCAGTTTTGGATAGGTATGTGTGCTTTTCTCGAGAATTCCTATTCATGGATAGGAAAAGAAATAAAAACAACAACGTAGATAAAAACAACTAACCTTTTACTGATTCTTTAATTTTATTTTATTATCATATGCACATATTTGTATATATTAAATAAATTTATATTCTATTCACTTTCGACACTTTTAAACTTTTTATTTCTCATGGGTGAAACTCACATTAAACTTTAATTATGACAAACAAAAATAATTAAAACAAAAGATACTCCAAACTCCATTATTAAAGATTCCAATGTTTACATTAGCCGTGTTTTGTTGAAAACTATATACAGTTGCACGAAAGCTTTTCAACAAAATGATGCGGAACAAATTGGTTTATAAAGCTCTTTATGTAGGAGAATCCCATAGTTCCAATTCGTTCCAAAGCATTCTTCGCTAGTCACATTTGACTGCAGAAAAAAGGTAAAGTTATTAGCAGCTGGTGGTTGTTGTTGTAAAATTGTAAACTGGCTGGGTTGCAACTTCTCAACAAAACAGGGTTATTGTTCTATTTGTTGTTTCATTTCGTTTTGCGTAACGAGTGTGACAAGGAGGTAGAATTTAGCTCTTTTATATTTATTCTTTGTTTCATGTTCGAAACTAAATTCGAACTTACTCATTTCACTTATGTAAATAGCTGAATCACTTTTGCAAGTGAAGTGAGATGAGTCGGCGAGTAAGGTGAGTCATCTCATCTCACTTGCTGATATAGCTGAATCCCGGCACGGGTCCGTAGCGCACTCCAAGTTGGTTGAGGTCGTTTTCCACTTGTGTGCGCCACCTAAGGTGGGGTCTTCCTCTGCTGCGTAGACCATCAGGGGTAGATTTGAATACTCGTTGGGCTGGTGCGTCGGTGTCCATACCCTCCACGGGTCCCAGCCATCTCAGCCGCTGTATTTTCAGCTTTTTGATCAGGTCGACGTCGCATCGCTGAAAAGCCCGTAAAGCTCCCTGTTAAATCTTCTCCTCCATACTCCATGGATACATACTGGACAGAGGATGACCCGAAGAATTTTCCTTTCAAAGCACCCAAGCAGGTTCTCATCCGTTTTTAACAGGGTCCATGCTTCTGCCCCATAATCAAAGTCTCCTTGTAGTCTGGGAGCCAACCGTAAGATTACCTATCTCATCGCGGCCACGCGAAAATTGGATGCCAACCGATAGCTTTAGTCCAAACAATTACAAAACTGTTAGTCGCACAAGCTTTATTTGGTCGCAATGGTTAGAAAATGCACTTTTCAGGTTGCATTCTCCGCTAAATGTACCTAGAATACAAGCAACTTATATAAATGGGGTATCAAATGAAAGCTAAGACTGTCCTCTACACGGTACCAATGGTCGGACAGACTTTTGTTGGCTATTGCCACGAGTCCTACCACTTTTCTAAAATTAGGGATTTTGTGCATCCTTGGATGAAAATGAAAAAAAAGTGGCTTAGGCCATTTTCCTAACCATTTGATATGATTTTACTCAGTCTCCCTGATGTAAATCGCAGTGTTAAAAAAAGATCTTTTTTTTTAATGGTCGCACTCGTGACAACAGCCAAAAAATGTCTGTCTGACCAATGGAATCGTGTAGAAGACAATCTTAGCTTTCATTTGATACCCCATCTATATCAGTTGCTTGTATTCTAGGTACATTTAGCGGAAAATGCAACCTGAAACGTGCATTTCTAACCATTGCGACCATATAAAGCTTTTCCGACCCGCTGTTTTGTAAATGTTTGGACTAAAGCTATCAGTTGGCATCCAATTTTCGCGTGGCCGCCATGAGATAGGTAATCTTACGGTCGGCTCCCGGACTATTGGTTCTTTGAGAGAGGGCTTTACTTCTCAAATGCCTTCTTAGCCCGAAGAAACAGCGGTTGGCAAGAGTTTGATCTCTGCACTGATGTCATTTTCCGATGTAATAGTGGAGCCAAGGTAGACAAAGTCCTTGACGACTTCGAAGTTGTACTTATCCATCGTCACGTTTTGCCCGAGTAGACGATGTTGAGATTTCTTTCTCGATGATAGCATATACTTCGTTTTGTCTTCATTGACATTCACACCGATTTTTCCTACCTCCGATTCAATACTTGCAAACGCGCCGGTAACAGCTCACTTCGTTCTCCCAATGAAGTCAATATCATCTGCATAAGCAATAGCTATAGACTCTAAAGAAACGGCCTTATGTGCGTTCCTGGACATCGAGGGCGCATTCGACAATACCTCACATGAAGCGCCGTTAACAGAGATCTGGTAAGGAAGTGTGTACCCATCACTATAACCAGATGGATAAGTGGGATGCTAGGCACAAGAACTGCGGAAGCATATGCAGGGCAATGTGTCCAAAAAGTTATCACAACAAGAGGCTGTCCCCAGGGAGGGGTTCTATCACCCTTACTGTGGAGTCTTGTGGTAGATGAACTACTGGAAAGTCTTTCCTCTCAAGGCATACGATGCATCGGCTTTGCCCATGACATTGTTATAACAGCCGTGGGAAAATTCGAAGAAACTCTTTGTGATATCATCCAAAGAGGACTGTCCATTACAAAGAAATGGTGTCTATCTGTGGGACTGAACATTAACCCCACAAAGACAACGATAGTCCCTTTTACTAAGAAGAGGCTTCTACCACGCATGAAACCTAACCGGTTGGCTGGTGAAGAAATCGGCATTCAGAAGGAGGTTAAATATCTAGGTATTACACTAGACAGCAAACTCCTCTGGAACAAACATATTGAGATAACTGTCGGGAAAGCCACAAAGGCTCTCATGATATGCAAAAGACTTGCAGGTAAATCATGGGGCTGTAAACCAAACATCCTCAGATGGATGTACACCATGATGGTAAGACCCATCATTACCTATGGGGCGGTTGCATGGCACAAAAGAACCGAACTTACCACAACTAGGAAATTACTAGAAAGGGTACAAAGGCTCGCATGCATTTGCATTACTGGAGCAATGAGAACTTGCCCTACAGCAGCAATGGAAGTCATTCTTCACTTGACGCCTCTACACGTGGCCATAGACAGTGCTGCTAAGGGAGCCATCCTGCGATTTGCAAAGGAGGGAACTGGGACGGGGAAAATCATTGGTCTCAGGCAAAGAGACTCGATTTACAGATCTACAGAATCGAACCGTCTTGACATCCCAAGAGATGGTATGATTAAAAAGTATAGCTTCGTAAAAAACTTTCGTACGGAGCTAAGTAGCAAAAAAGAGTGGGTAGACGAAACAGTAAACTACACTCTTAAAGCAAACACCATCAAGTGGTACACTGATGGATCGATAACGTCTGAAGGGACTGGTGCTGGAATTTTTGGGCCTCGAACTAAACTTTCGGTACCGATGGGACAGTCTACAAGCATTTTTCAAGCTGAAGTTGATGCCATAGGGAAATGTGCAGACAGACATCTCGAAAGGAAGTACAAAAACCAAAATATTGCTATCATGTCGGATAGCCAGGCCGCACTCAAAGCACTAAGCTCATACAGCATCAGTTCTAAACTGGTATGGAAGTGTGTAGATAGGCTAAACGAACTGGGCAAACATAATCATGTCACACTCCATTGGGTACCTGGCCACGTCGGCATACAGGGCAATGAAGAGGCAGACTCCTTAGCGAAAATAAGGGCAATGACACCCCTAACGGGACCAGAGCCTTATTGCGGAATAGGAGAAAACGTGATAAAACATAAAATCAAAATAGAAGAGGAGGCAAAAAGATCAAGGATCTGGAACGAACTCCCTAAGTTGAGGCAGGCTAAACTCCTACTTGGAAAATACAACCAAGAACAATTCCAGTCCTGCATCAGCTTAAATAGAAACAAGCTTAGAATAATAACCGGGCTCCTCATCCACACATCCTTGGCCTGGAAAACAGCGCCACGTGTAGATTCTGCAGTGCTCATGAGGAGACACCCGATCACATACTAGGTAAATGTGATGCACTCATGCATCAAAGACATAGGTATCTGGGAAATCACCAGATAAAAAAGAGCGAACTATCCTCTCTAAATGTACTCCAAATAATCAAATTCCTTAAGGAAATAAACTTGGAGGATGTGCTGTAGAATGAGTAACCTCATCCAGCTCCTGACGGGTGTACAATAGATCTTAATGGTCGCAGTGCACTTACACCCCGAACTCTTTCATTCATTCATTCATTTAAGCAATAGTTGAACTGATTTTTGATAAATTGTACCTCTGTTGTTGACTTGCGAGTTGCGTTCAATTGCTTCAAGAACGATATTGAACAGGTTGCATGATAACGCGTCACCTTGCTTCAAACCTTTCTCGACATCAAAGGGTTCGGTGGTGTTCCTACCAACCTTGACGAAGCAGCGAGATTTCTCCATCGTCATCCTGCACAAGTGGACGAGTTTGGCAGGGATGCCGAGATGCGACTGTATAGTTTTTCTCCATCTACGCTATCGTATGCAACTCTTAAATCAATAAAGAGGTGGTGTGTATCGATATGAAACTCCTGGGTTTTTTCCAAGATCTGTCGGAGTGTGAAGATTTGATCGACGGTTCATTTGCAGGGCCTAAAATCACACTGATTGGGGCCGATCAGATCGTTGACAAACGGTTTTAAGCGATCACACAGTACGGATGACAGGATATTGTATGCGACGTTGAGGAGACTTATACCTCTATAGTTGGCACAGGTCACAGCATCTCCTTTATTGTTGATGGGGCACACTATATCGAGGTTCCATTCATCGGGCATACTTTCATCCAACCAAATTTTGGAGATAAGTCGGTGTATACTCCCTACCAGGTCATCTCTCCCTGCTTTGAATAGCTCGACTGGCAGTCCATCCGCACCAGCAACCTTGTACGCTTTAAGCATGACTATCGCTAACCGCACTTCATTTAGGTCGAGTGGACGGAAATTTTGATTATCATCGTCCAGGTTGAATGGAGTGTTCTCTCTAACAGTGGAATTTTGGCCACCTTCGCCGTTTAGCAGTCTAGAAAAGTGTTGTTTCCAGATCCTCAGCATGGACTGTGCGTCTACCACCATATTCCCACTCTCATCTCGGCAGGCTTCCGTTCCAGCTTTCTAGCCCTGGGTAGATTGCCTCACCCTTCGGTAGAACTTCCCCCCCCCCCCTTTGTCATCAAAGTCCTTCGCATGCTCTCTCTTATTCCTCCTGAGAAGTCGGCGTTCCTCCCTTTCCCTTCGCTTGTGCCCGTAGAGCTTCCGGGCTGCTCTCTCAGCAGCTCTGGTTTTAGTCTGCTGCACTGGTTCGTAGACCTCGTTCTTTTCTACATGCACCAGCCTGCATTCTTCATCGAACCAGGGGTTTTGTTGTGGTGGCCTAGTGAAACCCAGCACATCAGTGGCAGCACTCCTGATGGCATTTTGGCAGTGTTTCCACTGGTCCTCTGCAGATGATGCTGGTGGTGGGCTTGCTGAGAGATTAAGAGAAACGTAGTCTTGCGATTTTAGCTTCGTGACGTTAAATCTTTTCACAGCATCCGCTGGTTGTTGTAGCGTCATGGATATCCGCCTTCGTACTTAAGCTACCACCAAGTAGTGATCCGAGTCTATGTTGGCACCTCGGAACGTTCGGACATCCAGGATACTGTAAGCACGTCTGGCGTCTATCGCAACATGATCAATCTGGTTGACGGTTCGTTGATCTGGAGACCGCCAGGTCCCTCTATGTATATTGAGGTGTAAGAATCGAGTGCTTTCTATTATGACATTTCACCCCGCCGCAAAGTCAATCAGTCTGAGTCCGTTACCGGAAGTGCTGTCGTGCAGACTGTGTCCTCCGACTATTGAACCAAAGATAACCTCCTTTACGATCTTGGCGTTGAAGTCGCCAAAAATAATCTTGACGTCGTACTTGGGGCACCTATCATACGTATTCTCAAGGAAATCTTAGAATTCCTCCTTGGTTGAGTCATCTTTTTCTTCCGTTGGGGCATGGGCACAGATCAACGTTATGGTTTTGAATTTTGCTTTGATGCGGATTGTGACCAGGCGCTCACTTACATTTCTGAAGCCTAAGACTTCTTGCCTAAGTCTTCACCTTACCACAAAACCAAAACCAAAAAGCCACTGACCCTGCTCCTTGCAGCACTCGCCGAAGTAGATGTCACACGATTTCATCCTTTGTATGCCCGAAAATTTTTGGAGAAAGTATTATAGAAACAAATGATGAAATTTTCTATCATATTGGCGAAACTAAAGGACTCCACGGAGTAGGGTTCTTAGTTAATAAATAAATAATAAATATCTAAAAAAATATATCACTGAGATTAAACTTATCAGTGAAAGAATTTGTAGTCTTACTCTTAAGATTCAAAATACGAAAATAACAATAATTCAAATATACGCTCCGACTAAAATAGCTAAAGATGAGGAAATTGAAGCATTCTATGAAAAACTTGAAAAAACATATGAAGAAACAAAAGCTGAATTAATGTATATTGTTGGAGACTTCAACGCGAAGATGGGGAAAAAATCAAACATAGAAGAAAAGGAAGTTGGAAACTTTGGCCTTGGTGAAAGAAATAAACGAGGAGACAGACTTATAAAATGGATGGAAGAAATGAACCATAGCTTTGCGAACACTTTCTTTAAGAAAAAAGACAAAAATAAGTGGACGTGGCCTGCGCTAGATGGGAAAACTAAAAATGAAGTCGATCTTAAACTGATAAATAGACTCAAAACACTAACAGATGTATCTGTTCTGAATAACTTCAAATTCTACAGTCACCACAGACTTGTACGAACAAATTTATTAATTACGCATGTGGTGGTCACATCAGCGGACAGCGGTCAGAACACAGCGGACAGGCGACATATCACAACGGCAACACTAATCTACTTGTCAGCCTGTCACATATTTGCCTGTCACTTGTCATCGGCAATGTGCTCTCTGCCATGGACACTCGTATTTCCGCATTCAACGAAGACAGCCATCATTTTTATCGCCTTCAGCGCAACATTAAATTATCTTTTTATAATATCATTCATTAAATTAATAAAGTTAAATTAGTTTTTATAGAGGAATCTTTTCTTTTATTTTGATTACCCAACCTCCTCTAAAGTGGTGACCCCGACGTAGCAGAGAAACATCAACTAATTTATATGAGCACCAGCCAAGACGAAGAGAAAAGACCTGCGATGCCTGAAGACCCTCCATCCATCCACACAATCTCCAGCGCCAGACGAGTCTGAAATGGCCGGAGTGACTGTAAAAGTTCCTCCTTTCTGGAAAGAAAAACCTGAGCTGTGGTTTATTCAAGTCGAGTCGCAGTTTTTCATGGCACGTGTTAAGTCGGATAGCAGAAAATATCATACCGTCGTTGCGGCGATAGAAAATGGTGTTCTGAGCCAGGTGAGCGACGTTTTATTGAAACCTCCAGCCGATAATAAGTACGAGAATCTAAAAAAGAAGCTCATCTCACGATTCACTGATTCAGACCATCACCGTTTGCGAAAACTGCTGCAGGAGATTGAGTTGGGTGATCGACTGCCATCTCAATTATTGCGAGAGATGCGACACTTAGCCGGTTCTAAAATGGATGATGAGCTGTTGAAGTCTCTTTGGTTGCAGCGCCTTCCACCAAACATGCGTTCAATTATATCTGTAAGTACTGAAGATCTCAATAAATTAACAGAATTAGCGGATAAAATTGCAGAGCTCAACGAAGTACCGCAAGTTTTTGGAGTTAACGGGACAGAACCGCAACCTCATCAGACGACACCCGCAAGTAACGGTACTGGTATCAGATATCTGAACTTACACGTGCCGTTGCTGAATTGAATGCGCATTTTTCACCTTGATCTCGCAGCCGATCTCGTACCAGCTCTTTCAACCAGAGTCGCAGGAGCAGCCGTAGAAGATTTTCAGCAAACAACGATAGTTCTAATTCTTCACTTCTTGCTGATATCATCGTAAGCATGGAGCAAATGCAAGAAATTGTAGAGCTCCATGTTCATTCAAAGCTTCGTTAAACTGAAAGGCCAGTCTCACCTGGCGACAACCACTGGCCCAAATAACTGTCGCCTTTTTGTGAACGACAATAACAGCAACCTATCGTTTCTCATCGACACGGGTGCTTATATTTCTGCTATTCCGCCAACATCACATCAAAGAAAATTACACGACAAAGATTAATCAAAATTTTATGCCGCAAATAACCCTCCGATCTCAACTTTTGGAAATAAAACCCCCGTACTTGACCTTGGACTACGACGTTCTTTCAAGTGGAGTTTTGTTGTTGCCGACGTATCACGACCGATAATAGGAGCGGACTTTTTGAGATACTTTGGAATTTTAGTTGATCTTAAGCAACGTTGCATTATAGATCAGCAAACGTCCATCTCCACAGTTGGATACCTCACCAACTGTCCATCGACCGAGCTCAACAATGTCAATCGCGAGATGCCATTCCAGGATCTACTTCATGAGTTCAAGGATATAACTCGTCCTACCCTAGCAGCTAGAGTTATGAAGCATGGTGTTACGCATCATATTCCAACAACCGGACCACCAGTTCGACATATAGACGACTTCCACCGGACAAGCTCAAAGCAGCTAAACGTGAATTCGAAATCCTTATGGAACAAGGTATTTGCCGTCCTTCAAAAAGTGCTTGGGCAAGTCCACTGCATATGGTCCCGAAACAAAATGGAGAGTGGAGACCCTGTGGGGACTATCGGCGACTCAATGCCAACTCCGTTCCCGATCGATATCCCATACGTCATTTGCAGGACTTCACTTACTTTTTGGAAGACGCAACAATTTTTTCAACGCTGGACCTGTAGAAAGCTTACCATCAGATACCGGTAGAGCCTGATGACATACCGAAGATAGCTGTTATCACGTCGTTTGGTCTATGGGAGTTCCTCTTTATGCCACCTGGATTGCGGAACGCTGCGCAAACGTTCCAGCGCTTCATAGATAACGTGTTAAGAGGTTTGGAGTTTGCATTCCCATATATTGATGACATCCTTGTCGCTTCTAAGAATATAGAAGAGCATGAAATACATCTCCGTAAAATCTTTGAACGCTTGCGTGAGTATGGTTTGGTATTAAACGTGAATAAAAGCCGCTTCGCACAAGAAGAAGTATTATTCTTAGGGCATTCAGTCAATGCTTCTGGAATTAAGCCACCGATTAATAAAGTTCAAGCGATTCTTGACTATCCGAAGCCAGAAAAGGTATGTGACTTAAGACGATTTCTAAACTCTATCAATTTTTACAGGCGCTTCCTAAGAAATGCTGTCGACAATCAAGCCATACTCCAAAGAGTTATTCCAAAGGGAAACAAGAAAAATGATAAGACGATAATCGAATGGTCTCCAGAAGCGGAAGAGAGTTTCGAAAGGTGTAAGAAAGCTCTCACTGAAGCAACTCTACTTTCACATCTAAAATCAAATGCGCAGCTCACATTGATGGTTGATGCATCCGATGTAGCTGTAGGAGGCGCCCTTCAACAACTTTCCAATGGCAACTGGGAACCTCTAGGATTTTTTTTCCAAAAAGCTGACCCAATCCCAAACGAAGTTCAGCGTGTATGACAGAGAGCTTCTCGGTGCTTATATGACCGTAAAACATTTTCGCTTCATGCTAGAAGGTCGCATGGACATTTGGACTTCATTGGCCAGCTTACGATGGACATACGATTTATTGCTAGAAGTGAAAACATTATCGCCGATACACTTTCACGGATTTCTGAGGTTTCTGCTAGCAACAGCATCGACTTCGGAAAATTAGCGGTAGACCAGGAGCAAGACGAGGAGCTGCAGCAATTTTTAAAAGGTACTTCAAACTCCTTAAATATTAAAAAGTGTCCCGTTCTTACAGATCCCAAGCTTAATTTGTACTGTGATGTTTCAACTCAGAACGTTCGACCCTTCGTCACAAAGCAATTTCGACGATCTGCATTCGACAGCGTACACAACTTAGCTCATCCTGGTATACGTGCAACTGTGAAGCTGGTTACAGAACGTTTCGTTTGGCCATCAGTCCGCAAAGATTGTCAAACATGGGCGCAGAATTGTATCGCCTGCCAACGATCCAAAGTGTGGAGGCATGTGCGCACACCAACTGCAACCTACCCAACAACTGACAAGCGATTCGAACATCTTAACATTGACATAGTTGGACCATTGCCGACATCGCGTGATTTTCGCTACCTTCTAACATGTGTGGATAGATTTTCATGATGGTTAGAGGCCATACCAATCCGAGATATGATGGCTGAGACCGTAGCTCGAGCCCTTTACGAAGGATGGATTAGCAGGTTTGGCGTTCTACAGCTAATTACAACCGACCAGGGGCGTCAATTTGAGAGCGATCTTTTTAAACACCTGATGAAGCTTTTTGGCATCAACCACCTAAGAACAACTGCGTACCATCCGGAGGCTAATGGTATGATTGAGAGATACCACCGCATTCTCAAAGCCGCTTTTAAGTGTCACAACACCGATGAATGGACTGACGTTCTGCCATCAGTTTTGCTTGGTATTCGAACTGCGTTCAAGGAAGACTTAAATGCCACAACAGCTGAACTGTTATATGGTACAACGTTGAAATTACCAGGTGAGTTTTTCTGTCCAAAAGAAGACATCAATGCACCTGACTTCGTTAAGCAGCTTCGTAAAACCATGAGCCAAATCAACCCAGAAGACGCGAGTCAACATTTTTCGAGAAGCGTTTTCATACCGAAGGACCTGGCTAGTTGCAAATATGTTTTTTTACGACACGATGCAGTTAAGAGACCCTTAGCTCCAACTTACGATGGACCTTTTTCCGTGATAAGCAGGATGGAAAAATTCTATTCGATCAACATTAATGGTAAGAAGACTAATGTTTCCATTGACCGACTCAAGCCTGCACACATTCTTGAAGACAACATTGCTGCCACTGCAACAACAACTCAATAGCTTGCTGAGCCAGTTCTTGAAAGAAACCAAGCCAAAAAATATACAACGCGATATGGACATGTCGTTAGATTTCGTGAGCCTAGTTCAATATATCACTAGCACTGGAAAGGGAGTACTGTGGCGGTCACATCAGCGGACAGCGGTCAGAACACAGCGGACAGGCGACATATCACAACGGCAACACTAATCTACTTGTCAGCCTGTCACATATTTGCCTGTCACTTGTCATCAGCAATGTGCTCTCTGTCATGGACACTCTATTTCCGCATTCAACGAAGACAGCCATCATTTTTATCGCCTTCAGCGGAACATTAAATTATCTTTTTATAATATCATTTATTAAATTAATAAAGTTAAATTAGTTTTTATAGAGGAATCTTTTCTTTTATTTTGATTAGCCAACCTCCTCTAAACGCACAAAACACTCAATAGAAATAAACAGGAACTTATCTTCCCTAAAATCATTCCAGCAGAAAGTATAAAAAACTATAACAGAATCCTTGAAAGAAGAATCCAAGAAAACATCAACTTAAACGAAATTGACGAAAATATACAAAAAATTTACAACACACTCGAAAGTATAATCAAGATCACGTCAAAAACCACGCTTATGAAAACAAAGCCATCCACAAATGACAAACTATCCGATGGTACAAAACATTTAATTTAATAGAGGCATGAATTAAAATCCAAAACTGATCTAACAGGAACGGAAAAATACGAAATTAGAAATCTAAATACATTGATAAAGTCAAACTCGAAAAATGATAGGTATACAATTGTTTAACGAAAACATGGTAAAGAATATTCTTCAAAACATAAAATCAATAAAAAGACAAATACATTTTTACGAGATGAAAATAAGGAATGGATAATATCCATTAAAAACCGCAATAAACCAATATTCGAAAGAAAGATATTTTGAAACACTATTTAAATCGACTGTAACCAACAGATATAACGATCGTGTAGAAGATGACCTTGATCATTTTAGAAGCATACAAAACCTACACAACTCGGCAGCAAACATTCCAAAATTCGTATCGTATGAACTCGAGCAGACAATTGAAAGCCTCAAAAATGAAAAAAAATGCTGGAAGCGATGGTATCGAAGCGGAAATGCTCAAATATGGAAAGAAACTTCTGTCTCCAATTCTTACGACTCTTTTTAATGCTATTTTAAGGCCGTGTGCCAATTGCGTTAAAATTCTGGTTAAATTTGATGCCAGTTAAATGGTATCCCTTTTTATAGGGGTGAGTAAAATTTAAGGTTTTTGCTGTGTTGATTGGCAATTGGATTAAATGGGATTTTTCTTCCCATTAGTTTTGTTGTTGCATTTTTTTCAGTAATGATAGTTCGCAAACAATTCGTTTGCAAAATGAATGAATCATCTGAAAAAGTACTCTAAATAAATTTTATTGATTCTTTTGCATTATCAAGGATTTATCACAAGTTATTCAAACTTCTTCTTGAGTGCATACTTACATTTATTATTAGGTCTGTGTCTATATTTCTTATATTCTTCTTTTTTCCATTTTTCATCTTTCCCGATAGGATTCATGACTTCATGATAGCAAAATAAAATATTTATTTACATTCATCTCCCTCACTTCTTCATGAGCATAGACATGTCAAAAATTAACCACCGGCTAAAATTTTAACGAGCTCCTGAGCAGGTTAAATTTTGACGTCTATATTCACCTCAGTAATGTCAAAATTTAGCCATGGGATCAAATTTAACCAGGATTTTAACGCAATTGGCACACGGCCTAAAGACACAGTCTATTCCATTACAATGGAAGCAAAGCATTATAATTCTGATACACAAAAAGGGATCTAGAGAAGACGTGAATAATTACAGACCCATTAGCATTATCTCAACTATCTACAAGCTTTTTTCAAAACTAATTTACATGAAAACCAAACAAGTATTCAATGAAAATCAACCAGTAGAACAAGCCGGTTTCAGAGAGGGATATTCAACGACGGACCACCTTCTAACAACAAATCAATTGATTCAAAAATTCAGCGAATACAAAAAGCCACTATACCTTCTTTTCATTGATTTCAGCAAAGTATTCGACACGATTGAGCATGGCGGTATCTGGAAAGCTTTGGAAAGCCAAAATATTAACCCAGCTTACATTAGTACACTTAAAAACATTTACAAAAATAATACTGCAAAGATAAAAACCGACAAACTAGGTAGAGAATTCAACATCTACAGAGGAGTAAGACAGGGAGATCCCATGTCACCTCAACTTTTCTCAGTAATTCTAGAAGACATTTTCCGGAAACTCAGTTGGATTAATAATGGAATAAAATTTTATGGACGAAACCTTAACAACTTGAGAACAGTGCCAACAACATCCAGACAATGATCAATCAACTTGCTCTAACCAGTAAGGAATATGGACTTGAGATAAACCTCACAAAAACAAAAGCTATGACAAATCACACGAAAGAAGATATACTTCTAGATCACAACAAAATTGAATATGTTGACGATTACATCTACTTGGGTCAGCTTAAGTCGTTCAATAAACAAGAAGAAAAAGAGGTGAATAGAAGAGTAACAAATAGTTGGAAACAATACTGGGAAACAATGCTGGAATGTCAAACATTTACTAGACAGCAATTTGAGCCAAAACACCAGAAAGTATATCTTTGATTCAACGATACTACCAGTAAAGACATATCGATCACAAACTCTTGGACTGACTTCAAACCTACTTGACAAACTGAGGATTTGCCAGACAAAGATGGAACGGAAGATGCTTGATATAAGAATTATTCAAAGGATTCCAAACGAAGAAATAAGAAGACGGACAAATATTACAGACGTATTAGAGAGGACTAAGCAATTGAAATGGAGCTGGGCAGGTCATATTTCAAGGATCCAAGATCAACGCTGGACTAAAATTACGACCAAATGGATTCCAGATGGTGCATGACCTCTGGATGACCAAGGAAAAGATGGGAAGACGACTTAAATGAATTCAACGCAAATTGGTACAATGACGCGAAAAACAGAAATTTATGGACATCATTGGGGGAGGCTTATGCCCGTTAAGAAAAACAAATTAAAGATCGTACATATTTTACTTTTTATGTAAAAAAAAAATAATTTATATCGACACAACTATCTATTAACTTTTCATAAATTCAACTGTTAAACAATTTGTTTGTATATATTTTTTGTACTAACTATATTAGATACTAATTTGTGTGGCAATAAGGGCTTATAATAATAATAATAATAATAATGCCCTCTTCATTCCATCGCACTTCCTGGATGGCTGTAATATCAGCCTTTAGACTATCCAGGCTCTCCAATAGTTATTCGGCTACACGTGGCCTGTTTAAGGTCCGGACATTCCACGTGCAGATCCGTGCCGAGATTCAGCTAATTCGAAGCCGCAGGGAGTGAGTGAGACGATTCACTTTTCGTCGAAAATCGATTCAGCTAGCAAAAGGGAGTGAGTGAGAGTAGTGTGTTTTGGAGAGATCTGGACCCTCCCAACCTCCCAAGGTTTTGGTCTATCAATCAGACACATTTGTATGGAGAATAAAGGCAATCTAGCTACTTTTAGGGTTACCAATGCTGGTATTTTTTGGTCGGTGATAGTAAGTTGGTTTTGCCGTTGACTAGTGCATCATCTGTGCTTAGTAACACGCGCCAATGAGGATGGTAACCTTTGTAATGAATTTTTTGGGGTTGGAAGTGGCAGCCTTTGATGTGTTACGGTGGTGGATGGCTTGTGCGGAAGGTTTTGATGTTGGTGGCGGCGGCGCGGCGGCGCGCGTGGCGGTGCGGCGCGTTGGGTTGATGGTGTTGTTTGGGTGAGTGAGAAATGTATGAATGTATTAGAAAATAATATTGAATGTTTGGGAGGGAAATGATAAGAATATATTATACTGATGATGATCGTAGGGTCAGTGTAAGAGTTTATGTGGTATTTTGATTGGAATATAGGTTTAGATGAGGGAAAAGTGTTTGTCGGTTTGGGGGTCGCGTGATAGTCGTGGTGATCGTCGTGAGTTTGGATATTGGAATATAGTGGATTAAAGAAATGTGTCATGGTTTATCACATCATGTCTCAACATGTTTATTGAAACCTTCTCATGATAATGATGATTCTTGTTGGGCGAAGGGATACAAATGTAGGTATTTTGGTATCTATGTTTATTTATAGATTTGTTGATATAATACCATTAATAGTAGAGAGTTACATGGTGACGAATTCATGTTTTATCATGTTATACTAGTATGTAAGTAGGTATGTTAATTTTATGTTTTGAAAAGTATTGTGTGCGGGTGCTGGTAGCAGGAAATTTAGATTTATGTAGATGATTATAAGTGTGTTAGACTGGATTTTTGATGTATGTATGTGTTGGTGCTTATGTGCAATACATGTACCTTTTTTAGATTGTCGTCGCTTAGAGTTGCCAATGCCGGGCGTTATTGGGTGTTTTGTGAATGTTTCAAAAAGGAGTGTCAACCATTTAATACTATCTAGTACGCTGCTACCTTTATAGTTCTATATCTATTCTACGGTTTGCTACATTATGTACTACATTATACTACTTTTTTAGATTGTGGTACAATTTTTCTTACTAATGTGGGTAACACTGATAGTTAATTTTCTTATAAAAACTCGATGTATGACATCTTTCGGTGAGTTCCTTGTGAAATTTGTATGGGTAGACATCAATCGTGCGGTCTTTTATATTCATTTAAGATTGTTTCAGTTCGCTAAAAGTGAATCTTTTTCAAGAATATTGTTTAAATATTATAAACATAATAAAAATAAAAACACTATTTCCCAGTTATTTGAAAAGAAAAGTTAAAACTTTTCCAAGAATAATAACATTCAAGTAATATTAACTTTTTGCAAACATTCTCTGTAAAATCTGTGTCAACCTCTAAAACAATATGTTTACTTGCGAGCTCTGTCAAACCACGTTCACTAGACGAGATAATCTTGTACGTCATAGACAGATGAATCATGAAAAAAAAATTTCAATTATGTGTGATAAATGTGGTACGTTTTTTGATAACGTTAGGAATTATAGCTATCACATGAAGAAAAATCATCATGAAATCGTTTCATACAACGCAATATCAAAAAAAAGGAAAAACTCTCAGTCTGATGTGCAAAATAAAAGGATCAAAACTGAAGGTGACTTGAGTGATGAGATCAAACATTGCAATATTTGCAAGCTGGATGTCATGAAATCATTGTTTCAAGTTCATCTAAAGAGTGATTTACATAAAACAAATGCTTGTAGCAAGCATGATGGTTATGATGGAAACGTTGAAGTTATATCTACGGCTTTTAAGAACCGTATAAAAAGCTTTAGAGTTCGAGATTGTGATCGTCTAAATGACTATAAGAACTTTATGAAGAAGCAAGAGGCTATTATTATAGAACTTGTAAGGAAAACAATGGAGGTCGAAAGTGTTATAAAAGTCGCTTTTGAAATGTTCGGACTATATGTAAAAGATAATGCTAATGAAAAAATGGTGACTGACATTAAATCATTTAACACTAAATATAATATCATAAACCAATCAAATGATTTAAAAGAAATTTATAACACGTTTACTGGAGACATCATAGCTAAGAGTGAAGAATTTCAGGAGCGTGATAGTGGATGGGCCTTACAAGATATACTTTACCTAGAAATCAACATTAATGAATACAATCCTATGCGTGGATCATCGTATATCGAATTACCAATGAATATTCAATCGAAAAAAGCTATCATCAATGTTAAAAACAATGATAATGCATGCTTCGCCTGGGCTATCGTATCTGCTCTTCATCCTTCTATCCATCATGTAGATCGAGTTTCTTCATATCCTCATTACACCGGAGTTCTTAATTTAAGCGGCGTCAAGTTCCCGATGGATATAAAAAAAATTTGTCAATTTGAAAAATTAAATAATTTAAGTGTTAATGTGTATGGGTTAGAAAATAATACTATTGTAGGACCTATATTTTATACTTGTAAGAAAAAAGATAAGCATATTAACTTGTTATTCATAGAAAATGGTGCGCAGGGACATTATTGTTGGATTAAAAATTTAAATAAATTGGTAAGCAGTCAAATTTTCAAACGTAATGGTACAAAATGGTTATGTGATGGATGTTTAATATACTTTCGGTATGAAGCTCAGCTTAATGAACACCTCAAACATGATTGCAATAAAGTGCATACTGTATTACCAACTGAAATTAATAACATTTTAAAATTTAAAAACTTTAATAAAAAAATGCGAGTTCCATTTGTAATTTATGCTGATTTTGAAGCGGCTTTAAAACCAATCATTACATGTTCACCAAATCCAATTGCATCATTTTCGAGTAACGTTCAAGTTCATGAACCTTTTAGCTTTGCGTATTATATTAAATGTAATTTTGATGATTCATTAAATAAATTTGTATTGTACCGAGGTGATAACTGTCCCAAGGTTTTTATGAATAATTTGATAGATGAAGCACAGCGCATTCAAATTATACTAAGAGAAGTGACTCCAATGAAAAAATTAACTGATAAGGAAAAAGACAACTTTAAAAATTCTAAAATCTGTTTTATATGTGGTGATGTTTTAAATGAAAATCGGGTAAGAGATCATGATCATCTCACAGGAGAATTTCGAGGTGCTGCACATTCTGAATGTAATTTGAAATACCAAATACCCAATTTCATTCCAGTTATATTACATAACTTAAGTCGCTATGATTCACACTTTATTGTAAAAGAATTTGGTGATAATGATGAAAAAATCGATGTGATACCCGCAAACAAAGAACGATATATCTCATTTACTAAATACATTAAAGGGGATACTTTTAAAAGCAGCATTCAACTAAGATTTATAGATTCCTTAAGGTTTATGGCTTCTAGTATTGAAAAACTATCAAAGAATTTAAATTCAGAACAGTTTATTGAAACTAAAAAGGCTTTCCCAGAGGAGGATATGTATAATTTAGTTACTAAAAAAGGTATTTTTCCATATGAATATGTTACATCATCTCTAAAACTTGAAGAAACTCAGCTTCCACCAAAGTCAGCTTTTTATAGCACTTTAAATTCTTCAAATATAACTAATGATGATTATTTACATGCTCAAAGAGTATGGAATACCTTCAATATAAAGACATTAGGAGAATACAGCGATGTTTATTTAAAAACCGATGTTATGCTTCTAGCAGATGTTTTTGAAAATTTCCGGAATGTTTGTATTAAAACATATGATCTTGATCCCTGTCAGTATTATACAGCACCAGGTCTAAGCTGGGATGCAATGCTGAAAAGTACAAAAGTTGAATTAGAACTTTTTACAGATATTGATATGACCCATTTTATACAAAAAGGAATAAGAGGAGGGTTAAGCCAATGCAGCGGAAGATATGCTAAGGCTAATAATAAATATATGGCAAACTTTGATGAGACTAAAAAATCATCTTTTTTGGGGTATTTCGATGCAAATAATTTGTATGGATGGGCAATGAGTCAATATCTTCCCATCAACAAGTTTCGATGGATAAATGAAGAGGAATTTGAAAGCTTAAATATAGAATCAATACCTGATGATTCAAATAAAGGTTATATTTTATGTGTAGATTTAGATTATCCTGATTTTTTGCATGATTTGCATAATGATCTACCATTTTGCCCTGAAAACATAAAACCTCCATATACAAATTCCAAAAACTCAAAATTAATTGCAAATCAATTTAATAAAACACGATATGTTATCCATTACCGAAACCTTAAACAATGTCTATCAAACGGATTAGTATTGAAAAAAGTACATAAAGTTCTAGAGTTTAATCAAAATGCATGGTTAAAATCGTATATCAATCTTAATACGCATTTAAGAACCCAATCAAATAATGATTTTGAGAAAGACTTTTATAAATTAATGAATAACAGTGTTTTTGGGAAAACTATGGAAAATGTAGAAAAAAGAGTTGATGTAAAACTTATTACAAAATGGGATAATAATGGTAAACGTATGGGAGCAAATTCTCTTATAAGTAAACCAAACTTTCATAGTTGTTCGATTATACATGAGAACTTAGTTGTCATTCAAATGAATCGATTGAAGGTCAAGTATGATAAGCCTACATACGTTGGGTTTTCTATTCTGGATTTATCTAAGACCTTAATGTATGACTTTCACTACAATTTTATGAAAGATAAATATGGCGATAAGTTACAGCTTTTATATACTGATACTGATTCACTTATTTATGAATTTGAAACAGAGGATTTGTATGATGATATAAACAAAAATTTAAATTATTTTGATACAAGTGATTATCCAAAAAATAATCAATATAATATTCCAAGAGTGAATAAAAAGATCTTAGGAAAATTTAAAGATGAGTGTTCAGGCAAATTGCTCCTTGAATTTGTAGGCACCAAATCGAAATCTTACTGCATTGTCACTGAAGATGATATAGTTAAAAAAATAAAAGGGATTAAAAAAAATATTGTAGCAAATGAGATAACTCTAAATGATTTCAGAGATTGTCTAAATAACCCGTCTACATCTTTAT
This sequence comes from Dasysyrphus tricinctus, assembly GCA_963921185.1. Taxonomy (NCBI): domain Eukaryota; kingdom Metazoa; phylum Arthropoda; class Insecta; order Diptera; family Syrphidae; genus Dasysyrphus; species Dasysyrphus tricinctus. The sequence continues at coordinate 37,969,708 of OY992534.1, forward strand.
TAAAAAAGATGTACTGTTTTAGAAGTGATAAACATTTTATTTACACACAATTAATAAATAAGATCAGTCTTACTGCTGATGATGATAAAAGATTTGTTATTCCTAATTCATCTAAAGCTTTAGCGTGGGGTAACAAGCGTATAGAAGACTATTATTTTATCTAAAATTAGTTTTAAGATATACATACATAAAATAATACATCAAAGAAATTTAAATGTTAATAAAATATTGATATTTATAATAAAATTAAGTTGATTTTTTCAAACTTTAAGATATAGGTAAAGACAAAATGTTTGCATCATAAAATATGTATATTAAGTAGAAGAATATTCCAATTATGTATAATAAAAATTATTTAATTTTGTAAACCGATGTTAGAGTATAGTAAAGCATATTTCTTGGTTTATTTAAACAAATCTGCTGAATTTCAACGTAACATAATAATATGATATTGACTAAAATAGAGACTTAATAAAAAACAAAAAATATAGATCTAGTAAGATATTTCGTACGTAAAAGATGTTAAACCTATAACTATAAGGATACTATTTAATAAATACAAATACAAAAATATTATAATTAAATAGAAATAAGAACAATTAATTTCGTATTTCATTCTTGATTTTCTCAAATGTTTATGAGAATATATACATACATATATACATAATAAAGTCAATTGAAAAAAATGCCTATTGTTTTATTTTTATTTTTTAGCATTTTTATGATAGCAGTTGATTACAAAATACAAAACGGACAAACAAATTTTGAAAATATAGGCAACAGCAATAAAGATAATACATAAATATTAAATAACAAAAACACATTTAATTTCATAATTCTTCTTTATTATGTGGATTGAAAATTTTACATGGATGAAAAAATAGTGTGCAGATAAAAAAAACTTATCAAGGTCACCGAAGCTATCAGCTAATGTTTTGTAGGAATAATAAAGTATGGATAAGGAAATAAACAATGTTACATTTTCTTATTATAGTGTTGCAATACTACTTAGAAACTAAAGTTCAACAAACTATTGTATGGTTAGATTTTATTTTATTTTTGTTCCCGTACTTTTTTAAACCATTCTAATTGTCTTTGAAATGTATGATGGGAAAAAAAAACTCGGTTATTTTCATTTTTTTCTGTTTATTATTTAACAATCAGGTAATTGGTAATAATAAATATAATATTAAAAAACAATTTAAAATGTAACAGCAAAAATGGTGAACTAGATCAGTTTATAATAAAAGTAAAATTTAGTTTTTACAAAGTTTCATAAGACCTTCCCATGAATCGTTTGTTGTAAAGTGACTATAAAATTTTCCTCTTTTTAACACACGTTTCGGCTTCATCTTCACATTTTGGTTTGGTATTTAAAGAGTAATGATCCGATAAGGCCATGATAGAGTATCATAAGAACCCGGTATGAGATATTGCTTGCTATCATAAGGACTAAGAGCAATTTTCGTTTCAGATTTTGGTCAATTGATAACTCCTTATAGTTCTCCAAACATCCAACATAATCCTCAAATGCTACCTTTGTTTTAAGAACTGATCGCTTCACACCCTTAGACTTTTTGGTCGGTCCAACGTTGCTTAGTTCCATATTAATTGCATATTCCATAATTTCTTCATTTCGGAATTTCTGACGGGATTCAGCTATTTCTTCTGGTGTGGTTAAGACTTTCAAAGTACCTATATAATTTTGATCTTTAACCAATAAAATGGATCATAGGGGTTCCATTATTCTCTCCTTCATCATACCCAACACTTTTTATTTACATATGGTATACTATAAACATTTGGTTTAGGTTATTACTGGTGTCATAATATTTATGGCAATCTCTTTTTATCAGTTGATAAGGGTTTACAAACTTCATAGATAATAGAATCGGTGCCCGTATGTGATGTATTTTTGTTAATATTAGCCCTGTTTTTTGTATGTATTTGTATATCCATTTTAAAAAAAGTAGAATGTTAAGTACAACAACAAAAACGATAACAACAACAATACGGAGATGGTAGTATTGTCAACTCAAAAGTCAAAAGCCACCTACACGTTTTCAATTCTCAAAAAAACAAATGATACGAAAAACATGTTTATGCTTGTTCCAGGACTATCATTAATTATAAACGGTGACTAAGGTCCAAAGTCCATCCGTCGTTGATAACGTTAAGTCTTAGAATTCGTTCCTTATACAGGTATACCCACAGGTGTATAGACAGGTAAACAGGTGTACAAACAGGTTAGCAGTATGGAGCAGTTTGGATCAGCTCTAAGGCAGTATATAGCTAGTTTGGATCAGTAAATTTCTTACAAGTCTGAGTCTGAGCTTTTTAAGGTATCTAACACACTTTTGTTATACACTAACCCAAGACATGTTATGTGAGCGAGGCTAAGAACCATGATCCATTTTATTGGTTAAAGATCAAAATTATATAGGTACTTTGAAAGTCTTAACCACACCAGAAGAAATAGCTGAATCCCGTCAGAAATTCCGAAATGAAGAAATTATGGAATATGCAATTAATATGGAACTAAGCAACGTTGGACCGACCAAAAAGTCTAAGGGTGTGAAGCGATCAGTTCTTAAAACAAAGGTAGCATTTGAGGATTATGTTGGATGTTTGGAGAACTATAAGGAGTTATCAATTGACCAAAATCTGAAACGAAAATTGCTCTTAGTCCTTATGATAGCAAGCAATATCTCATACCGGGTTCTTATGATACTCTATCATGGCCTTATCGGATCATTACTCTTTAAATACCAAACCAAAATGTGAAGATGAAGCCGAAACGTGTGTTAAAAAGAGGAAAATTTTATAGTCACTTTACAACAAACGCTACATGGGAAGGTCTTATGAAACTTTGTAAAAACTAAATTTTACTTTTATTATAAACTGATCTAGTACACCATTTTTGCTGTTACATTTTAAATTGTTTTTTAATATTATATTTATTATTACCAATTACCTGATTGTTAAATAATAAACCGAAAAAAATGAAAATAACCGAGTTTTTTTTTCCCATCATACATTTCAAAGACAATTAGAATGGTTTAAAAAGTACGGGAACAAAAATAAAATAAAATCTAACCATACAATAGTTTGTTGAACTTTAGTTTCTAAGTAGTATTGCAACACTATAATAAGAAAATGTAACATTGTTTATTTCCTTATCCATACTTTATTATTCCTACAAAACATTAGCTGATAGCTTCGGTGACCTTGATAAGTTTTTTTTATCTGCACACTATTTTTTCATCCATGTAAAATTTTCAATCCACATAATAAAGAAGAATTATGAAATTAAATGTGTTTTTGTTATTTAATATTTATGTATTATCTTTATTGCTGTTGCCTATATTTTCAAAATTTGTTTGTCCGTTTTGTATTTTGTAATCAACTGCTATCATAAAAATGCTAAAAAATAAAAATAAAACAATAGGCATTTTTTTCAATTGACTTTATTATGTATATATGTATGTATATATTCTCATAAACATTTGAGAAAATCAAGAATGAAATACGAAATTAATTGTTCTTATTTCTATTTAATTATAATATTTTTGTATTTGTATTTATTAAATAGTATCCTTATAGTTATAGGTTTAACATCTTTTACGTACGAAATATCTTACTAGATCTATATTTTTTGTTTTTTATTAAGTCTCTATTTTAGTCAATATCATATTATTATGTTACGTTGAAATTCAGCAGATTTGTTTAAATAAACCAAGAAATATGCTTTACTATACTCTAACATCGGTTTACAAAATTAAATAATTTTTATTATACATAATTGGAATATTCTTCTACTTAATATACATATTTTATGATGCAAACATTTTGTCTTTACCTATATCTTAAAGTTTGAAAAAATCAACTTAATTTTATTATAAATATCAATATTTTATTAACATTTAAATTTCTTTGATGTATTATTTTATGTATGTATATCTTAAAACTAATTTTAGATAAAATAAAAGTCTTCTTTACGCTTGTTACCCCACGCTAAAGCTTTAGATGAATTAGGAATAACAAATCTTTTATCATCATCAGCAGTAAGACTGATCTTATTTATTAATTGTGTGTAAATAAAATGTTTATCACTTCTAAAACAGTACATCTTTTTTAATAAAGATGTAGACGGGTTATTTAGACAATCTCTGAAATCATTTAGAGTTATCTCATTTGCTACAATATTTTTTTTAATCCCTTTTATTTTTTTAACTATATCATCTTCAGTGACAATGCAGTAAGATTTCGATTTGGTGCCTACAAATTCAAGGAGCAATTTGCCTGAACACTCATCTTTAAATTTTCCTAAGATCTTTTTATTCACTCTTGGAATATTATATTGATTATTTTTTGGATAATCACTTGTATCAAAATAATTTAAATTTTTGTTTATATCATCATACAAATCCTCTGTTTCAAATTCATAAATAAGTGAATCAGTATCAGTATATAAAAGCTGTAACTTATCGCCATATTTATCTTTCATAAAATTGTAGTGAAAGTCATACATTAAGGTCTTAGATAAATCCAGAATAGAAAACCCAACGTATGTAGGTTTATCATACTTGACCTTCAATCGATTCATTTGAATGACAACTAAGTTCTCATGTATAATCGAACAACTATGAAAGTTTGGTTTACTTATAAGAGAATTTGCTCCCATACGTTTACCATTATTATCCCATTTTGTAATAAGTTTTACATCAACTCTTTTTTCTACATTTTCCATAGTTTTCCCAAAAACACTGTTATTCATTAATTTATAAAAGTCTTTCTCAAAATCATTATTTGATTGGGTTCTTAAATGCGTATTAAGATTGATATACGATTTTAACCATGCATTTTGATTAAACTCTAGAACTTTATGTACTTTTTTCAATACTAATCCGTTTGATAGACATTGTTTAAGGTTTCGGTAATGGATAACATATCGTGTTTTATTAAATTGATTTGCAATTAATTTTGAGTTTTTGGAATTTGTATATGGAGGTTTTATGTTTTCAGGGCAAAATGGTAGATCATTATGCAAATCATGCAAAAAATCAGGATAATCTAAATCTACACATAAAATATAACCTTTATTTGAATCATCAGGTATTGATTCTATATTTAAGCTTTCAAATTCCTCTTCATTTATCCATCGAAACTTGTTGATGGGAAGATATTGACTCATTGCCCATCCATACAAATTATTTGCATCGAAATACCCCAAAAAAGATGATTTTTTAGTCTCATCAAAGTTTGCCATATATTTATTATTAGCCTTAGCATATCTTCCGCTGCATTGGCTTAACCCTCCTCTTATTCCTTTTTGTATAAAATGGGTCATATCAATATCTGTAAAAAGTTCTAATTCAACTTTTGTACTTTTCAGCATTGCATCCCAGCTTAGACCTGGTGCTGTATAATACTGACAGGGATCAAGATCATATGTTTTAATACAAACATTCCGGAAATTTTCAAAAACATCTGCTAGAAGCATAACATCGGTTTTTAAATAAACATCGCTGTATTCTCCTAATGTCTTTATATTGAAGGTATTCCATACTCTTTGAGCATGTAAATAATCATCATTAGTTATATTTGAAGAATTTAAAGTGCTATAAAAAGCTGACTTTGGTGGAAGCTGAGTTTCTTCAAGTTTTAGAGATGATGTAACATATTCATATGGAAAAATACCTTTTTTAGTAACTAAATTATACATATCCTCCTCTGGGAAAGCCTTTTTAGTTTCAATAAACTGTTCTGAATTTAAATTCTTTGATAGTTTTTCAATACTAGAAGCCATAAACCTTAAGGAATCTATAAATCTTAGTTGAATGCTGCTTTTAAAAGTATCCCCTTTAATGTATTTAGTAAATGAGATATATCGTTCTTTGTTTGCGGGTATCACATCGATTTTTTCATCATTATCACCAAATTCTTTTACAATAAAGTGTGAATCATAGCCACTTAAGTTATGTAATATAACTGGAATGAAATTGGGTATTTGGTATTTCAAATTACATTCAGAATGTGCAGCACCTCGAAATTCTCCTGTGAGATGATCATAATCTCTTACCCGATTTTCATTTAAAACATCACCACATATAAAACAGATTTTAGAATTTTTAAAGTTGTCTTTTTCCTTATCAGTTAATTTTTTCATTGGAGTCACTTCTCTTAGTATAATTTGAATGCGCTGTGCTTCATCTATCAAGTTATTCATAAAAACCTTGGGACAGTTATCACCTCGGTACAATACAAATTTATTTAATGAATCATCAAAATTACATTTAATATAATACGCAAAGCTAAAAGGTTCATGAACTTGAACGTTACTCGAAAATGATGCAATTGGATTTGGTGAACATGTAATGATTGGTTTTAAAGCCGCTTCAAAATCAGCATAAATTACAAATGGAACTCGCATTTTTTTATTAAAGTTTTTAAATTTTAAAATGTTATTAATTTCAGTTGGTAATACAGTATGCACTTTATTGCAATCATGTTTGAGGTGTTCATTAAGCTGAGCTTCATACCGAAAGTATATTAAACATCCATCACATAACCATTTTGTACCATTACGTTTGGAAATTTGACTGCTTACCAATTTATTTAAATTTTTAATCCAACAATAATGTCCCTGCGCACCATTTTCTATGAATAACAAGTTAATATGCTTATCTTTTTTCTTACAAGTATAAAATATAGGTCCTACAATAGTATTATTTTCTAACCCATACACATTAACACTTAAATTATTTAATTTTTCAAATTGACAAATTTTTTTTATATCCATCGGGAACTTGACGCCGCTTAAATTAAGAACTCCGGTGTAATGAGGATATGAAGAAACTCGATCTGCATGATGGATAGAAGGATGAAGAGCAGATACGATAGCCCAGGCGAAGCATGCATTATCATTGTTTTTAACATTGATGATAGCTTTTTTCGATTGAATATTCATTGGTAATTCGATATACGATGATCCACGCATAGGATTGTATTTATTAATGTTGATTTCTAGGTAAAGTATATCTTGTAAGGCCCATCCACTATCACGCTCCTGAAATTCTTCACTCTTAGCTATGATGTCTCCAGTAAACGTGTTATAAATTTCTTTTAAATCATTTGATTGGTTTATGATATTATATTTAGTGTTAAATGATTTAATGTCAGTCACCATTTTTACTTGCGATATAGGCACTATAGGGCAAGTTTTGGATTCGTGCAAAAAAAAAATTTCGAGATAACAATCAAACATGACATTACGATGATAGAGAACACGAAAAAAGTGGGTGGCACAATTCTGTCTGTCTGTCTGTCTGTCTGTCTGTCTGTCTGTCTGTCTGTCTGTCCGTACCTCAACCTACAGCCTAAACCACTGAAGCGATTTTCTTCAAATTTTGAACTTAAGGTTTTTTTGTAACTCTCCAGAGGGGAAATTGAAATTTTTTTTTTAGCTCAAAAAATAACGGTACTTGCCATACAACCGTTAAGGAAAAGCTTATTTATCTCAAAAACGGCTCCAACGATTTTGATAAAAAAAAATCAGTGTATTATTGTAGATATGATATACCTTTTAATAAGAAAAAAAATCACCAAAAACATTTATTGACGGTACCTGTCATATAACGGTTTTTTTGATTTTTGGTTTTCTGATTAACCGCTCATCCGATTTCAATAAAATTTTTTGCACAAAAACTTTGTTAGAATATAAATAATACTGCATACCAAAATTTTTGAAAAAATAAATTTTGGATTTTTAAAAAAAGATTCAAAATTTTTTTTTGAAAATTCAATATTTCAAAAACAGGTTGATGAATTGTTTTGAAATTTCAGTTTTAAATGTATATTAATATATACTCAAAATTGGTATACCAAATTTTTTTTTGAAAAATGTTACAAAAATTTTATATATAAAAAATTAATTTTTAAGAAAACGGCTCCAACGATTTTAATTTTTTTTTTTGCATATATTCATATTTTTTCAAGTAATCAAATGGCATACTTTTTTTTGAGCTCTAAGTAATTTATCAGGCTGTTTATACAATTAAAAGAACGATTTAAATGCTTTTTATACTTTTTCTATAATTACTTGAATATTTTTTAAAGTTCTTAAGCCCCATACAACTTGAACATAAGAGCAAGTACGTGCGATCCAGTCGTGCATTTTATTTCATTAGCATTATCTTTTACATATAGTCCGAACATTTCAAAAGCGACTTTTATAACACTTTCGACCTCCATTGTTTTCCTTACAAGTTCTATAATAATAGCCTCTTGCTTCTTCATAAAGTTCTTATAGTCATTTAGACGATCACAATCTCGAACTCTATAGCTTTTTATACGGTTCTTAAAAGCCGTAGATATAACTTCAACGTTTCCGTCATAACCATCATGCTTGCTACAAACATTTGTTTTATGTAAATCACTCTTTAGATGAACTTGAAACAATGATTTCATGACATCCAGCTTGCAAATATTGCAATGTTTGATCTCATCACTCAAGTCACCTTCAGTTTTGATCCTTTTATTTTGCACATCAGACTGAGAGTTTTTCCTTTTTTTTGATATTGCGTTGTATGAAACGATTTCATGATGATTTTTCTTCATGTGATAGCTATAATTCCTAACGTTATCAAAAAACGTACCACATTTATCACACATAATTGAAATTTTTTTTTCATGATTCATCTGTCTATGACGTACAAGATTATCTCGTCTAGTGAACGTGGTTTGACAGAGCTCGCAAGTAAACATATTGTTTTAGAGGTTGACACAGATTTTACAGAGAATGTTTGCAAAAAGTTAATATTACTTGAATGTTATTATTCTTGGAAAAGTTTTTACTTTTCTTTTCAAATAACTGGGAAATAGTGTTTTTATTTTTATTATGTTTATAATATTTAAACAATATTCTTGAAAAAGATTCACTTTTAGCGAACTGAAACAATCTTATATGAATATAAAAGACCGCACGATTGATGTCTACCCATACAAATTTCACAAGGAACTCACCGAAAGATGTCATACATCGAGTTTTTATAAGAAAATTAACTATCAGTGTTACCCACATTAGTAAGAAAAATTGTACCACAATCTAAAAAAGTAGTATAATGTAGTACATAATGTAGCAAACCGTAGAATAGATATAGAACTATAAAGGTAGCAGCATACTAGATAGTATTAAATGGTTGACACTCCTTTTTGAAACATTCACAAAACACCCAATAACGCCCGGCATTGGCAACTCTAAGCGACGACAATCTAAAAAAGGTACATGTATTGCACATAAGCACCAACACATACATACATCAAAAATCCAGTCTAACACACTTATAATCATCTACATAAATCTAAATTTCCTGCTACCAGCACCCGCACACAATACTTTTCAAAACATAAAATTAACATACCTACTTACATACTAGTATAACATGATAAAACATGAATTCGTCACCATGTAACTCTCTACTATTAATGGTATTATATCAACAAATCTATAAATAAACATAGATACCAAAATACCTACATTTGTATCCCTTCACCCAACAAGAATCATCGTTATCATGAGAAGGTTTCAATAAACATGTTGAGACATGATGTGATAAACCATGACACATTTCTTTAATCCACTATATTCCAATATCCAAACTCACGACGATCACCACGACTATCACGCGACCCCCAAACCGACAAACACTTTTCCCTCATCTAAACCTATATTCCAATCAAAATACCACATAAACTCTTACACTGACCCTACGATCATCATCATTATAATATATATTCTTATCATTTCCCTCCCAAACATTCAATATTATTTTCTAATACATTCATACATTTCTCACTCACCCAAACAACACCATCAACCCAACGCGCCGCACCGCCACGCGCGCCGCCGCGCCGCCGCCACCAACATCAAAACCTTCCGCACAAGCCATCCACCACCGTAACACATCAAAGGCTGCCACTTCCAACCCCAAAAAATTCATTACAAAGGTTACCATCCTCATTGGCGCGTGTTACTAAGCACAGATGATGCACTAGTCAACGGCAAAACCAACTTACTATCACCGACCAAAAAATACCAGCGTTGGTAACCCTAAAAGTAGCTAGATTGCCTTTATTCTCCATACAAATGTGTCTGATTGATAGACCAATACCTTGGGAGGTTGGTAGGGTCCAGATCTCTCCAAAACACACTACTAGTGAGCGAGTGAAATGAAATGTCAGATTTAGTACGGGGTAGTTAGACTTTTGCTGGGAAATAATTCAAACATGCAGTTTGACTTTGATATTCGAAAGGGTATTAGTACACGAGCCGAAAACCACATTTTTCACAATTGCACCTAGAGTCATTTGGCCGCCATTTTGTTTTTAACGGCTTTTTTTGTTATCAGACGTAACTCACGTATTTTTGACGCTACGAAAAAAAATTGTGAGACAAACTTGTAGAAAATTTAATTGTCTACAAAATATGTTAAGTAACTTTTTTCGATAAGTGCTTTTTTTAAAAAGTTATACTGCATTTTCTAAAAAAAAGTAAGGGTTGATTTTGGTAAATTCATCATATCTTATTTTTTTGTTCTAAAAAAAAAAAAAAAAATCGAAATAAAAGTTATAGTCCCTTCAATTATCTATATTTTTTGCCTTTACAGTTTTGTTATACGGCTTACGGTTCTCGCCCTGTAGCGCATATTAATAGTAGAGAACTGTATAGAATCATATATTTTTAACTACTTGACTTCTGCTGGTAAATAGAAACCTCGAGGTTCGAAAGCAAATTAGTACTCGAGCCGAAAACATAATTCTTCACAACTGCCCGTAGAGTCATTTAGCCACCATTTTGTTTTTAAGGTTTTTTATATCTTCGCAAGTAACTCACTTTTTATTTATGCCAGACAAAAAAGTTGTACAGCAAACTTGTAGAACATTCAATTTCCAACAAAATTTTTCTTGTAACTTTTTTCGATAAGTACTTTTTTAAAATTGTACTGCATTTTGTTAAAAAAAGGGTTTCTTTTCAATTTATTTTTTATAAAAAAATAAATGTCGAAATAAAAGTTGTAGGTAGATCTTTCAATTATCTATATACAGGGTGTCCCGGACCTGAGTGGAAGTATTTCAGGGTGTGATTTTTTAGGTTATTCTAAGAAAAAAATTGTATGGGGGGAAAGTTGTATCTCCCCTCCCTGAGGCAGGGAGGGGCAGTTTCTGAAACATTGACTTCAAATGCAAAAAAAAATATTAAAAATCAACGAAAACACATTTAATAATGTGCTATAATTTTTTTGAAAGCTAATACTTCACTCTTGTATTTGGTTTTTAAATCAAGTTGTTTAAGCGAATACCTTTTGAGAAATTAAATTTCAAAGTCAAAATTAAAAAAAAAAAATTGTGATTTTTTTTTCTAAGTCGATATTTTTCAAAATTTTACGTGATTAAGGGCATTTTTTGAGTTCAATATTCAATGCCCTCATTATTTTTTAGTCCATTACCGAAAACCAAATGTAAAAACCTTTCTTAGGGAGATACAACTTTCCCCCCATACAATTTTTTTCTTAGAATAACCCAAGGAACCACCCCCTGAAATACTTCCACTCAGGTCCGGGACACCCTGTATTTTGCCTCAATATTTTTTTCATATGCGGTATACCTGCCTTATGATATGATTTGTTAATAGTTTAAATTATTTGCGTATAGTTTAACTATATTTCCAAATTGTAAAATTAACTAATATCGCACTCTAATCGAGAAATGACTTCAGAATTTTTGTGGGAAATTACATAGAAATTCCCAAATTAATATCTTAAATTTCTAAAATAATGCAAATTTAATGTTAGATAAATGTAAGATAATTTTATCGACTGGGTTTAAATGGGTGTAACTTCAAAACGGCTGTATTTACGATAAAACATATTAAGACCATTTGTGTAGAAAGTTCAATTTTCTATAAGAAAAACGTAAGTAGTTAGTTTAAATACTTGTTATTATGCATAAAGTTATAAAATTCCAAATACAAACAGGAGTTTTCTCCCATACAAATCGTATGGAAAACCAAAATCTGCGACGAGGCATGTCTAAAAATGATTTTTAAGAGCCCAAATTTTCACAGATATCTTTTTTCGCTTAACTGTTTGGCCTGTTTGGAAGAAAACGGATTCTATTTCTTTGTTGTTCGCTCGTTTTTGTTTTACAAAAATAATACATCCATTGCTGTACGGATTTCTTGAATATATGTACATATATGCGCTACAGAAGTATGCCGCATAAGAAAAAAATATTGAGGCAAAAAATATAAATAATTGAAAGGTCTACCTACAACTTTTATTTCGACATTTTTTTTATGATAAATTGTTGAATAAAACACAACATCCCTGTTCAAAATAATGTATACCACTTAAAACTAAGCTTTTGTTATCATTGTCATATTTTTATGTCATATCTAACCTGAAATGTAACATACTGAACTTCTATCTTTTTTTAATAAAATGAAGTCATCGAGAAAGGTTGTAACCCATTTATTTCTAGGGGTTAATTTCTAACTTCTACCATAAATTGAAAAGAAACCCTTTTTTTAACAAAATGCAGTACAATTTTAAAAAAGTACTTATCGAAAAAAGTTACAAGAAAAATTTTGTTGGAAATTGAATGTTCTACAAGTTTGCTGTACAACTTTTTTGTCTGGCATAAATAAAAAGTGAGTTACTTGCGAAGATATAAAAAACCTTAAAAACAAAATGGTGGCTAAATGACTCTACGGGCAGTTGTGAAGAATTGTGTTTTCGGCTCGAGTACTAATTTGCTTTCGAACCTCGAGGTTTCTATTTACCAGCAGAAGTCAAGTAGTTAAAAATATATGATTCTATACAGTTCTCTACTATTAATATGCGCTACAGGGCGAGAACCGTAAGCCGTATAACAAAACTGTAAAGGCAAAAAATATAGATAATTGAAGGGACTATAACTTTTATTTCGATTTTTTTTTTTTTTTTTAGAACAAAAAAATAAGATATGATGAATTTACCAAAATCAACCCTTACTTTTTTTTAGAAAATGCAGTATAACTTTTTAAAAAAAGCACTTATCGAAAAAAGTTACTTAACATATTTTGTAGACAATTAAATTTTCTACAAGTTTGTCTCACAATTTTTTTTCGTAGCGTCAAAAATACGTGAGTTACGTCTGATAACAAAAAAAGCCGTTAAAAACAAAATGGCGGCCAAATGACTCTAGGTGCAATTGTGAAAAATGTGGTTTTCGGCTCGTGTACTAATACCCTTTCGAATATCAAAGTCAAACTGCATGTTTGAATTATTTCTCAGAGCTCCATATAATGAAATCTAATTACCCCGTACTAATTACTCGCCAGATATTTCTGCAGTGACTTGGTGTATGTGTTGGTAAATTTTCAGTCATGGAAAGGTATGTGTGCTTTTCTCAAGAATTCCTATTCAGGGATAGGAAAGGAAATAAAAAAACAACAACGTAGATAAAAACAACTACCCTTTTATTTTATTATCATCTTATTTTATTATCATATGCACATACATATGTATGTATATTAAATAGTTTACACAAAAAAAATAATTGAAACAAAAGATACTCCATTATTAAGATTCAAATGTTTACATTATTGTATTTGTTATTTAATTTCAAGTCCATTAGTGGTGATGTGAAACGGAATATCAAACGCAACGAGTATGACAAGGAGGTTAAGTTTGGCTCTTTTATATTTATTGTTTGTCTCATGTTTGAAACTAAATTCGAACTTACTCATTTCACTTAAATAGCTAAATCACTTTTGCGAGTGAAGTGAGATGAGTCGGCGAGTAAGGCGTGTCATTTCATCTCAATCGCTGAAATAGCTGAATCTCGGCACCGAAGTTCATTGTCTTTATTCCGTTTGCTGGGGTCGTCAACATTTAAATCATCCATATCCGAGGCTTGCGGTTGTTTCGGAACTAGTTTGTTTTTCGGTGGTAGGGAAGTTAACCTGACGCACAACCCCCAACTTGGAGGACTGGACCCTAAGTATAACTCCAAGGGTGGGGAGCCATATAAACTGCTCCTTATAGGCCTGAGCTACGAATATGTCGTAGTAGCCCACATACGGGGTTCACTCAGTAGTTCAATCTAACTGGAACTGTAGACGCTACCGTTGATTCAAACATACAAAATCGTTTTGATAATGTAAAAAGGTGCGCACTTTTTTACATTATAAAAACGATTTTTATTTTTCAGCCTATTTACAGCATTTTCAAATACAGAATTTTGAGATACAGAATTTTGAAATGCAGAATTTTGACCAACCAGAATTTTGAGATACAGAATTTTGACTTACAGTATTTTGATCATACAGTATTTTGTACATACAGTATTTTGAAATACTGTATTCTGAGATACAGTATTTTAAACACAGTTTTATGACCCATACAGTATTTTGACCCCAACCCCTTTATTATTGGTAAGTCTGTGACAGTAGACACACGCAACAGATAACTAAAAGAGATAACATTATAAGAACTTGCATGGACATAGAAAAATTTATTAAAAACGAAAAGCATTGGATTTTTAAAAAAATAAATAAACTCATTGTTAATACGAGTTTAAAAGTATTATTAATTCAATTGATAAATAAACTTAAAACTAATTTCAAAGGTGCAACAATATAGTTTATTAATAAAACTAAATTCGAGTGAATTTACTGATTGTAAAATATCACAATAGAGTTAAAATTAAAAAAAAAAACACCACCATTGCTTCACAACATTCAAACCCAAAACCAACAACAAAACCTTGCCGTATTGTTAAGCGAAATGTTAAAACTTCCGTTCGATGCAACTTGCAACCTTCATATAAAGCAAAGCTTTCCCGCTAAGGACAAAACATGTATGAAGTGGAGGCAATCTAAGTGGAGGCAACCTCAAATCGGGTCCTGTGTTTTTTAATTGTACCTAAGTCTATGATAAAATATAAAAATATCGAATGCTAAAATTTTTTGAAACAACAAATATCAAGAAACTCTCAACCAATTTTGAATACAGTACAATCATCTAATAAGAAGGAAAAAAAATTTCATTTCGAAATCTGGAACTTCGAATGGCTTAGTAATTTTGTTGGTATTAAAAATGGATTTTGGCATTCGGGATTTTGGCATTAGGGATTCTGTCACTCCAGTAACAGTGTAACACACGTCCATATCTGTACCCAAAAGAAAAATATATCTATAGAGCTAACCTGCGCAATGGAGCTAGTGGGTTATTGCAATCAATGAAGCAAGATAAAAAATGCGCCATGGTGCAGCTGAGTTAGGGAGTTACGCTGATACAGTAAGGCCTGGTTCACACGAGATTGTACCGCACGATTTTTTGCAGTATAAATCCGTGCGAATGAGCAGTGGCGTATATATTTTACATAGAGCCTTTCACACGACGATTGTACGGCAAGAAAACGTACTCAGTTAAGTACGTTTATCGAAAACTCAACGGACTTAGGCCTGGTTCACACGAGATTGTACCGCACGATTTTTTGCAGTATTAATCCGTGCGGATGAGCAG
Source organism: Dasysyrphus tricinctus (assembly GCA_963921185.1). Classification (NCBI taxonomy): domain Eukaryota; kingdom Metazoa; phylum Arthropoda; class Insecta; order Diptera; family Syrphidae; genus Dasysyrphus; species Dasysyrphus tricinctus. The sequence goes on from OY992534.1 coordinate 37,985,277, forward strand.
TGGCGTATATATTTTACATAGAGCCTTTCACACGACGTTTGTACGGCAAGAAAACGTACTCAGCTAAGTACGTTTATCGAAAACTCAACGGACTTATCAAAAAAAAAACGAATGAACTGCGACGTATCGTCTTCCAGTGGCGTATAGTTTTATCATTGAATAACTATTGTAATTATTCAATGGTTTTATATAGTCTCGTTCACACGGTTTAAAACCACGTTGGGTATTGGTTCGTTGGCATCGAATGAGCTTCAGTGGAGAGAAAAGCCCATGTATACAAAAAAAATTAATCGACCGATATGGTTGATTTAAAAAAATTATAACTCCGGTGATACTGATTGGATCTTGAAGCTTAGGTCTTTAAATAAAGAAGAGGAATGAGGCAACAAATATGCGTTTTTAGTTTTTCAAAATTATAAAAATTTTCATAAACATTTGAATTTAGAATAAAATAAATGGAATTGAATTGGGCTTTATTCACCCCTATAGTATGAACATTTTTGCCCCTCCTCAATGATTTTCTTACATAATACAGCCCGTTATGTCAGCATTCTTTAAAGACTTTAACCTTGAAGATCCAATCAGTAGAACGGGAGCTATAATTTTTTAAAGCCATCCATATCAAATTTTAATAAAAAAATTCCATGCAGATAACGGGATTTTCTCGCTGGTGGATGGTCGTGGACAATGGTCCAAGCAGGTAATTTCAAGGCAATTGTTTTGATTTTTCGATAAATTTAAAATCAAGATTGTGTCGCTTATATATAACGTAGGATAATGAATAAGGTCTCAAAATAACCGTAATTTTATTTATATGTTATATTTAAAACAACAAAAAAATTCATCAATGCACTAAACAGATATGAGTTCATATGTGAAAGCGCTCAAATAATGCCGTTATCTGAGTCCAACGGTATTCTAGGACTCCTATTTTTTTAATTTATATTTAAATCAATATTTTCTATCATCCATCTAAATTTCAGGTTTCTAGCCCTTTCCCTTAAAAAGATAAAAATAAAATACTTCACAAATTCAAACTTTTCCATTCATTTTCATTATACTGCAGCTATTCGAGTTTTAAACGAATAAATATAAATATCGTGTGAACACCCGATTTTTGTTCGTTAAAAACCGAATGCGATAAAAAACGTGCGGTACAATCGCGTGTGAACCAGGCCTTATAAAAAAAACGAATGGACTGCGTCGTATCGTCTTCCAGTGACGTATAGTTTTATATAGTCTCGTTCACACGGTTTAAATCCACGTTGGGTATTTGTTCGTTGGCATCGAATGAGCTTCAGTGGAGAGAAAAGCCGATGTACACAAAAAAAAATTAATCGACCGATATGGTTAGTTTAAAAAAATTATTACTCCGGTCATACTCATTGGATCTTGTAGGATAAGGTCTTAAGATAAAGAAGAGGAATGAGGCAATAAATATGCGTTTTTAGTTTTTCAAAATTATAAAAATTTTCATCAACATTTAAATTTAGAATAAAATAAATGGAATTGAATTGGGCTTTATTCACCCCTTTAGTATGAAAATGTTTGCCCCTCCTCAATGTTTTTTTTTACACAATATAGCCCGTTATGTCAGCTTTCTTTAAAGACCTTAACCTTGAAGATCCAATCAGTAGAACGGGAGCTATAATTTTATATATAATTTTTTAAAGACATCCATATCAAAATTTAATAAAAAAAATTCCATGTAGATAACGGGATCTTCTCGCTGGTGGATGGTCGTGGACAATGGTCCAAGCAGGTAATTTCAATGGAATTGTTTTGATTTTTCGATCAATTTAAAATCAAGATTGTGTCGCTTATATACCACGTAGGATAATGAATGAGGTATCAAAATAACCGTAAGTCTATTTATATGTGACATTAAAAAACAACAAGAAAATTCATCAATGCACTAAAGAGATATGAGTTCTTATGTGAAAGCGCTCAAATATTCCCATTATCTCCGTCCAACGGTATTCTAGGAATCTAATTTTTTTAATTCATATTTAAATCAATAATTTCTATCATCCGTCCAAATTTCAGCTTTCTAGCCCTTGTCCTTAAAAAGATAAAAATAAAATACTTCACAAATTCAAACTTTTCCATAAATTTTCATTATACTGCAGCTATTCGATTTTTAAACGAATAAATATAAATATCGTGTGAACACCCGATATTTGTTCGGAAAAAACCGAATGCGATAAAAAACGTGCGGTACAATCTCGTCTGAACCAGGCCTAAGACTTGGCTCACACGACAATTCACCGCTCGTTTTTTGTAGCGTAAATCCAAACGGCAGTATAAATCCATATGGCGGCAAACGTACTTACATACGTCGTTTGAAAGGTTCCATGAAGAATGTGTACGCCACTGTTCGTTCGCACGGATGTATACTGCAAGAAACGTGCGGTGCATTGCCGTGTGAACTAAGGCTAAATTGCACTTGAGTTAGTGTTTCAGCGCTAAATTTTTTGCTCAGTTACCCATGCCAACGGTGGAAGCACTTGCACTACTGTATAAATGTGTAAGAGAAGTAAAGAATACGGAATAATAAAACTTTGTTGCTATTAGGGATACCTATAAAATAAACATTGTATCACTGCTCGCCACCGTTTTACCTTTTCTTATGTATGTATATAGAAATGCTCTTTTCAAACCTTTTGGTTAATATGCACGTTAAGTTGCCTTTTACTTATTAAGATTTTAACTGACGCCAAGAACTGTCTAATAAGAAGTTATTATGTCTTTTTGATTAGTTCTTAGAAGTGCGAGTTTCTAACAATTTCAGCCCAAAGTTCTGTCAAATTTAATAAAAAAAAATAAAATTGACAGGACTTTTGACCAAGATGGGCAGTTTTGGAGAGTAAAACGAACAGAGGTGTTATAACCCCTTTAGATCATTCGTAAGACACTGGGCATGATACAACCATATAAGATAGCGCATTGCACATCATGGGCCTAGAATGACGTCATCGACGCACACAAATATTTTTTCCAAGATTAACAAAACAAAGATTTTTTAACTAAAATTTAATAATTCAATATGAAATATCATTTCTTAAAAACAATGCACTTGTTTTTAGGCTTTTGAACACGCATTATTGTAAAAAAAACAAAAATATTAGGGAAATTTGTGCGTCGATGACGTAATGCGCAGAACGAAACAAAAACAAAAACAGGACGGCGTTATCTGTTTAGTTGTATCATGCACAGTACACATATTAAAGGTAATATCTTCCGAGTTTTCATTTTCGTTCAAGTTCGCGCATGTGTCAAAATCTCAGAGACCCCTGTCAGTTAATTGTGTGTGTACTGGGGCTTGTTCAACACTTTCCAAATTTTACATTTAGGTTTTCAGTTTTCTCAATTTTCCAAGTCTCTGATTGGCCAGAATTCAGAAATCTGAAAATTCAGTATTGAAATTGAGGCATTGAATGTACCCATTGTCAATTTGACAAGGTCTCTGAGAATTAATTTGTTTTTTTTGTTCAGTATCTGACAACCGATTTTTGACAACATGCGCAATATATTACCTTTAATATGTGTACTGTGGTATCATGGACACTGGGCAACGACGCACATAGGAGTATTTGTATGCAAAAACTGGACACAATTATTTTTTGTCTTGATTGCAATATTTTCATCTTAAACCATGTAATAAATACCGTTTTTAATAAATTTACCCTCTTTTAAAACAAAAAAAATTTCAAGTTTTGTTTTAATTTTTCAACTATGACCAAAAAAGATAAAAAGGATCAAAGTTGCAGCCAATATTTTTTTTTAATCAATACTGGGAGCTTTGCTATACCATATTTTATACAAATAATTACCAAATAACTCCAAAAAATAAAAAAAAAATGAAATCCCAAAGAAAAGTAACAGCACAAATAGTCAGTTTGAATGGGCATAAAAGTGGGAATACGATATGACAAAAAACAACTACATCCGCAAAAATCCGCAGCCGATTCTTTTTGAAATGAAGCTTGATGGTTTATTTTATCCACCCATATACAAATGAGAACCCAATTCCACCTACATCTATAAAAAAAATTACTTCCCAATGAAAAAGAACCAACAAAAATAGTGTTTTTTTTTTGCATTTTTAGAACAAAAATTCGAAAAAATATAAATATTAAAATATTTGTCGTAAAAATGGCTCAATATAATAGTGAACATCTGTAGTTGATTTTTATATACCAAACATTTCATCAGACTACACAAAATTTTTAAGAAATAATTTAATAAAATGTTTCAAATTTTTTGAAGGTTGATTACAAAAAGAAATGACAAATTCTTAATCGAAGACTTTGAACTAATATCATAGCCAAAATATGTTGAGCAATAAAACAAATATTTTAGCCTATTGTTCCATGGGATCTTAGCTATTGTCTGGAAAAAGTTCCCCTTTCAATTTTGAAACTTGAAAAATCGACTTTTGGCCGAGTTTTGTAGGCAAATACTCCTATGTGCGACGATTCAACAACAAGATCAATCGGATATAATTTGTTGAACTGGACCGTTTTAGTAGATATCGGCTTAGTATTACTTTCTAAAATATTTAATTTTGAACAAAAATCACACAAAAATTAATCTTCAGCAACAAAATAAAAAAGTGCGTTTCATGATTTGTTATTGTGCTTGTGAAATTTTGCTCTTGCTTTGTACAGAAAAAAATCGGTGCTTTATGTGCTGGTCGTGATTATGCTCTTCCAAACCGGCTGCGGTGAAACATTTGTAGCGAAAGCAGTGACGCACGGAATCCTTGCCTTCGAATAGACAATAAAGTTCGCACGTCTAAGCACACCATAGCGATAATAAAAACTGATTTTATGTGGAGAGTGGGGCTAGAATGTATTTCTTCTTGGCTTCGGATTCCAAATATTTTCTGATTTTGCTTTATAAAAGTCTCAAAATTAAAGGTTGAAATAATTTTCAATGATTGCTATATTTGACCCCTGCCATAAACCCGTTATTGGCAAAACCACACCCAAAATGACGGAAACACAGTGCTTAAAAGAGTAAAATAAGGCTGACGCGACGACGCGACGCGGGCGTTACAAACGTCATTATCATCATTGACTACTATTCGTTCCACTGCACTTAAGTCGGCGCACGTCACATCGGCTCTGCCACGTTAGTTTGGGTCATAATCATATGCCTTCGATTAATAAAAAGAGTTTCAGAGCCAAAAGTTTCGTTGTCGCTTACAAATTTTTCGCGCCGGTTTGGGCAAGCCGTAATAATTATTTTGTTTACATTACCGGCCACTGAAAGGACAGCTGTATACTCAACCGATCCAGCATGGTTTGTTATGCGACAGGAGTAATTGCCATTGTGCCTGGAGCTAACATTGTGAATGGACAAAATACTTGAAAATGGTGCGTATTCGTTTATGTACAACGAAGGATCCGACGATTTCTTGATTGTTCTTCCATTTCCTGAAGCACCATCGCTGTCACCACTGCTCTGAATGGGTATATCGTCCTTGAGCCATGTTATATTAAACGGCTGATCACCTTGACTGCTGGAGCACATAATCTGGGTGCGCATTCCTTCCGTGATTTCTTCTTCGAAATTATATGGAGAAATACGAGGGGGGACTACACGTTTGTCAATATTTGAATGCAAGTAAAAAGTTTCAATTTAGTTTAAAAATGTTGATTCCGTTGAAGTTTAAATAGGTAAGCTGAGGCTGTACTAGTTATATATGAACACACAAGTAAACAAAATTAAAAATCATACATTATAAGTGCATTAGTAATGAGTGCTTTCAGTCATTGTTCAATGGTACCTACACTTTACAACAAAAAAGGTGAAAGGTGATGAATATACCCAATTCTTTTTTCAACTTAATGCAATGAACTACGAAAAATAAATGCTTAAATAAATAAAAACTATAAATACAGGGGACCTTGCTCTATAAAGTGAATTGCCTTAAACCAATTTTGCATAGAATAGAGCGTAGGTAAGGTAAAGTTCAAGTCAATTTTTTTCGAAACCGAGAAACCTCTCGTAAGTACGATATAATTAATAAAATATAAACATTTTAGTTCAAACATTTTCAAATTCTGATCAGTAAAAATCCATAAAACGTATAGTTGTCTCAAAAAAGAACAAAATGGACTAATAGAATTTTCATTGAACGACGACAATGTGGTCAATGGTAGAAACTTTTTGTCAAAAGTGGCAATATAACTTCTACCACAACTTTTAATAATAAACATGGTCTTCAGCATTGAGTGGCCGATTGTGGCTTCAAGTTTGAATACTTTCCTCTGGAATTGTCCGAATCTGCTCAAACCTTTCAAAGTTATAGTTCTTCTTTTAACGTTGAGGACATATTGAAGTGTAACTGGTAGGCAAGGCCGTAGCCAGGGGGGGGATCACAAGTGTTTGCGCACCGAAATTTTCGAGAAACGCGTTTGTAAATCATACTTTTCCATTTAAGTATGAAAAGGTACCTACTTACCATGATGATTTCTTAAGTCAGCTTAAAAAATGAAAAAAAAAAAAAATTGAAGAAGAAGATTAAAGACTGAATGCAATGGTAGACAAAACGCCATACATAACGTGATTCACATGCACAAGCTTCTTAAAATTTTGGCGACTCTAACGGTTTTAACATGCCCACCGGAAAGAACTTTTTTGACAGTTGAATGTCTAAACACTTACCTAAGAGACTCAACCGACCGATGAAGATAACTTTTAGGGTTGGAATTAATGTCAGTTAATCGACAAATTGAGACTAACACTGAAGAAGTTATCATATGGTAAGAATCTATTCCTCAAAGGAGTGAGTTTTGCTCACAAAATTAAAGTTTTGACGTTTAAGCATAGATTACGGTTCCCATGCAAAAGAAAAATCAAATTTTTTGAAACAATTTTCCACCTAAAATAAATAAATTGGGTGGCGCAACAGCTCGTGGTGAACCAGGGCCTAGTGACTTACAACTCTCAACCATTCTTGTGTGCGTGTTGTTGGAAGAAATGGAGGGGACCTAAAATTTTTGCCAAGACCGAACGGCTAGATGAGAAGAACTTATTCATGACAAGCTTACTCTTGGAGGATTTGTTGTTGTTGGTTTTTGGTCCAACGCAGTGAGATCAGATATATGTATAACATTCTACAGCACAATCTAGGCTATATATTCTATTTTCATGATCGGCTCTCCATAATTTTGATTTCGACAATTTTTAAAACCAGAGGTGAGCTTCTTACACTACTGACCTTACGATTCCGGCAAAAATCTGAAGTGCACCTTGTGTAACCTCAAAGCAACTGAAAATGTACTGCATTTCTTAGGAACGTATCCTATCCTATCCGCAATAATTCGACAAGCACATTAGGGAAAAAGTTTTCTAACTCTTAACGAAGTCGCAGAAATTTAAATGGCCTGGATTGGAATTTACTATGCGGCTTTGTTCAAACAGCGCGCGCTAAAATATAGAAACCAACTAATAAATTAAATTTTTAAAATTTTATGTTTCACTCTTCATTTCATACTTTTAAATAAAATCAACCAATGATATAAATGCTTATGTATGTATTTGTCATACTAGATTAAGCCTTTTCTCAGCAAAAATGTTTATAAATCAATTGAAACTATATTTGTTCAGATATACTCTCTTGTTTGGGCTGACGGCAAGAGCCAGATCTTAAACTGTAAAATTGTAAAACAAAGAGCATTTAAAGTTGATAATAAAAACATATTCTACTACTGCTACACATGTCAAACGTTCAATAAGACCTTGCATTTTTATAATTTCGGTAATAATTGATAGGAATACACCTGATTTGAATATACTTTTGCCGTATGTAAATTGGACTAAGGTCACGTTGAATTTGATCTCAAGTTTAATTTGCGACACATAAGGCCAGTTTTAATGCAATACCATCTTATACTACGTTTTCACCGAACACTAAACCGAAATTTAATAATATTTACCTCAAATCTTCTTTTTGTTTTCTTCATATTCTACAAAAAGAATAATGTGGACTGCAAATCGCAAAATGTCGTTCACAGTTTGCCAGCTTAAAGTTGAAAGAGCGGAATCGAAAATAAATTGATGTGATTGCAATAAGTATTTTCATGCAAAGTGTGTCAACTTACAAGCTACCGATCTTGAGTTCATGAAAAAAGCTAAAACACCCTGGCGATGTCATCAATGCCTTGCTAAGCAACGAGGTTCATTGTCAAGTGCAGTGGCACTCTCAGAGTCCACCAGCCCAGCATTGCCTTCACCTCTACCACCACCAACAGCCACTGCCACCACCACCTCCACCAGCCTTCTGAACACTCATCAAACAACCAGCCCAGCACAAAAGGAAGCAACGAAAATTACTTTGGAAATGGTTTATGCAATTGTAGTTGCAATTGAAAGCAAACAAAAAACCCAATTAGAAGCGCTCACAACGACCAAAGAGTGTGAGGAAAAAATACAACTGCTCGAGCATAGGGTCAACAACCTGGAACAACAACTACTAGCTAACTGCATCGAAATCGTCAATGTTCCTTGTGACAACACATAATCTTCAAGTACTGACCTCGCTCTCAAAGTAATTCGCGATGGTTTGAATGTGAACGTCACTGAATCGGACATTGATCATTGCTACATAAAAATAATAAAGTTAAGGAAAGCTCCAGATCAGAGAATATCAAATAAAGAAGCCAATCCTTCGTACGTTTTACCCCCCAAAACCCATTTGTTTACATTGTTGTATTTGTAATTTCATTTCGTGTCGAAGAAATAGATGTGAACTGCAACAACAACAACACCTGTGCTGAATGACTAGTTGATTCTATGTGTGCGTTTTGCAGTGCTTTTCACTAATACTTTGCAAATCTAATACATCAGCTTTTCGCTTCCAGCTTGTAGGCAACTCAAATTGACAGCTGAGGATTGACTTCTTTATTTCATATTCTCTGCTCCAGATGATGGCCCTTCACCCAATGCAGCGGCAGCGGCAGCGGCAGCGGCAAACAACACAAAGAACATTCTACACGTGAAATTTGTCTCTCGCAAATTAAAAGAGAAAATTATTAAAGCTGGTAAAGAAAAGAAACCAAACCTGATTCAAACCTCCATGTAAAGAATGCATCCTACCACAATAATAATAATATAGGTTCTTTGATTGATGAAATTGATGTTTCTAGTTTAGAAGAAACTTTTTGCATCCACCAAAATATTCGTAGCTTACGAAAAAATTTTAATAATTTACTAACTCATATTGCTTCTCTTGAAAAGTTACCTGTGTTTATTGTTGTTAGTGAAATCTGGATTTATGAAAATGAAATGGATTTTTATAATATTAATGGATACACACTCTACGCCCAATGTAATGAGTCTTATTCTGCTGGTGGCATAGCAGTTTACGTAAAAACTGTTGTTGTGTGTGATCAATAGAAAATTGATTTTATAAGTGCGGATATCATTCGAATTAATTTCTTATTTAAAAATGATTGCTATGTTTTTCTTTGCATTTATCGCTTGCACTATTTTAGTAAAAGCGACTTTATTGAAGAGTTTTACAATGTTTTGAACATTACCAAAGATACAAATTTAATTGTTTTAGGTGACATTAACATCGATCTATTGAAGGAAAATGATAATGATACCAATAACTATATGCTGTTAATGGCTTCATTTGGGTTAGAAAGTTTAATTAATGTTCCAACTCGCGTAACAAGCTCTAGTTCAACTTGCATAGATCATATCTTTGTACGTTTTAGTAAAAATAACAGGTCAATATTTTTTAGTGAAGTTTACGATTATAATATAACTGACCATCACTTATGCGCTTTGAATATTCGTGAAAGTAATGTCTCACCATCTACCAATTTAAAGAGAACAAAATATGTTTTAGATTTTGACTTTCTACGAGCCAAACTGAGGTATGAATTTTAGGAACCTGTTTTTTCTAAGAGTGATCCTTCTGAAGCTTATGATCAATTTATCTCAATATTTTAAATAAACACATTGAAAACTCAAAAAATTACTTAAGTTATACTAGCAGAACAAAATTCTTGAAACCTTGGATGACATCACGTTTGTTAAAGCAAATAAAATTGAAAAAAACAACTCTATGAAGGGCAAAGCTCACCCAGAAAACTCAAATCTAAAAAAATACTTTGCTAAGCTTTGCAAACGAGTAAAACATCTCAGTGCTGAATTGCGTGATTCATTGACTGTTACCAACATCTGATTACTGCAGTTGACTTTTTATCTGACGCCATGGAGGTGAATGACGCTCTATTAGTCTTGGGTGATTTTAATCTCCCTAATCTGGTGTGGTCACGATCTGAGGATGACTCACATTTTATTGCTTGCAACGCAACAACTCAAAAGGAAATATTATTTACTGACAATTTTATGGATTCTGGCCTTCAACAGGTTAGCGATGTTAAGAACAACTTGAATAGACAACTAGACCTAATTTTTTCTAATGATTCTATTAACTGCATCGTAGAAGAAAGTAGCTTAGCTCTTTCCACTATTGACCTCTTCCATCCACCGTTATCTGTAACTTTTGCTTATGAGCATGGTAATAAGAATATAGAGTCCGATGTCACAACATATAGTTTTAATTTTCGTAAGGCTGATTTTGTTAAACTCAATGAACTTCTGAGTAATATAAATTTTGATTTAATTTTGAATTCTAGCTCTAACAATAGTATCGATACGTTAACTACTAACTTTTATTCAGTAATTTTTGAATGTTTTTATTTATCTGTGCCTTATGCACCCCGGAAAAGTACATCATTTTCGCCTCCATGGTATTCGAAGGAGCTGCGTTCACTTCGAAACTCACGAAATAGTCTGTGGCAAAAATATTTAAGATCTAGAACAGAAAGTGACTACTCTCATTATCTAGATTCGTATAATGAGTTTTCAATTCTTTCTAAACTGCTATACGACGCCTATATCAACCAAATGCAGTTCGATATTATCACAGATCCCAAACGATTTTGGCAGTTTATAAATTCAAAGAAAAAGTCTGATGGCTATCCTGCTACTCTAAATTACTTAGATCATTCTTCTAATGATTCTAAAATAATAACTAACTTATTTGCAAATTTCTTCAGCCTTGCTTTTTCCGATAGTAATTTTGAGCCAGATTCTAACTACTTTAACTATCTTAATAATTGTAATAAAACCTCATTAGAATCAGTAAATATTAATGTTGATGATGTGGTCCTTAAGATTAATAATCTCAAAGACGATTTCTCATCGGGCCCAGATGGCTTGCCCACAATTGTCTTAAAGAAATGTGTAGCAAATTTGGCCCAACCTCTTGCTACTCTTTTCCAAAAATCTCTTTCTCTTGCGATTTTTCCATCAATGTGGAAGGATTCTTTTATCATTCCGATTCACAAGAAAGGTTCTAAAGCAGATGTTGCAAACTATAGGCCAATTGCAAAAAGCCTAAGACGGCCCATAGCGCAGGTACGCTAGCAGATGTGGTAACACAAAGCCTTCACGTGGCCGTCATCGACGGGGGGAGCTCCGAAAAGCTACTGACCAATGAGCAGTGGGCTCAAGCAAAACCAAGATTAGCGAGATGAGTGGGTTACTTGAGGGGGTAACACTGAAAGTTGCCTCCAAAAGTGACCTTCCCATGAGAACTAAAGTCCGCATGCACGTGCCGGGCCCACGCATCACAGAGGAACTGCTGGAGAACCTCCTCGGGGGCAGAATTCCGACTTCCCTAGTGACGACTAGCAGGTTATGTCTGTTGAGGCGCCTACCAAAACAGGCCAGGAAGCGATCATAATGCTTAATCATGAAACGATGGCATTGCTCCCATCCAGGGGCTTTAAACTTATGGTTGGCATCAATGAGGTTAAGGTGCGGCCGCTAGCGGCAGTCAACCTACAAAACAAATACAAAAACAAAAATGATGAAAGCGCTACAGATTAATTTGCAGTACAGTAAGTTGGCCTCTGCCACCTTAGCCTCATTGTTGTTAAAAGACGACATTGATATAGCCCTAATCCAAGAGCCCTGGATTAACAGCGGCAGGATCTGCGGACTTAGGTCCAAAGATTAAATTATATTTTTTAATAAAGGGCCTACAGAAGGTAACTATCGGACATGCATAGTGGCGAAAAAAGTCATTAACCTTTTCCTATTATCTTCCCATAGCAACGCAGACATGACGACGGTGAATTGCGAAAGAAAAGGGGCCCCGCCCCTGATCTTAGCCTCCGCCTACATGCCAGGTGATTCACCGGGGCTTCCGCCGCCAGCTGCTCTCCATGACCTGGTTACAACAGCAGGTAAGAACCACTGGGACCTCCTAGTTGGTTGTGACGCTAATGCTCATCATTTGCAATGGGGGAGTACGGACACCAATACAAGAGGTGAGTCACTTTTCGAATTTATAACTAAGAACAATATGCTGATTTTAAATAGAGGTAACGAACCTACTTTTATAACAAGAAATAGAAAAGAAGTGCTCGATGTGACACTTTCCACTAACTCTGATTCCATTGTAATCAGTGACTGGAAGGTCTCAAGTAATGTAACATTCTCAGACCATAGAATGATAACATTCCAAATTGAGCATGACACAGTAATTCCAAAGCCCTATAAAAACCCCAGGAAAACAAACTGGGAAGCCTTCAGAATACGATTGGCCTCATCTTTGGGCCAGTATGAAAATCAACCGTTGCTAAACTGCTCAGACATTGAAAGACATGTAAGTGAACTTTCGTTAGCCATGAGTAATGCTTACACATGTTCCTGCCCCATTGCCAAAGGAAAAAGCAAGCTCAACCCTGTATGGTGGTCAAATGAGTTGTCTATCCTGAGGAAAAATTCAAGGAGGCTTTTCAATAGAGCAAAGCACAGTAATGAACCTGCTGACTGGGATCTCAAATAGCACGACCTATGCAAAAAGAGCAGCGTGGCAAAAATTTTGTACGGACATTGAGTCTACAAATGATGCTGCTAGGCTCAGGAAAGTCTTATCAAAGGTCTACACTCCCCCGGGATTCCTTAAAAGACCCGATAAAACATGGACAGACTCCTGCTCCGAGACATTAGAATCACTTGTTACCGCTCACTTCCCAGGATGTATTATCGATACATCTCCTGTGGACAGAGCCCCAAACACAAGTGTAATCTCTGACATAAGCAATCAAATCGTAGACAGTAGGAAGGTGGCTTGGGCCATTGACTCCTTCTCAGCATACAAATCTGCAGGGCCGCATGGAATAATTCCGATTATGCTCCAAAGCTATAAAGATTTAATTGTTCCAATTCTAGTGGACATCTTTAGGGGATGTCTTAACATCACTTACATTCCTACTAGTTGGAGAGTCAATGTCATCTTCATCCCGAAGGCTGGCAAGCCCACACACACTGAACCGAAAGATTTCAGGCCAATAAGCCTGTCCTCCTTTCTCCTCAAGACCCTAGAAAAACTAATTGAAACTCAAACTCATATTCGCCTAAATCTGAATGATGGTGTGCTCTCGCAGGCCCAACATGCATACATGAAGGGCAAATCTGTTGAGACAGCACTTCATGAAGTGGTCGGCACAATTGAAAATTCAATTCAGTTTAAAGAATTTAGCAGCATTCCTGGATAGAGAAGGGGCCTTCAATAATGTTAATAACGATTCAATTCGACAAACCCTTAACACCATTAACATCGATCCGATGGTGACAAACTGGATAGAATGTATGCTTCAAACAAGACTTATAAATGCAGAATTAGGTGACAGCAAGCTAAAAGCCAGGACGTGTAGAGGTACACAAGGTGAAGTCTTATCTACTCTGCTGTGGCTTCTCGTAGTTAACCAGATCTTAGTTAAGCTAAGTCCAAGTGGTGTCAAGGTCGTTGCATACGCCGATGACATCGTACTAACGGCCTCGGGAAAATTTGCTCCTACGCTGAGCGAACTCCTACAAACAGCCCTTGACAAGCTCAGTAACTGGGCCATTAGCTGTGGATTTAACGTTAACCCACTTAAGGCAGAACTGGTGTTGTTTACGAGGAAGCACAACGTTCCCAGCATAAACCTGCCAACCATTAACGGAATTCCGCTAAAGGTTTCGGGAACTGCCAATTATCTTGGTATTGTGCTTGACCGTAAACTGAACTGGAATGAAAACATTAAAGAAAGAGGGAAAAAATCCTCAATTACATTCTACACTTGCAGTAGAATCTTTGGTAAAAGATGGGGTCCTAGCCCCAGAACCATTCATTGGATGTACTCAGCCATAATAAGGCCTATTCTTACGTACGCAGGCTTGGTCTGGTGGCCAGCCTTGGACAAGAAGACCAATCTTATGACCAAATTCAGAGTCTAGCGTGCATTGGCACAACTAGTGCTATTAGAACCACACCAACGGCAGCCCTTGAGACTTTCCTTTCACTAGCCCCACTCGATTTGTTTACAAAAGAGTTGGAGGCCAAAAGTGCTATAAGACTTAAACAGTGCAATATCTGGAAGAGGGGCCACTACGGTCATAGAACTATTATGAAATTCACAAACATAGACATTCAAACCGACTACATCACACCGCACATAGATTTTAACCCAGTGGCCATAGCAGATATCCCGACAAGGGAATCCTGGAATGAAAACCGGGTCATTAACGCTAATCATATCTCGGTGTTTACGGATGGTTCCAAGACATGTGAGGGGGTAGGGTCTGGTATATAATCAGTTAACCCACCTATCAACAGATCAATAAAGCTTCCAAATTTCTCCAGTGTATTCCAAGCGGAAGTAATTGCAGTATTCGAAGCCGCAAAATATCTTGCTTCACGTGAATTAGTTAATTGAAATATCGATATCTTTACAGATAGTCAGGTGGCAATAAAAGCCATTTCCTCAATTACTACAAAGTCCAAACTGGTAGATAGTTGCTGTAATGTGCTGAGGATTCTCAGTGCATCGAACACAGTCACCCTAAGATGGGTCCCAGGACACCGTGATATACACGGGAATGAAATAGCAGATGAGCTGGCCAAAAACGGATCATCTCTTGATCCGAGCCAAACCGATCACTCTGTACTCATTCCACTGGAGCAAGAAAAAAGTAGAATTCACCAAAGCTTCCTCGAGGCTGCAGACGTCAGATGGTCAACCATCGACTCTTGCAGGGCTTAGAGGAATCTATGGCCGAATATCTCTAGAAAAAAGACAGAATATTTACTTAAGATAAGTAGGCCTCAACTTTCCACTCTAATTGGAGTCCTTACGGGTCACAACTCAATGGGAACCCACATGAACAGAATGGGCATTAGCTCGTTGGACTTGTGTAGAGCGTGTCAGGATGTAGAGGTGGAGGAGGGCTCATATCACTTTCTTTGTGAATGCCCCAGCCTAGCCAGAACCAGAAAAGCAGCCCTCGGAGAATATTTTTTTCGGCGAATTGGGCGACATCTCTAACTTGCCACTAAGAAACATCCTTAAATTCATCCAGAATTCAGGGTGGTTCAGGGAGGCATCCCATACCTAAACTCCACCCAATCCATCTTATCCTTTTCCTCAAACCTTCCTTACCAAAATCCTATGGGGAGCGCAATGGATCCATTGAGATCCGAGTGAGATGCGACGGCTTGCCGTTACATCACCCCTTCTAACCTAACCTAACCTACATCTGATCCACTTTTAATAGCAGGTAGTTTTAATGACTTTTTTGTTGGCATTACCGAGACATTAAAACCCTCTATGCCACATCACGATAGCTGTAGCTGTGTTATGCCTGGCAAAAATCTCGCATCAAACTCTCCTAGTGGGTGCTGGGCGGTAATGATCACCACAGTTAATCTTGTGCTTCTTGTCAAGATTGGGGATCAGCTAAGGTCATTTTGAACTGCTGAGGTGATCCTTTACTCCTCAATAGTTCAACCCTCAGTATTTCGATTTGACCATAGATGCGAGTCCCTAATTTTCAGTGGTGGTGTGAGCGATTTTCATAATCCGTGCCGAAGAAATGGAAGGCTGGGGGGTAAACCAGTCACTAACGAGCTCATTCGGATGCCGTGGCTGGGTCCGTCTTACTTTTGCTTTACCCCGGTATATCGGCTCTGCCGGGGCTGACCTCTTTTTTCCGACCTACTCGTGAGAACCAAATTTTTATTTTTATTTTTACTATGGACGTTTTTGATGATGTAATAGACGATTTTCCATCCGCTGACACAGAGGATGAGCTCTTGGCCTCCAGCCAGGAAACCCTTAAGGGGAACTCTAGTAGTACCGCTAGTTCTGGTGCTATTGAGCAACCCAAACCTTCAGGAAGCACAGGCAGTACCAGCCATAGTACCCCTGTGCATCCGAAACCGATATGTACCATCCCGGCAACCTCGGGTAGCAATGCCAGCCATAGCAGCGCTGCATGCGGAAGCAAAAAGTCGGCGTTCGCTCTTCTCAAGGTGCAGTTCAAGAAAGCGTCTTTTATTCTAGGCAAGATTGCCAGGAATGAGGCAGCTGGAAAGGCCCATGAGAAGGACGGCGCTGATAAGATTAAATACCCGAAGATTGTTGAGGAATACAATAATCTTCTGAGTACCCAAGAAAAAGCCGTCAAGCGCAACAGATCTCGAGATGAGACAATCAAGCCTTCGAAAAAGAGTAAGCTAGACGGTCTAAACAAGAACGCTAAATCATCGTCCCCTAGAGCAGCGCAACCACGTACTCTCAGTGAGGTTGTCAGAGACGGCCTCCAAGAATCGGTTGTGGATGAGCTCTCCACAAACGGCAGATATCTGCTTGCTGTGTGGAGCTCAATCGAGGCCAAGCTCTCTGAGATGGTGTTTCTATACACGTTGTCGGCTAACGAAGGTCCCTACCCCATGTTCGACTCTGGCGAGATGCTCAGGGGATATAGGGTAATCAAATGTGCAGACGAGTTTTCTAAGGATTTCCTTAGTTCATGCATTGCTAAGATTAGCAATGACTGGGATGGCTTGAAGCTCAAGTTAATCCTGGCTAAAGACATCCCTAGGCAACCGAAGGCTCGCATTTGGTTGCCCCTCATGGGTGTCAAACCAAGCGGACAGGAGCTGATCCGCGGTCTTCAGAGGCTAAATCCGCTGGTTCCTATGCATGACTGGGCTGTCATTAAGACAGAGGAACCGCAGAAGAACAGCGGATCTTATCTTCTGATGATCAGCGAAGAAAGCCGTGGGGCCCTCGAGAAGGCTGATTTTAAACTGAGGTTTGGCATTAGAAATGCGAAGATAAAGATTCTGCAGAGTAAGGGAGCAGACCCCGATGAAGTTGACGACAATGTTGAGATCGACAATATCGTTGACGGAGTCGAGGTCCCTAGCGAGCCGCCGGGCTCTGACTGTGCAGAATCGAATATGAATTAAAAACGCGCTGCGAGTCATTCAGATTAATCTGAAGCACTCTAAATGTGCTTCAGATAATCTGAGAGTTTTCCTGAGGGAGGAAAACGTAGACGTTGGCGTTATTCAAGAGCCGTGGGTAAACTGCCTCAGGGTGAGGGGCCTCCAAGACAGCCAATACGATCTTTTTTACAAGCCTGTAACCCAAGACCAAGGTAAACCTAGAACTTGTATTTTAGTTAAAAAACACTTAAAAGCTTTTTTGTGTCCTAACTATAGTACTTCCGATCTGACATTTGTTAGGTTGGATGACAAAAATACAGACGGTCTATTATTAGCATCTGCATACTCAGCGCATGACAGGCAGTCACCGCCAGATGAGTGGTGCACACTCACAAACGAAGCAGCGGTGAAAGGGACAAACCTCCTGATTGAATGCGACGCAAACGCACGGCATACTCTCTGGGGTAGTTCAGAGATAAATGAACGGGGTGAGTCCCTTTTTAATTTTATTATTGAAAACAATTTGACGATCTGTAACAGAGGTAGTACTCCTACTTTCGTCTTTCCGAGCTCGGATAACTACGAAGGGTGGGAGGATGTACTTGATGTTACCATCGTAAACCATAAATTTAATTTAGCGGTGAAGGATTGGAGAGTGTCCCTGGTTAATTCCTTTTCGGACCACAGGTGGATTCTCTTCAATGAAAATTTTGAGTCTCAAACCCCTCCTCCCCACAGAAATCCGAAAAGAATTGACTGGAAGAAGTTCGGTCAAGTTGTTAATTCCAAACTGCGCAATATACCGAATCTGAGTCCAGAATCGGTAATAGATCTTGAGTCAAGGGTGAAAACTCTTGAAGCATCCATGAACACCGCTTTCAAGGTCTCTTGCCCAGTAAAATACAGCCGAAAAACCCTCCCCCCATGGTGGAATGAAGACTTGTCTAATCTTAGAAAAATGACAAGGACAATCTTCAATATCTGCCACAAACACAAGTATTACCAACCTTATAAAGATTGTCTGAGAGTCTATAAGCGTGCTCTCGCATCAGCCAAGCAACAGGGTTGGAGAGAGTACTGCCAATCTATCGAGAGCTTAAAAGAATCTGCCAGGCTTAGCAAGGTTCTATCCAAGGAGCACTGTAATCCGTCTTTTCTGAAAAAGCCGGATGGATCTTGGACAGTTTCTCCGACTGAGTCCCTGGAACTACTGATGGCGACACACTTTCCAGGCTGAGTGGATAGCAACCCCGAAACGCATGGAACTCGTTAACCGTTAGTTTATGAAGAACATATGAATACCATAATAACAAGAGATAGTATTGCCTGGGCTATACATACTTTCTCTCCGTATAAGTCTCCAGGTCAGGACGGCATACTGCCAATAATGCTCCAGAAACAGCAAGATGTGGTAGTGCCCTGGCTGGAGATGATCTTCAAAGGATGTCTCTCCCTCAACCATAATCCCGAGTCCTGGAGGCAGGTAAGGGTGGTTTTTATACCGAAGGTAGGTAGGCGGGGGCATGAATCCGCGAAGGATTTCAGACCGATTAGCCTGACCTCTTTCGTGCTCAAAACCTTAGAGCGCATTCTAGATAACCATATTAGAGACTTTTTATATTGAATAATTTTGAATGAACAACAACAACTTGTGTGTGTTACCACCAAGTTTATTATAGGCTGGAGTTATAGCTATTTCACGAGAGCCACCTCGATCATCAGACTCCTTTTAGTGGTGCTTAATTATTAATTGAAAAACTCTTTGCCGTCATATGGGAGCGAACCATGAACCTTGCGATTCAGAGGCCGATGCACTACACACCGCGCCACTGAAGCCACATGGTTAGTTCTATCCCAATGCAGGTTTCGTTGTTTATCAATTGCAACAGCGACTAGCATTTTTATTAACACACACAAGCTTGCTTTTGTTCAGTCGGTTTCTTTCTTTTTTCCCCATGCACCGATTCGTATGCCAACAATTCGTTGGTCATACAAGGGGGGGGGGATGAATTGAAAGAGTTGACACTGGTCAAGAATTAATTTACAATTTAAGTTGGGTCTTGTGTTTAAATGGAAATTCACACACAAGTGCAGTGCATGCTGCGCATTATACATCAATTTATATTTATATAGAGACATTTTAGATGAATGCCCCCTTGCAAACTCTCAACACGCTTATTTGAAAGGTAAGTCTACGGAGACGGCCCTTAATGAGGTAGTGCGTACAATTGAGAATACTATCAACTATAAAGAATATACTCTGGCCACCTTCTTAGATGTAGAAGGGGCTTTCAATAACGTGCTTACTGAATCCATTCTTGAGTCACTCGTTGACTTTGGTGTAGAGGAATGCATCAGAGAATGGATTATATCCATGCTCAGCGATAGAAGGATTCAAGCCAAGCTAGGTTATGCAAACTCAACAAAACATGTCTGTAGAGGAACACCCCAGGGTGGTGTTCTGTCACCCCTTCTATGGATTTTAGTCATGAACAAAATCCTCGTTAAGTTGGAAAGTTGTGGCGTGAAGGCGGTTGCTTATGCGGATGATTTGGTTATTCTGGTGTTGGGAAAATTCCCTTCTGTGATAAGCGAAATCACGGAGGTAGCTCTGAGGAAGGTTAGCAACTGGGCTACGAGTTGTGGTCGCTAGCAGTTAACCAGAGAAAAACTGAATTAATGCTATTTACGACCAAAACTAAAATACAGCCCTTCACTCTACCCCGACTAAACGGTCAATCACTCTCGTTATCTTCCAGTGCAAAATATCTAGGCGTTATCCTAGACCCTAAATTAAACTGGAGGCAAAATATTGAAGAACGGGTCAGGAAGGCCTGCATAGCATTCTACGCCTGCAGCAAAGCCTTTGGTAAAAAGTGGGGCCTTCAATCAAGGATGATCTTGTGGGCGTACACAGCCGTGGTACGGCCGATTCTAACTTATGGTTCGATTGTCTGGTGGCCCGCACTTAACAAAGCATATAACATCGATAAACTTAAAAAGGTTCAAAGAACAGCTAGCGTTGGTACCACACGGGCTCTTCGATCCTGTCCAACGGATGCCTTAAGCGTTCTTCTACACCTTTTACCACTTGATCTACACATTAAATATCTAGTATCTTGCAGTGCACTAAGACTAAAAGAATCAGATTGCTGGGTTGCTAAACCTTATGGTCACAGCAATATTACCAATTTGATTCCCACTGAAATCTTTTCGACTCCCACTGACTACTGCGCCCCTTCAGGGAGCCTCAGTAGAGATTTTAAAGTTATTATCCCATCTAGAAAAGACTGGGATGATGACATCGTGACGAGAGATTTCGACACAACTATGTATACTGATGGCTCAAAGATGGAGTGCGGTGTTGGTTCAGGAATCTTCTCTGAGACTCTAAACATCACTAGGTCCTTTCGGTTACCCAATTTTTCAAGTGTATTCCAAGCGGAATTACTTGCAATTAGGGAAGCATGCAAGATACTTAAACTAGACCCAAACCAAAATCGTAATGCAGCTATCCTGACAGACAGTCAGGCAGCTATTAAATCCATTGTTTCGAGTACATCATCCTCTAAATTGGTCCAACAATGCCGTGATGAGCTCGCAAGCCTAAATATTGACCTCAAGGTCACTTTGATCTGGGTTCCTGGTCACATTGGCATTGAGGGAAATGAACGGGCAGATGAGCTTGCCAGGCAAGGATCAGCCCTCCACAGCTCACTTGCGGAAAGAGTCAATATTCCCCTTGGAGTTGTGAAGGGCAATATATTCTCAATTTTCCTAAGTGAATCCAATCGTAGGTGGAACAGTTTAACCAACTGCAAAATATCCAGGAAAATCTGGCCCGCCTATAATAAATCCCGAACAACCGATCTGATTTGTAGACCTAGGCAAGACATAGCCAGGGTCGTTGCAACTTGTACTGGGCACTGGCCTGTAGGAGAACATGCAGCGAGACTGGGTATTCCGCACAATACTCACTGTCGTTGCTGTGGAGACCATCAAGAAAAGGAAACAGTTCTTCATTTCCTTTGTAAATGTCCTGCTCTGGCCAGAATGAGAGCACAATCGTTTGGTTTGGCTTTTCTTGACGACCTAAACGAACTTTCCGAGGTAAAGATCAGGGATTTGATCTATTTCCTCAACGCGACTAAATGGATCTAAGACGAAATTGGTTGCTTCTGCATCATGCTCCCGTGCGGACTCCCAAGACCGTGCACCATCGGAGTTCGGGTGTTTGCAGGGTTACGTGGTGCTCAATGACCTTAGGATCACACAGTTGGTCCATCTGCGCTTCGATGCCATTCTGCTACCTGCCTAGCTTTGGCATAATGTGGTTGGCCTCGGGGCGGGATGTGACCCAATTGCATGAGTGTCTTTTGACCCACCTCTTGTCGTTTTGTGCTCGCTCACAACACACCATATCCACACGTCATCCGATATAATTCAAACCAGGGAGTACATCTGGTTTCGTGAGTGGTTAGTGACATCCGCTGGAAACCTCACGTAATGCGGAGTGAGCAGACGGAGGCCCACGGTGATGTTGCACCCAATCATGCAACATGATGATCCCCTCGGGGACCGTTATTCGAGCTTTGAATAAAGCAACAAGCTACCTAGCCTGGTTTCTTTTTGTTGTAAAGCCCACAAACCCTTACTCTAATCCACTTTAATCCACAGGTCAAACGAGTTATGGTATCAAAACGGCGCACTCCAGCGCTAATTGGGTCACCGAGCGAGAGTATTGCTCGTGGCCGCCATTCCTACCTACCTACCTACCTAGCTGTGTTATTGCAGATATTTTGATAATGGATCAAACGCAAAGAAACAGTTTTTGTTTCGATCAATCTCGGAAAGTTTCCAAGTTCTTTGAAATTGGCTGAAGTGATTCCACTTTTAAAAAAAGGCAACCGTAAAATTAAAGCTAACTACATGTCTATCTCGTTCACCAACATTTTCCAAACTGTTTGAAAAACTAATTAAAACACGCATGCTTAATTTTCTTGAAAAGACAAAATTTTTTTCCGATGATAAATTTGGTTTCAGATCAGATAAATCAACGGAAGATGCAATCCTAAAAGTGAGTTGCGATTTATATAAGGGTATTAATGAAAGTCAATCAACGATGGCACTATTTATTGATATGACGAAGGCGTTTGACATGGTAGATCATGAAATTCTTCTTTGTAAGTTATATAATGCAGGCTTTAGAGGAATAATTTATGAATGGCTTAAATCGTATTTGATTGGAAGGGAGCAACGAGTGTTAGTAAATGGGATTTTTAGTAGTGTGTTCAAACTTAAAAATGGTGTTCCGCAGGGTTCTGTCTTAGGTTCAATACTTTTCATAATTTACATAAACTCACTGTTTCACCAGAATTTTTCTGGAAATCGAAGAGCTTTTGCAGATGATATAGCTTTCACTTATACAGAACCTTCTTTTTTCAATGCATTACTAACATTAATTTGGATTTAAATTTGCTAAGAGCCTGGTTTTCGTATCATAAACTAATTATTAGTGAAAAAACCAAAATTATGTGCTTTAAACTGTCAGCTGATTTTCCTAGGGATTTTGATTTACTTTTCCACTCTTATGATTGTCAAAAGTTTGTTTTGCCATTGCATGGGTGTGGCACACCTAATTTTTTAAGTCATAGTCAGTGCTCTCCTAACTGTTTTCAAATTGAGCGTGTTGATTCATTCAACTGGAAAGTTCATGCTCAATCTATTAAATCATATGAATCTCATAACTCGTAAGATATATCTCTTAAAACCCTTCTGCTCAAAAAAAGTTCTAACCATGATCTACTACGGACTTACGCAGTCAAAATTGCAATATGGTATAGTGAGCTGGGGAGGAGCTTATTTGAACACTTTCGGACCTCTTCTGACTGCCCAAAAGCATATAATTCGTATTATCTTTGGCAAAAATCAACGTACAGAAAATTGGCCTCTTTTTTGTTTGCTAGGAGTATTACCCTTGCGCCATCTTTATGTATTTAAAGTCTTGAAAGAGTTCTATAAGCAAAGTGGAAATATTCCAAGCAGAAACTCTATTGCACAATTTACGGGTCAATAATTTGGCGCTTGTCAATACTTTGATCGCACACAAAACACATTTTATGAATTGTTATTTAATGACGTCACCAATTATTTCCAATAATCTGCCCATTTCAATTAGAACTACTTACACATTTCATTCATTTTTAAAAATAACCAGAAATTGGCTATTCACTTTAAATTTACATGAAATCGAATTGGTTTATAAGGTAAGAACTTAAAATTGTTTCATTTTTTATTTATATATATGATTTTTGTTTTTCAATCTGTATGCATTGAGTTTCTTTTTGAATTGCAATAGTCTTAATTTCAGTACCCCACGTCAGTTATTCTTCTAGCTTTAAAAACTTATTTACCGGTCATTCAACACTAACTTGAAAGTTACTGAATGGTCTAGATTATTCACTTGCACTTATATTCTTTTATTTTTGTTGATTATAATGTATACCTAATGTATTAGCATTTAAGTGAAAGTTGAATAGAAATTGATTTGAATTGAATTGAATTAAATCTCCAAGATTTACCATACGAATTGATTTCGTTAATCAACAAACAAGATTAAAAATTAATCTTGTTAAATCTCCTTAGAACAAAAAGTTGAACAAATCAAACTAGCCTATTCTTTTGTGGCGCTGAAGGACTCATTCGTGGCTGGATTCAGTTCTCCATTGTTTGACACAAATACCTAAACATTCTTTCTCACTCCCACTTCAAAACAAAAAAAGAAATCCCTTTTACTTTTGAAGTGTGCTGTCAGAGTTAATCTTCTATTTAATCTTTTCATCCACCACATAAATCTTTCTCCTCAAATACCAGATTATCTTTTGGTGAAAACGTAGTACTAGTCTCGAGGCTAAACCTGGCTTAGTTCCAGAAACTTGGTTTCAGTCAATTTATATCCCTAAGTTTACTCCAAGTTGTAGTACCTCGTGGCATAATAGTTAGTGCGTTGGACTGTCCTGTCCCAGCCACTGCCACCTAAAAACAGAAATGTTTTTTTCCGAGGTTCTGCCACTTTCACTGACAAATCCTCCAAGAGCATACATACTTGTCATGAAAAAGTGCTTCTCATCTAGTCGTTTGGACTCGTGAAAAAATTGTAGGTAGCCTACATTCCTGCAACCACCCGCACACAGGAATGGTTGAGAGTTGTAGGTCACAAGGCCCTGATTTTCCACGAACTGTTGCGCCACTAAACTTATTTATTAATGTGTAAACATCTAAGCGCACGGTTCCGTTTTGAACCTTTTTGTTTGTTGTTAGTAAGTAGAACCATTGTATATAAATCTAATAGTCCCTGATCACACGTGAAGAATTTCAAGCATTTTCTACCATTTGTGATGGTGAGCGGCCAGCGGGGTGACTTGCAGAAGTGGGAGGGGGATGAAATATTTTAGGATATTTGAAAATATTCGGTGTAGAAAATTGACGCTGTCCTTTGTATTGCTTTTCCCATCCAATTCAACCAATCAAATCGTGTCTTTCATTATGAAAATACGAAAAACTTAAAGAGGAGAACAAAATCTGCAGAATAATTGTCTTCACATCTGAACACTTTCGTTCTTCACGTGTAAGCAAGCGCATAGTAGTATTACTTGAGGAAAAATATACTTAGCGCTAGACGGTGTCCACATTGGGTATGAAATAGTGAATTTTCAATGACTTTTCAGTATTCACATATCACTTCAATGAAGGAGTGGGAGCGAGATATGAATACTGAAAAGTCATTAAAAATCCACTTTTTCATACCCAATGTGGACACCGTCCTACGGACGATTGAAGCAAGAAGTATATTATTCCCTCATCATTGCTTCACTCTCAACTCACACCAGACGAGAGATCAAAAATTATATTATTTGTGCATGTCTACATTGTCTTCTTACTGAAAGGTGTATCCAGTGAGATAGGTAGATTTTATGTACGAAAGAAAGAGAAAGAAGATTTCACCCAAAATCCACCGATGCGCCACTTTTGAAAATAAAGCTAGAACTATAATGCTCGGAGGGGCACTTAAGTGGTCGGAAGAAAACAAGCGAATACACGGAAAGCATTTGACGCGACTATAATTGCGAAGTGGAGCGTTTCGTCAAGTTTCGTTCAACTTTGGTTACGGAAGTGAGGTGCGCTCCCGAGCGCACCTCACTTAAGTAAAACTGACATTTGGTGAAATAGGAATGCCAAAAAGAGAAAGATGATAGTTACATTATGGGTGTGTTCCCCTTTTTTCGGTACGGAAAGCTACTTTTCGTTGGTTTTTGACATTAGCTTCAGTGCCCTTCCGACTATTATAGTTCTACCTTAATTCTTGGCTTCAAGAAGACGGATTTTTTTTTTGTGCGAGTGAGATGTATGGACCTTAATTGCGTGAAATAAGGAAGGGTATAAGGGACTATTTTTGAATAATGTAGACACGGTGTTCATCAAAACGACTTTCAGTAAGAAGACATTGTAGACAGGCACTTTCCTCACTACATGAGAGAAGCCAATTATTATCTTCATTCTTCTCACGTCACAGCAGTGCCAATATACGAGAGTGAGAGGGGAACAAAAAAAGAGAACCAAAACAAACTGCCGAAAAAAAAATAAAGAATGAATTGGTATGTATGTATGTCATAGAAAAAGAAGTAAAGGAACTGGTGTATATCACATATACAGTAGGGTGGTCCTTATTTGTATGGAGGAAAACAAAAGTTGTTTGTTTTTACTGAGCACCATTGTTTTTTTGTTCTTCTACATTAAAAAACGTGTACAAAAAAAATTTGATGCTAATCGGATTGTATTAACACGTGCCGCAATGAGTTTGAAAATTTGAATTTTCATAAAACCGACAAAAACCGGGGGCTATTAAAAATCTAATTTGCAGAATAAATAAAGTGCACTTTCAAATCTATTACCTTCTCTTGCTTCGAAAGAAAAAAAAATAAAAGGCACGACTGGGTCGCACGTTTTTGCTCAAAAAGTTCAATTTGCTTGGAAATTAAGAATTTCTAAAAATATTCGAGTAATTATACAAAATTTTTTCAAACAAAATAAGGCGGATTAGAATCATTTCCTTTTACAAGTGAGTTTTATTATATTTTTCTCAAAGAGAGTGTTGTGAATTGTTTGTATTTTAATTAGTCACCAATCATGTAACATATTTTAAATGATTTAACTTTTAAAAAGGCTAAGAATAATATTAATTAATTGAAATGTCAAACTGCGATTCTGTGAAACAGGGACGTATTTTTTTTGTGTTGGTGGTTGTAAGGCGCAACTATACACTAAGCGCCCTTTATATTCGGAATTTTTTTTTGTTATTAAATCGATTTTGTTCGTTTTGTGTTTGTATATTTATGTTAACATACGCCTATATCTTCCAAATTTTGCTCGAATTGTTTCGTAGTCAAGTTATTTGTTCATGTTTTTAATAATAATTTACTTGTCTATTCAGGAAGTTGCCCAGAAAATATTTGTTTTATTTGTTTGAAAAAGAAATATTTAAAATAATTTAATACACAATTTAAAAGGTTTCCGAAAGTCGAGTGGTATAAGGAAAAATGGATGACCATTCTGAAAGTGGATAAGGTAAGGCCACATTCGGGGGTGTCATATTTTGTATCGCTGCCAATGATTTGCTTTGATTTCGCGTTGGTTTCGGAGAGCCTTTATTCATGACAATGCGTAAATTAAACTAAGTACATTTATAATATTTCACTGAAACAACAAAATTTTGAAGAAAATAGATTTTAAAAATTTTATCGGCGCCCCAGACGGATATCATAAAAAAATAAGTATTTTCTTAAACATACCGCTGAGAAAAAAAATAAGTTCAGAAACTAACAAATGATTGCTATGGCGCCCTAATAAGTTGCAATTAAAAATCACTCCATCCTTGTTGGAGTGCATTTGTGTTTGTGATAGCAAACACTAATATGAAAAATGCCGCAGATTTTTCCAACAATGGCGCTTCCCTATATTTTTTATTCTAAGATGTATGTACGTACATCCATACATACATACGTAGGTACAGACATTGAGGAGAAGAGGAAACAAAAAAAGAGGATCAAAACAAGTTTTTATCGTTACATAAGGGCTCCATACACATCGCATATTTTCTAAACAGAAACAAATTCTTTTGTTCTCGATGACTGTTCTTTGCCAAGAAAAAGCACCGAAAATGCTTTACGTGTAGGGAGCCTTTAAAATAGATTGGAATGAAAATTAGAAACTGATGTCTATTTGCGTAGGTATTCGTTCTTATTTTCTTGAATGTAGGTGGAAACAGGTTTTTTATTTATTTTATCGCTTTGTAAGTAGTTTTTTGATGTGGAGCGGCGAGTTACTCAGATTTAATCCAAAGCAGAGGCCGTGAGTTCAAATGTGTTGTAACCCATTTTTTGGCATATTTGATATTTTTGTCTCGTATTCTTACATTTATGCATCAGAAGTCATCAAAGCTAAAATTTTAATTTCTCAAATATCTAAGCTTTCCATGACGTATACTCCTTGAATCTCAGTTAAAATAGTATGTATTAAAAATGGATTGAAAACGAAAATTATGATTAAAAAAAAGTGGGTTAAACCACTTTTGCAGTCACAGCCTCATATATGATTGTATGGAAAAAATCGTTGGAGCGGTTATAAAAAAATTAATGTTTATATATCAAATTCTTACAACACTTTAAAGGAAAAATGTTGATATGCAAATCTTAAGTATTTATTTACCTATGTGCAGATAAAAATAAAATTTCAAAAAAAAATTTGAATCCGTTTTTAAGATATCAAATTTTCAAAAATATAATCTGAAACTTCTTTTAAAAGTGTAAAAATTATTTTTTTGAAAATTCTGATGTGCAATATTATTTGAACTTATTTGAAATATGTATGTATATACAAAAATTAATCTAAATCCGTTCTGCTGATAATGAGAAAATTCAAAATATAAAAAACCATTGTATGAGAGGTACTACTAATAGTTGCAAAGATTCAAATTTTATAATTTTTGATAGTTTTAGCCTACGGAAAAAGTTTAATTAAAATCGCAAGAGTCATTTTTGAGAAAAATGAAAACATTTTATTAAAATCCAAACAAAAAAATTGTTTTGAAAATTTTGGTATACCTACAATACTGTTTAATCTTTTGGAAGCTTCTGTATGAAAACTATGATTGAAATCATAGTCATACAGTTTTGACAAAAATGTTCAGTGAAAATGAAGTTCAACTTGAATGCTCTGCCAGTCAATTTTAGTCGTGTTGATAGAAGCTTAAGAAACTATAAATTTTATAATTCTCGACCTGTTACATCAGAATTTTGAATAAAATAAAAATATGTAAAGGGAATAATTGTTATTTGTTTGTTACAGTTATAAAAACTTTTTGTATTTTTCTCGAATGAAGTTGCGGGTAAGGGCAAGTTATAAATATAATAATGTATAAAATAAGATATTTATTTTCTTGATTCCATATTCGTTTCTTATAATCGCTCTATGCCATGAATATCGTTTATTTGGGTTTTGTACTTTCTACCGTTCGTTTCGAAATTCATAATAGGTCGAAAGTTTTTACTATGACAAAGTGCTTAGAATTTTAAGATGACACTTTTATCTATTTCATTTATCTCATTTCTTTTTCATTCAAAAATCTTGTGTGGATGAACAGAATGCAAAAACTATCAATATGATTGCTTTACGAATAAGCCTAAAACTATTAAAATAAAATAAAATAAAATAAAATAAAATAAAATAAAATAAAATAAAATAAAATGAAATAAAATAAAATAAATTAAAATAAAATAAAATAAAATAAAATAAAATAAAATAAAATAAAATAAAATAAAATAAAATAAATTAAAATAAAATAAAATAAAATAAATTAAAAATTTAAATTAAATTAAATTAAATTAAATTAAATTAAATTAAATTAAATTAAATTAAATTAAATTAAATTAAATTAAATTAAATTAAATTAAATTAAATTAAATTAAATTAAATTAAATTAAATTAAATTAAATTAAATTAAATTAAATTAAATTAAATTAAATTAAATTAAATTAAATTAAATTAAATTAAATTAAATTAAATTAAATTAAATTAAATTAAATTAAATTAAATTAAATTAAATTAAATTAAATTAAATTAAATTAAATTAAATTAAATTAAATTAAATTAAATTAAATTAAATTAAATTAAATTAAATTAAATTAAATTAAATTAAATTAAATTAAATTAAATTAAATTAAATTAAATTAAATTAAATTAAATTAAATTAAATTAAATTAAATTAAATTAAATTAAATTAAATTAAATTAAATTAAATTAAATTAAATTAAATTAAATTAAATTAAATTAAATTAAATTAAATTAAATTAAATATTAAATTAAATTAAATTAAATTAAATTAAATTAAATTAAATTAAATTAAATTAAATTAAATTAAATTAAATTAAATTAAATTAAATTAAATTAAATTAAATTAAATTAAATTAAATTAAATTAAATTAAATTAAATTAAATTAAATTAAATTAAATTAAATTAAATTAAATTAAATTAAATTAAATTAAATTAAATTAAATTAAATTAAATTAAATTAAATTAAATTAAATTAAATTAAATTAAATTAAATTAAATACAATACAATACAATACAATACAATACAATACAATACAATACAATACAATAAAATAAAATAAAATAAAATAAAATAAAATAAAATAAAATAAAATAAAATAAAATAAAATAAAATAAAATAAAATAAAATAAAATAAAATAAAATAAAATAAAATAAAATAAAATAAAATAAAATAAAATAAAATAAAATAAAATAAAATAAAATAAAATAAAATAAAATAAAATAAAATAAAATAAAATAAAATAAAATAAAATAAAATAAAATAAAATAAAATAAAATAAAATAAAATAAAATAAAATAAAATAAAATAAAATAAAATAAAATAAAATAAAATAAAATAAAATAAAATAAAATAAAATAAAATAAAATAAAATAAAATAAAATAAAATAAAATAAAATAAAATAAAATAAAATAAAATAAAATAAAATAAAATAAAATAAAATAAAATAAAATAAAATAAAATAAAATAAAATAAAATAAAATAAAATAAAATAAAATAAAATAAAATAAAATAAAATAAAATAAAATAAAATAAAATAAAATAAAATAAAATAAAATAAAATAAAATAAAATAAAATAAAATAAAATAAAATAAAATAAAATAAAATAAAATAAAATAAAATAAAATAAAATAAAATAAAATAAAATAAAATAAAATAAAATAAAATAAAATAAAATAAAATAAAATAAAATAAAATAAAATAAAATAAAATAAAATAAAATAAAATAAAATAAAATAAAATAAAATAAAATAAAATAAAATAAAATAAAATAAAATAAAATAAAATAAAATAAAATAAAATAAAATAAAATAAAATAAAATAAAATAAAATAAAATAAAATAAAATAAAATAAAATAAAATAAAATAAAATAAAATAAAATAAAATAAAATAAAATAAAATAAAATAAAATAAAATAAAATAAAATAAAATAAAATAAAATAAAATAAAATAAAATAAAATAAAATAAAATAAAATAAAATAAAATAAAATAAAATAAAATAAAATAAAATAAAATAAAATAAAATAAAATAAAATAAAATAAAATAAAATAAAATAAAATAAAATAAAATAAAATAAAATAAAATAAAATAAAATAAAATAAAATAAAATAAAATAAAATAAAATAAAATAAAATAAAATAAAATAAAATAAAATAAAATAAAATAAAATAAAATAAAATAAAATAAAATAAAATAAAATAAAATAAAATAAAATAAAATAAAATAAAATAAAATAAAATAAAATAAAATAAAATAAAATAAAATAAAATAAAATAAAATAAAATAAAATAAAATAAAATAAAATAAAATAAAATAAAATAAAATAAAATAAAATAAAATAAAATAAAATAAAATAAAATAAAATAAAATAAAATAAAATAAAATAAAATAAAATAAAATAAAATAAAATAAAATAAAATAAAATAAAATAAAATAAAATAAAATAAAATAAAATAAAATAAAATAAAATAAAATAAAATAAAATAAAATAAAATAAAATAAAATAAAATAAAATAAAATAAAATAAAATAAAATAAAATAAAATAAAATAAAATAAAATAAAATAAAATAAAATAAAATAAAATTGAATAAAATAAAATAAAATAAAATAAAATAAAATAAAATAAAATTGAATAAAATAAAATAAAATAAAATTGAATAAAATAAAATAAAATTGAATAAAATAAAATTGAATAAAATAAAATAAAATAAAATAAAATAAAATAAAATAAAATGTAACAGCCATCCTTTCCACATCACCTTACACACACAAACATTTATGAATTAAATTGAATTATATGTGTACATAACTTATCTTAAAATTATTTTAATTGAACTGAATTACATAACTTAACTATAACATATCTAAATGACTTAATTCTGGACTATAACCAGCACATTTTTTTATACCAAAGAAAACTTGAAAAGTGTTAATTAACTACAACAAAACACATATTTTGTATTTGAAAATAAGTTATAATGTGCTACTGAAATTTAGTATAAAAGAGCGAAGAAAATGTTAAATTATTGCAGTCTGTTGAATAAAGCGAATGAGTTAACACACAACGATAGTTGGAGTAACAAAATTCTTTTATTTTCTACAAACTGTTTCTTCGTATTGCTAATTGCTATTGCTAACTACTGGTCGTAGACAGGCTGAACATTGTTTTGGTCGCCTGGCTCTTCCCCTCCTCTCGTCAACATCGATACGCTGTATTGTACTATAGACAAACTGAACGTCATAGACGGTCGCTTGGCTTAGTACTTGGGAAGATTTTCATCCACTACTGGACAATACCGACAAGACAACACACCGTAAGCAGAACATCACGCTTCAATTGGCGCCCAACTTTGTTGTTACTGTTAACTGTTCATCTGATATCGGTGGACAGCACAGTAGAACCCGTTTAAGTCTGAAAACAGTAGAACCTGATTAAGTGGATACATTTTTTTTTTGATTGCTTCGATAGCAAAAATTAAAAAAAAAAAAAAAAACAACAACAACCCCTGCACCGACCTCACCACAGTCAAACCCGCTTAAGTGGAAAAATTATTTTTTTTTATTGCTTCG
Organism: Dasysyrphus tricinctus; assembly: GCA_963921185.1. Classification (NCBI taxonomy): domain Eukaryota; kingdom Metazoa; phylum Arthropoda; class Insecta; order Diptera; family Syrphidae; genus Dasysyrphus; species Dasysyrphus tricinctus. Next base: position 38,017,837 of record OY992534.1, read on the forward strand.
ATAGCAAAAAATTTTTTTTTTGAAAAAAAAAACAACAACCCCTGCACCGACCGCACCACAGTCAAACCCGCTTAAGTGGAATAATTATTTTTTTTTATTGCTTCGATAGCAAAAAAAAAATTTTTTTTTTTGGAAAAAAAACAATAACCCCTGCACATTAACCGCACCACAGTCCAACCCGCTTAAGTGCATCACAATTTTTTTTTTCTCCTCGTTGCTTCGTTAGCACAGGAAAACTAAAACTAAACGGTACAACCGCATAAACCGCACAACAGTACAACCCGCTTAAATCACAAACATTTTTTTTTTCTCGCCCATTTAAAACGAGAAGCTTATGAGAAAGAGTGATCGATTAGCGACAAAACCAAAGGTGAAATACACAGAGAAAAGTTCTTCATCAGAATCTGAGTTTGAATCAACAGAATCCGACTTTGAATCAACAATTACTGAGATAAACTCACCCCAAAATCTTGTTCATTTGAATTAGCCACTCCTTCTAAAATGTCTACTCCAATCGCTATGTCTGAAGACCAACTAAATCGCTTAGTAGCTGCTATAGCCGTGAAAGAAAATCAGGGTACGTTCAGCAGGTGCACCGCTCGATTTGATGGTGAGAGAAACACTTCGAAGTTGGAAGACTTTATAGCAACGATTACTGTGTATAAAAATGCAGAAAAAGTTTCAGATAGTAATGCGTTAATTGGTTTCCCTCTATTGCTTGAAGGTTTTGCATCGAATTGGTGGCAAGGCGTAAGAAATGAAGCGAAAACATTCGATGATGCAATAAAGCTAATACGCTCATCTTTTGCTCCACCAAAGCCGGCATGGAGAATATATTCTGAACTTTTCGAAGAAAAGCAAAAAGCCAACGAGTCGACTGACGAATTTATATGCAAGAAGCGAACACTATTTTCTCAGTTGACAGATAAAATTTCTGAAGAAATCATGATAAACATGGTCTATGGACAAATTCTTCTTTTTATAAGGGAAAAAGTTCCCAGAGAATCAGTTAAAACTTTCCAAGAGCTCTTAAAGGAGGCCCGAGAAGTCGAAATAACACGAAAAGAAGCCAAAACTCCAAGTATTCCTGTTGAGGATACGAAGAAAAAGCGTTGCACATTCTGTAGAAAGCAAGGACATTTAGCGGAGCAATGTTTTAAGAAAGCTAACAGTCAAAGCGAAACAAAAAAGCCAACCCTCAATTGCTACGGCTGCGGAGCAGCAGGTTATTGCAGAACAAATTGTCCAACTTGTAGCAACAAGAATGCGAATAGCCCAGCCATGTTAGATTTTAACCTGATCGAATCAACAATCATTGGAAGAAATGTCCCTACTGTTGATATCAACATAAATGGTTTAAAGGGTGAAGCATACATTGATACGGCAGCTAGAACCAGTGTCGCGGGAGCACGTTTATACGAACAGCTCATTAAAAAATGTTGCAAGTTCCAAAAAGTCAACGCAGAAGTTACTTTGGCAGACGAATTCCCAGGAAATAGATTGTTTCACTCCACGGTGGTGGATATTATTATTGGAAACGATTGCGGAAAATCCGTTTTATCGCATTACCACAAGCCAAAGGAATCGAACTCTGCTTGGTATAGACTTTCTCGAACAATGCGGTCTAGTTCTGAACATCGCTCAGAGAGCTTTCCAGCAACTATTTTCGATTTCAAGCTTGCAAAATGTAACCCGAAACTACCATTAGAACCAGCAACCAAAAGCCACTTTTAAGCCTCCACAGTCGAAAGAAAAGCCAAGATACCACTCAACATTGGGAGAGGATGACAAGCTAAAAGAAGTATCCGCATACCTTACGTGGGTTGAAAGTCATGAGGTCCTAAGCCCTATTGGTAATACTCCAAAACGCAAAAGGACAAATGATTATTCACCACATGGGAATTCAGGCGATCTTCTCAGATGCGATTCCTCAAGAGATGAAAACACCAGAAATGTGCAATAACCTCTTCAGCGAACCAAAAAGGGTAAATGCAAGTGTGATGACTGTTTATACTTAATTCTGTCGACATAAAACTATGTCCAGAAGAAGGTTATGGTATAAATCCTCCAGAAAAATTAGAACTGGAAACTATTCTCAGAGAGCAAAATGATTTATTTGGCGAAATCACAAACCCTATACCCTACATTGAACACAAAATCAACACCGGAACACAGAAACCGATCTTCAATGCTCCTTACAGAATTTCACCTGCTAGAAAAAACACTTAAAGCCGAAATTGATGCAATGTTGCAAAAAGGCATAATTGAAGAAAAATAATCTCCGTGGGCTTTTCCAGTTGTTATGGTTCCCAAGAGTGATGGCAGCATACGAGTCTGCATAGATTACCGAAAGCTAAACGCTATAACCATCCCGGATCGGTACCCTTTACCACGGATTGATGACCTTCTTCATGCAGCCAAAAGCACACCATCTATATCTACATTGGATCTTCGTTCTGGATACTGGCAGATAAAGGTAGCAAAAGAAGATCAACCAAAAACCGCTTTCATAACTCCTTTCGGAAGCTATGTCTTCAATCGAATGCCGTTTGGACTGCGAAACGCACCAGCAACATTTCAACGTTTGATTGACAAGTTTCGAAATAGTCTGCCTCAAATCTTGATACTCGCCTACCTCGATGACATTATTATCTGCTCCCAAAAGCCTTACAATGCACCTGAAGGACCTACAAAAAGTTTTCGAACGTTTAAAACATTTCGGATTTCGTCTTAACCGTGAGAAATGCAAATTTTGCTGCTCGGAAATTAAATATTTTGGTCATGTTTTGACACCAGATGGCTTAAAGTTGACCCGCAAAGACAGAGGCTATTCTATTACGACCTGCACCCAAAAATCAAAAAACAAGTTTTGTCATTTTTGCAAACTTGTTCCTGGTATAGAAGGTTCATACGAATTTTGCCGATATTTCAAAACCATTATCTAACTTAACGAAGAAGAAAGTAGTCTGGAAGTGGGGAATAGAAGAACAATCGCTTTTGATAAACTTAAAAAGCTCTTGACATCTGCTCCAATCCTACAACAAGTCATAGAAGGAATTCCATTTATACTGAAAACCGATGCCAGCGGTTATGCTATCGGTGCTGTTTTACTCCAGGGGGAGAATGAAATGGAACACCCTGTTGAATATGCAAGCCGTTTACTTTTACCTGCAGAACGCAACTACTCTACGACCGAACGAGAAGCACTCGCTGTAGTATGGGCAGTTGAAAAGTTTAGAGGATACATCGAAGGTTCTGAAGTAAAAATACTAACCGACCACCAGCCCTTAAAATGGTTGATGACCTTAAAGTCTCCTACCGGTAGACTTGCCAGATGGGCACTTCAACTACAGCCATATAACATCGAAATTGGTTATAATCCTGGAAGAAATAACGCCGTTGCCGATACCCTTTCCCGACCACCATGTCCTGACAAAGAACATGTACAAGAAGAATGTGTTATTTGTTCAATAGAAGTAGACATGCCAAGACGAGGATCAAAAGAAATAAGAGACGAACAACTAGCCGACCCAGACTTGAAAACAATCATCGATGCCTTCGAAAATAACGATGAAAGCTTACTTCGTTGGACTAGTCGTGGATACATTTTGATTGATGGAGTTTTGTATCGTTACTGCTCAGAAGAAGACTCCGAAAATGGTCAACTTGTTGTCCCCAAAACGATGAAAGCAATGATGCTGAAGAAATATCATGATGACTGTACAGCTGGACACTATGCGTTGAAAGACACTAGCTCGTATATCTCTAGTCGTTACTATTGGCCCGGAATGAGGACGGACGTAGCTAATCATGTCAAAGTTTGTCTCGAATGTCAACGATACAAAGCTTCAAATTTGAGACCAGCTGGTTTGTTACAAACAACTCCAAGCAGTCAAAGATTCGAGGTCATAGCCGTAGATCTATTTGGACCACTGCCTGCCAGCACCAGCGGTCATCAATGGATCCTAATTGTAGAGGATATATGTAGCCGTTGGGTGGGACTTATTTCCGTTGAAAGAAGGTTACTGCCGAAAACTGTGCACTTACCCTATTAAATGAAGTGTTCCTACGATATGGTGTTCCACGACGACTGCATAGCGATAATGGAACACAATTCATCTCTGCACTTATGCAGAAGCTTACCTTTTGCTTAGGAATAAAACAATCGTTCACTCCTGTTTATCACCCAGAAGCAAACCCTGTCGAGAGAAAGAATCGAGACCTAAAAACACAGCTATCCATTTTAGTTGGAAACAAACATACATCGTGGAATCTCAAACTTCCAGCTATACGTTTTGCGATGAACACAGCAAAGTGCGGAAGCACTGGGTTTTCACCAGCATTTCTGACCTTTGGACGAGAGCTACGAACTCCGGATGATGTCAATCATGATTTGAAAATCATAATCCAATCAGAAAACTTTATCCCACAAATAACGCCACATTTACAAAAATAGGCTGAAACACTAAAGAAGCTAAAGAAGTATCTGAGAAGTCCCAAGATCGAAACAAAGTATATGCGGATAAGAAGCGAAGACCACAAGACATATTCAAAATTGGCGATAAAGTTCTTGTTAAAACACACCATATCAGTAAAGCATCAAAAGGTTTTACATCTAAGTTAGCTCCAAAAGAGACGGACCCTATATAATTTCTGCAAAGAAGGGTTCTACTACATTTACCATTGCCAAAGAAGACGATCCATCTGTACCATTGGGTACTTACCACGCATCGATGCTTACACGATTTTCTGGTGGTTCAAATGAACTACCTACTCCTAATCCAATTATATCTTTCAGAAAAGAGGTAGACCTGCCAAGAAGACTAATCCTAGCCCGAAGACTACCAATCCTAGTTCCAGTGTCAAAAGAAGGATGACTTCACCTGTTTCTACCACTTTACCTGATCCTGCCACATTCTCGAGACGATCCATGAGGCAGAGGGGGAGATTGTAACAGCCATCCTTTCCATTTCACCTTACACACACAAACATTTATGAATAAATTGAATTATATGTGTACATAACTTATCTTAAAATTATTTTAATTGAACTGAATTACATAACTTAACTATAACATATCTAAATGACTTAATTCTGGACTATAACCAGCGCATTTTTTTATACCAAAGAAACTTGAAAAGTGTTAATTAACTTCAACAAAACACATATTTTGTATTAGAAAATAAGTTATAAAAATTTAAATTTAGTATAAAGAGCGAAGAAAATGTAAATTATTGCAGTCTGTTGAATAAAGCGAATGAGTTAACACACAACGATAGTTGGAGTAACAAAATTCTTTTATTTTCTACAAACTGTTTCTTCGTATTGCTAATTGCTATTGCTAACTACTGGTCGTAGACAGGCTGAACATTGTTTTGGTCGCCTGGCTCTTCCCCTCCTCTCGTCAACATCGATACGCTGTATTGTACTATAGACAAACTGAACGTCATAGACGTCGCTTGGCTTAGTACTTGGGAAGATTTTCATCCACTACTGGACAATACCGACAAGACAACACACCGTAAGCAGAACATCACGCTTCAAAAATAAAATAAATAAATAAAATAAAATAAAATAAAATAAAATAAAATAAAATAAAATAAAATAAAATAAAATAAAATAAAATAAAATAAATAAAATAAAATAAAATAAAATAAAATAAAATAAAATAAAATAAAATAAAATAAAATAAAATAAAATAAAATAAAATAAATAAAATAAAATAAAATAAAATAAAATAAAATAAAATAAAATAAAATAAAATAAAATAAAATAAGTTAAATTAAATTAAATTAAATTAAAATTAAATTAAATTAAATTAAATTAAATTAAATTAAATTAAATTAAATTAAATTAAATTAAATTAAATTAAATTAAATTAAATTAAATTAAATTAAATTAAATTAAATAAAATTAAATTAAAATTAAATTAAAATTAAATTAAATTAAATTAAATTAAATTAATTAAATTAAATTAAATTAAATTAAATTAAATTAAATTAAATTAAATTAAAATTAAATTAAATTAAATTAAATTAAATTAAATTAAATTAAATTAAATTAAATTAAATTAAATTAAATTAAATTAAATTAAATTAAATTAAATTAAATTAAATTAAATTAAATTAAATTAAATTAAATTAAATTAAATTAAATTAAATTAAATTAAATTAAATTAAATTAAATTCAATTCAATTCAATTCAATTCAATTCAATTCAATTCAATTCAATTCAATTCAATTCAATTCAATTCAATTCAATTCAATTTAATTCAATTCAATTCAATTCAATTCAATTCAATTCAATTCAATTCAATTCAATTCAATTCAATTCAATTCAATTCAATTCAATTCAATTCAATTCAATTCAATTCAATTCAATTCAATTCAATTCAATTCAATTCAATTCAATTCAATTCAATTCAATTCAATTCAATTCAATTCAATTCAATTCAATTCAATTCAATTCAATTCAATTCAATTCAATTCAATTCAATTCAATTCAATTCAATTCAATTCAATTCAATTCAATTCAATTCAATTCAATTCAATTCAATTCAATTCAATTCAATTCAATTCAATTCAATTCAATTCAATTCAATTCAATTAAATTAAATTAAATTAAATTAAATTAAATTAAATTAAATTAAATTAAATTAAATTAAATTAAATTAAATTAAATTAAATTAAATTAAATTAAATTAAATTAAATTAAATTAAATTAAATTAAATTAAATTAAATTAAATTAAATTAAATTAAATTAAATTAAATTAAATTAAATTAAATTAAATTAAATTAAATTAAATTAAATTAAATTAAATTAAATTAAATTAAATTAAATTAAATTAAATTAAATTAAATTAAATTAAATTAAATTAAATTAAATTAAATTAAATTAAATTAAATTAAATTAAATTAAATTAAATTAAATTAAATTAAATTAAATTAAATTAAATTAAATTAAATTAAATTAAATTAAATTAAATTAAATTAAATTAAATTAAATTAAATTAAAAAAAATGTTGAATCCAAGTACTGGATAATTTCGGTTCTTCGTTGTTCAGCGGATCATCTTTAAAGTTTCCTGTAGTGAGTTTATCTGAGCTTGTCCAAAAGTTTAGCTGCTAAAGCCAACTTAAGTTGCGAGTATAATGTCAACTCAGAACACTACATTAACTTCTATAGTCCATCAACTTTTTTTTTGAGTTCGAGAAACAATTTTTCAATTTTAGTGTGACATCCTTAATATACCTAAATCTACCTAAACTTTAATGATAAAGGAGATTGACTCTATGGAGAGAGATACCCTAACATATTAGCTTACAAGACATATTAGGGGATTCCATACCACATCCACCCTTATTATAATGTATGAGTACACAGTTAATAATTCACTTGATTTATGATATAGCAATTCTATTCGATTTGTTTTAACAGGCTATGGTTGATATCAATTTCTGTAATTTTTTTTTCTTTCTTTATTTGAGAGTGATAATATACTAGTTTCGATTCTTTAGGGATACAATATTTTTTTTAATTCTGAAGTTGCCGTATCTCCGTTTACAACGAAACTAAATCCTAACTGAAACGATTTAGTGAATTAGTTGTTTTTTTTTCTTTTTTGAGAAACTCCATTTCATTTTTTTTTAATTTTTTGTTCTTTATAGAAGATTTTACTAATTTTTTTTAAATTACCTTTATTAGAAAAAAAAATAAAATTATCTAGAAATTATTCTTTTGAATAGATGGTTGCATAGTATTAGAATAGAAGAAAAAATATACATATAGCTTTAAGATTTTCTCTCGTTTTTTTTTACATCTTCGTCTTTTTTAAGTGAAATGACACCCAAACGTAGGTATTCCTTATCAGAGTTTCGCAAGCGTCAAGGCTTACGGAGCGATCCTAATGGACCTCCGGAAAATACTAATGTTACGCAGAGATCTGTAGGTCAAACTGGGGTTATACTACGTTTTCATTAGAGTCGAAATGAGGTAATTTCGCAAATTACCCAAAAAGTGTTTTCATCTAACTTTTGCTAATTTCGTTTGACAACCCTGGTCAAACATATGAATATACTTTGACAATTTGACTTCTAGTTTAAATTAATAAATCAGAAATGCAAATAAGAAAATCTAAAATTTAAAAATTGCAGAAGGAAAAATACAGAAATCCTGGAGGAAATGAACGTATGTTTACACTTATTTTATAATTTAAAATAGCTGCCTATGCCTATATAGTCCAGTAAATAGAGAAATTTTACTACTGACCAAATGGAAAAAAATAGCGGCAGGCTGAAATTTTGCAGGTCGTTTCGGGGGTAGGTATACAACTTAAATCTAAGTTAGCGACCTCCTACCCCTTGCAGGGGCGGTGCCACGCCCACTTTCCTTAAATCCTGGTTTCTGAAAAAACGGCTGCACCGATATGAATGAAATTTTCATAATTTGTTAATATAGTCGTAGAAAAAATTAAAAAAATTGTTAAAGTAAAATCCGCCCACTGCCACGCCCACTTTTCTTATTTCTTTGTTTCTAATAAACTGCTCCAAGGATTTCCGTGAAATTTTAAGAGTTTGTTCTTATGGATGAAAAAAAAATCTCAAATTGGTTGTAGAAAAATCCGCCCACTGTCACGCCCACTTTTCTCATGTCATTATTCCTCGGAAACCCCTCTTACGATTTGTATGAAATTCTGAGAGTTAATTCTTATGTACGAGAAAAAAATTTAAAAAAGTTAAAGTGATGTGCATAATCACAACAATTGGATTTCCCACAACCTTATGAACACTGATGAATAATACTAATTGTAAGTCTCGCTCGAAAAAACAAGACTTGAAAGTTCTACACACTCCAAATAGCCGTCTTACAGAGACAATATTGAAGAAAAGTCGGAGCGCTTAGTGGGCGGATCTTACTAAAAGTGCTTTTTTAATTGATATACATATAATAGTACAATGATTGTCCATTTAGCTGCGAAATTAAGAAATTAAGTTCGTAGAAACTAATAAATATATATGAAAGAGGAGCGTGACTATACCTGTTTGTTTCACTAAACCAAAAGTGCTTCGCAAATCTTTATATCACTAGTATGAGAACTCCAAATCAGTTTCTGAGAAATCAAGATATAAAAAGTGGGCGTGGTAGTGGGCGGACTTAAATGAAATTTTGTTTTAAATTTTGTTCTCGTTCATAAGAATAAACTCTGAAAATTTCATGCAAATCGTAGGAGCCATTTTCGAGAAACAAAGAAAGAAGAAAAGTGGGCGTGGCAGTGGGCGGATTTTACTTTAACAATTTTTTTAATTTTTTCTACGACTATATTAACAAATTATGAAAATTTCATTCATATCGGTGCAGCCGTTTCTTCAGAAACCAGGATTTAAGAAAAGTGGGCGTGGCACCGCCCCTGCAAGGGGAAGGAGGTCGCCAACTTAGATTTAAGTTGTATACCTACCCCCGAAACGACCTGCAAAATTTCAGCTTGCCGCTATTTTTTTCCATTTACAATTCTAATTTTACTGTACTAATAGTTCAGAAATAATTTGCAGCCCGAAGAAATTGTTGACAAAATCCAAACCCATGAAGAAATCTGTTCGAACGGGAAGAGGTCAACAATTTTAGCTTTGTTGGTGGTGAACATCTTCGTGTCGAATTACGAGACTGATAAAGTAAGATACCTGTGGAAGAAGAGAAAAGGTGAAACCCACCAATGATGCTGTCGCATATTTTAAATCAAGCATTTCCCGATACTGTTAAACAATTGTGTACATTATTTTGTAATAAACAAAATACATTGAATCGTTTCGTTTTCATTAAGTATTTTATTTTATAACTAATATACATAATAGTAATAAACGTTTAAGCTATCCACCAGACAAGCTTTTTACATCTCTGCTCAGCAGTGAAGCAACCAGGAGAATGGCGGCCAGATTTATAATTTGAATGTCTTGAAATTGAAAGATCCCTTTGATGGTTGTTGCGTGGTACTGAGTAATCGACTTGCGATGCTGCCAGTATTTGCCTCCACTTGTGGATCTTGTAGGTCATTAAAATATTCCTTTAAGCTATAATGATGTATCTTCTTGTGCTCTCCAGCCGACGATGACGGTGATGCATCCACTGCGGGATTTTTTAACTCTGCTACAGCATTCATCTCTTCACTCGGGCTTAAATTTCTTCCACAATGACACAATAATAGAAAACTATAAAAATACTACCTAGTCATTTATCACATATTTTAATTTATTTTAATTTATTCTTTTAAACAGAATATTGTTGATTTTTTTTGATTTGTAATGTATTTCCAATTTGACATTTATTTCAAAAATTATTCGACTGATTCACAATAGTATTTAATTTAGGTTTGTTTGATTTGTTTCCATCTAGTTTTCAACCTAATTTCATGCAAATTTGATTCAAATTATCTCATTTCGAAATGTGAATTTGTATGGGAAATGAGGTAATTTGGGATCGAATTTGGAAATTTTCAACGAAATCACCTCATTTGCTCTAATGAAAACGACGGCGAACATCAATTGGGGAATGAATCGGTAATAACCGGCTATGAAGGGGCAGCTTCATTGCTGGCTCAAGAGGCTTCTAGGGCAAACGGCGATCAGGGTGATATTTCTTCTCAAGGGATAAATAGACAAGAAGTTTTTGAAAACGGTGACACGGAAGAGGATGACATCCTTTCAGATTATATTGAGGAAGTTGTGACAGCAGCGATAGGGCTAAACCGTGCGAAAGACCTTGAGTTTTTGAGGGCTGAGGCAGAGCGAAGTAGGTCATATCTGCACAATGAGGTTGCGAATATAGTGCGACAGACGTTAGCTACTGTAACGCCAGCAGCTACACCTCAAAGGTACGTAGGCCATAGAGAGGCTTCGGCGACTCTTCCTCAACCTAATGAAGCTGCACCAACACACCCTCAGGCCAGGTCAACAACTCATCCTACTAATATGAACCGTTCTACAAATCCAGATGAATTTTTGAGGCAACTCAATAATCTAACCTTCAGTGATCCTTTGGACGGAAACAATCGTTCTTTTTCGGCCCCTTCGATGTCCAGATTTCACCATTTCCATAAATGGGGACTAAAGTTCGACAATCGTCAAATGAAGATTGACGATTTTTTGTTTAGGCTCGAACGATTAAAAATTAGCTACGCGGTTAGTTGGGAGGAGGTGGTGCTGAATTTCCATTACTTCGTGACTGGACAAGTGGAGAGTTGGTATTGGGTGTACCTCAAGTCCAACCCCAATGTAAATTGGATGGCTCTTCGCTTGGCCTTGGTGGAACAGTATCGAAGTCTTGAGACTGATTCTGAGCTATCCAGAAAGTTATTTCATTGACATCAAGGCTCTTCTGAATCATTTGATGATTTTTACACGGCTTTACAAGAACTCAACGGTCGTTTGAGAGTACCTAAGAAACCCCTCGAAATGATTGAATTAATAAAGCTTAATGTTAGAAAGCGAATGGGTGAACTTCTGATAACATACCACACTCACAGTTTGGCTGAGATAGTGTACGTATGTAGAAATATGGAGAAATACCTCAATGACCATGACAAACAAAAACAGAATCGGTTCATTCCTGCTCCACGAAAAAATTTATCCGAATTAGAGGCAGAAGTAAGTGAGCCAAGCAATGAGATGATCAATCCGTATTTGGAAGCAATTCAAACAAAAAGAGACAACCGGAGTCTAACTTGTTGGAATTGTAAGGAAAAGGGACACTCATTCTTCGAATGCCCCGCCGAACAGAGGAACTTATTTTGTTACAAATGTGGCATGGACAACATCACCTCTCCTCAGTGCCCGAAATGCTCGGGAAACGATCAGATGAGCAGTTCAAAAACCCGGGGGAACTGCTCACAAAAGCAGAATCCGGAAATGCATTAACACCTGACATTCCTTCACCCAATAACGGAGATACTCCTACAACTTTTAGAATACAAAATCACCAACAAGAATTAACCCCTCCGACACTTACGTTACTTAGACAAAGCAATAAAACTTTTGGTGAAAACCCTAATCAAGCTCTCGGAGACTGTCTGCCGAAGTATCCTCAAAGAACTTTACATGAACGTCTTCAGAATTATTATCAGGTTAGACAAAGAATTTTTGGCCCTCAAACTCGAAAAAGTATTGTATCAGATAAAGTTCTTAAGCTTCGCGAAAAATTCAGAGAAAAGAAGAAAATTTATAAGTGTATAGAAGCCACTAGAATTTGTAATTTAGATGATCCACGTCCATATGCTTCAGTGCAGATGCTAGGTAACCAAATGCTGGGCTTACTGGATAGCGGCGCTAGCGTTAGTTGCTTGGGCATGGGTGGACTCGATTTATTGAAAGAAAATAATATAAAGTTAAACAAGTTTTCTTCTGATATAAAAACAGCTGATGGTAAAAGCCAAACTATAGTTGGAAAGGATACTCTTACTTCAGCACCAATACTAGTAAACCCTGATTTCAATAAAGAATTTATAATTATGTGCGACGCTTCCAATTCAGGCATAGGTAGTGTGTTATGTCAGCTAGACGAGGATGGTAATGAGAAGCCAATTTATTACCATTCACAAAAATTGAACAAAGCACAACGCAATTATAGCGTAACGGAGCGGGAATGTTTGGCAGCTGTAGCCGCTGTTAAGAAATTTCGACCCTATGTGGAATGTCAACCTTTCAAAATCATAACCGACCATGCGAGTTTAAAGTGGCTGATGAGCCAGAAGGATCTGAGTGGACGATTGGCAAGATGGAGTCTTAAGCTTCAGGGCTTTGAATTCACCATCGAACATCGAAAAGGTTCTCAGAATGTGGTCCCGGATGTCCTTTCAAGGATGTACGAGGTCGCATCTCTGAGCCTTGATGGATCGGCGATGAAAGAAGCCTCTGACGTGTTACATATCGATCTGGCAACCGTCAAAGAACAAAATAATCAGCTCCCTGACCTTCAAGTCTCGAACAATTTCGTGTACAAGAAGGTCAACCATTGCACAGGGAATCCCTTACAGGACGACCTCATATGGAAGCTTTGGGTTCCTAAGGCCATGACTGAACACCTGATAACTATGGCTCACCAGCCACCTCGAGCCTCACATGGCGGAATTTCGAAAACTCTATACCGTCTACGAAACCAGTATTTTTGGCCTGGAATGGCAGCACAGGTAAAAAACTACATTTCAAAATGTGAAACCTGTAAAAAGACAAAAGCGTCCAATAGTATCTTGAAGCCACCGATGGGGAAAGCTTTCGAAGTTGATAGGCCCTTTCAGTTCCTTTATATAGACTTCCTAGGTCCTTATCCTCGATCGAAGTTGGGTAACACTCACATTTTTATAGCGTTAGACCAGCTTACAAAGTTTGTGATGGTAAAAGCACTCCGAAGAGCAACTAGTGAAGTGGTCATCAAATTTCTCCAGGAAGAAATATTCTGTCTGTTCGGTGTGCCAGAGACCATCCTGTCTGACAACGGCAAGCAGTTTACTTGCAAGGAGTTTCAAAAACTGTTGTCCTCGTACGGTGTGAAACATGTAAGGACAGCTGTGTACTCTCCGCAAGCGAACGCGAGCGAAAGAGTAAATCGCTCAATCTTGGCAGCAGTTCGGTCATATATTGACCCGAACCAGAAAAACTGGGACGCCCAAATTCCTTCGATAGCTTGCGCGCTTCGCACCGCTGTTCATTCAGCGACTGGCATGTCTCCGTTCGAGGCACTGTTCGGTCAGACCATGGTCGAGCATGGGTCAGGTTATGAGTTGCTTCGTAAACTGGGTAGCCTCAACAATGCCGAGATGAGGCTTCTCCCTAAGGCTTCGCAGATGAATATCCTGCACACCCATATAAAGGATTCTCTGGCTAACGCACATTCAAAATACGAACATATATATAATACTAGAAGCAAAAACATTAAATATGCTGTGGGAAATATTGTATTTCGAAAAAATTTTGTTTTGAGTGATGCTTCAAAAGGGTTGAATGCGAAGCTTTGTCCAAAATTTTTAAAAATGCGTGTACGAAAAGTCATGGGAAATAACTTATACGAGTTAGAAGATCAAGATGGAAAGCGAGCAGGGGTATACCACGGGACAGATTTAAAGAGGTAAATTGATTACGAAGTTGAATGCCCGGCGTCCTCAGCCTGTGCATGAGAACTCTTAGAGAAAATATTATTGGTAGGTCGTTGTCTGTTTCCTGCTCCTTATTTTTAATCACTGGCGTTTGCAATAAGTACCAGGTTTGTGAGAAAACGACCCTTTTAGCTTTAATCACCGTATGCAAATTTATATGATAACATGTTTTATAATATTTTCAAAACCAACAGTCAGTTACAGATTGAGGATAAATGAAGAATTTGCGAGCATAAATTGTTATATTCAATAAGTTATATTGTTATAGGATAATAGTAGGAATGGTTTCAAATGGTTTGTGTCTACTCTAAGCTATGGACATTGGATCGTATTGGAATTTGTTTAATTGTGGAACTTACGATATAGACTTCGGAGCTGCCACCCACTCTAGTATTTGAAGAGCGAGAAACCAAAGAAATAATAGGCAGTTCGTAAAACAAGAAAAAAAAGAACGGAGAGAAGTTCAAATTATAAAAAGATGCTGATGAGAGTTTCAACCGGGAGACAAATTTTACTAATACAACCTTAGAAGCAGCGTGATTTTTATAATGGACGTTTTTCCGGAAGGTTTATTTGCGTTGTTTTTGACTACAAAAAGAAATTCGTATTACACCTGTTTTTAAAAAAATATAAAATGAATTTACGTACTAAATTTATGAATTTTAAGTTAAATATACGGCCAGAAAATAACCCACCGGAACCAATTTTTAGAAGCCATTTTGTTCATACGTCCAGAACGTTCTGCGAAAATTCAACCGACGCTACCCATGGTTCCCGAATGGCAATAAAAGGGCAACTCGCCAGCTGCAACGCTCTCAGTTGGTTAAAAATTTCTGGTGCGGTGCTTGGCTCGGTTGGCGGTCGTAAGAGGTGTTTTCGGTATAAAAATTCCCATACTTATCTAAATTTTTTTTTTATGTAAAGAAACTTTAAAGTTATAAAAGTTAAAAAAATAATTCATCATAAAGACGGACATACGCTATTGAGAAACGCAAAACAAAGAAAAATTAAACGTAGAACGAAACATAAACAAAAAAATAGGCACGTGTGAAACCAAAATTCCCTAAGTGCGCTGCAAAACAAATCTTTAAATTTCTTCACGACGAAAAGAAGAAAAAAAAAATAAAGTGCGTAATCCCTGCCCCGAAGATTTTTATCTTACAAGAAAAGAAAAAAAAAAAACCAAATACATAAAACGAGCAAAAAAAGACCCAACAAGAAAGTAAAATCTATAGTGAACCCCAAAATACAAACAAAAATACACTAAAAGACGAAGTGACATAACCCGAAACTAAATAAGTAAAACAAATAAAAAAAAAATAAAAACCATCAGAGGATTTGCTTACCGAAGCCCCCAAGACCCATCTACGAAGACCACAAGAGCACGCCAACAAGCACCCCAACACGTTTGTACCAATATCATCTAGGACGAGACCAACTTTAAAAGAAGCAGAAGAGGAGCGAGTGCATGCGACCCATGTCCACCAGCATTGGTGCCGTAACGTCAGCAACGTTCCTAATACGATAGCGTAGGAGCCATTGCATGCGACCACACAACTCAGTTGCATGAGCAAATATTAGCGACCATCTTGTGAGCGGTAATATGCCAATACATGCGACCCTTTGTCACCATCTTTAATTATCCGCAAGATCCGATCTCCAAAGCTATCCATACGACACCTACGTCTTCCGTACCATCAGAGAGCAGCATCATCAAACCATTGCCACCGTTAATTTCATATCTATATTTTTTACTTGCGATATAGGTACTATAGGGCAAGTTTTGGATTCGTGCAAAAAAAAAATTTCGAGATAACAATCAAACATAACATTACGATGATAGAGAACACGAAAAAAGTGGGTGGCACAATTCTGTCTGTCTGTCTGTCTGTCTGTCTGTCTGTCTGTCTGTCTGTCCGTACCTCAACCTACAGCCTAAACCACTGAAGCGATTTTCTTCAAATTTTGAACTTAAGGTTTTTTTGTAACTCTCCAGAGGGGAAATTGAAATTTTTTTTTTAGCTCAAAAAATAACGGTACTTGCCATACAACCGTTATGGAAAAGCTTATTTATCTCTAAAACGGCTCCAACGATTTTGATAAAAAAAAATCAGTGTATTACTGTAGATATGATGTACCTTCTAATAAGAAAAAAAATCACCAAAAACATTTATTAACGGTACCTGCCATATAACGGTTTTTTCGATTTTTGATTTTCTCATTAACCGCTCATCCGATTTCAATGAAATTTTTTTCACAAAAGCTTTGTTAAAATATAAATAATACTGCATTCCAAAATTTTTGAAAAAATAAATTTTGGATTTTTAAAAAAAGATTCAAATTTTTTTTTTCAAAATTCAATATTTAAAAAACGGGTTGATGAATTATTTTGAAATTTCAGTTTTTAATGTATATTAATATAAACTCAAAATTGGCATACCAAATTTTTTTTTGAAAAATGTGACAAAATTTTTATATATAAAAAATTAATTTTTAAGAAAACGGCTCCAACGATTTTTAATTTTTTTTTTGCATATATACATATTTTTCCAAGTAATCAAATGGCATACTTTTTTTTTAGCTCTAAGTTATTTATCAGGCTGTTTATACAATTAAAAGAACGATTTAAATGTTTTTTATACTTTTTCTATAATTACTTAAATATTTTTTAAAGTTGTTAAGCCCCACACAACTTGAACATAAGAGCAAGTACGTGCGATCCAGTCGTGCATTTTATTTTTCTATAAACTCAACACAAAAACAAAATTATGTAATAAAATTTCAATTTATTAGTTCGCAATAACATATTACCTATAATAGTTAAAAACAATTCATTGCTACTCTGTCTATCTCTCTCTCTCTCTCTCTCTCTCTCTCTCTCTCTCTCTCTCTCTCTCTCTCTCTCTATCGCATAGCAAATAAAATAAATTCAATATACAAATTATACAAAAAAAAAAAAAAAAAATAGATAACCTTCATGATTATAGTGGTACATTAAGGAAATAATTACGCACAAGTGTATAACAAGTGAAATAGAAAAAAGGGAATTTGAAAAGTGTGTGATTAATAATTTTTGATGTTGGTCCTAGGTACATACATAAGTAAATTAATCGAGCTGAGATAAACCATTGGAGCGGTGCACCACCCCAAGAGGACGTCATAATTATTAAACTTGGTAAGTCAATATTGTTTATTTTTGCAACTATATAAATTATTAATTACCTAAATAGTTCAAATTCAACCTTTTTCTTGAAAAAAAATCTTGCTTTAAATATATAACTTGTTATTAGTTCGAATATTCGACGCCAAACCTTACAAATGTGCCCATCTATCATCTCATGTTTTGGTAGTAATTTTAAAAGCCTACATATTTAAAAAAAAAATTTAATGCGAATTATATGTGAGCAGAGAAAGTGAATGATATCTCGTTAGAATTTATATTTAGTAAGTTAATAGTATGACAGTGAATTTTGAAATGTACAGAATTTGAACGATTTTTCATAATACACTCAAATAAGATTAATCTGCAAAATAAGTACCTAATTAATGAATAAAGAAAAAAAAAAGAAGAATAAGATTCTAGAGTAACTTTTAGCAGTTTAGGCAAAGCAATTTACAAAATAAATTAAGTAGGTATTAGTAAGACATTGAAATAAAAAAAAAATATATTGAATTTCCTCTGAATGAGATTCCATTTTGATAATTTTTATATTTATCCAAAAAAAAAAAAAAAATCTGTAATTGACTGTTGGTTAAATTTATAATTCGAAATATGTTTTGGTTTTAGGTGAAAATTTGAAAAAAATTAGATTTAGATTTTCAAATTTTTTTTTGTTAGTTTTAAAATATTTTTTTTTGTTAGGTATTATTTTATTTTGAATAAAATAAGAATGGTATTTAAAGAAATTGAAACCAGTCTTCGCTATGACTATGGGAAGTGACATTTTGGTTCTTATTTCACAGGTGCAGAATTTTTTTTAGGATGATGAACTAATTTGAACAATGAGGGTGGATGTGGACGTGGGAATACCCGGGAATGTGAGATCGAAAATGTAAGCTAAACTTCGTTGAATATAGATTCCTCACTACCCTGAGAAAAGGGTAATCTTTAGTAGACAGTTTTGTGTATCTATACTTAAGGGGGCTACTACTATAGCATCAAGGTTGTAGTAGCCATGGACGCGTCCATATAGAGGATGCGTGGGCGGGTTAAACCTTTTTTTTGGACTATAACATCGGGTCCGAATCCTATTTCCATAGACAAATTTCACTCCTTTTTCATACAACATATTTTTTTTTCTCAAGGGCGAATATTCAGGCTCCAGTTTTTTTTTTTAACCTTCATCGATTAAGTTAAATAATCTAATTCGGCATGAATAATTGTAACAATCGTCAGATTACGGTGGCAAGAACCCAACCCACCGACGAGCTAGGCCATAGCATCAAAGCAAGCATGCCGAGTCTCCGTGGTCATGACACCCTTCTCTTCTGCTGCCAGGATCGGCCCAATGATCCTGTACGCCTTGGGTCGTAATGGTAGTATAGGAAGGGAAGGTTGCTTTTTGGGTTGTGTGGAAAGATAGGATCTTCATAAGTGCTACAGCTAGTTTGCTGTGAGGGTCATAGCACCTCCCGTCATTGGGGGAAAAAGTTTATATCTTCTCGGGAATCCATTCAATAACACCCAGGTTCCGTTACAGAGGTCCTTCATTAGAAGATGCAGAGCCTGTATCACAGTGAATGGGGGACAGTTTGAACACTTGATATAAATTTATTTAAAAATACAAATAAATCATAATTTTTAATACTGTTGTTTTTATTTATCGCATTTCCCATACCTAATTCAAAACCTTTTTGAAAGTGCATACTATTATTTTAGTTAGTGAATTCAGCAGACATAATAGTGACACTGGTATATCTATGGACTTTCCCTTACAACTCAATTTTTGTTGTCATCAAACTTTGATGAAAATAAATATTTAATCATTTTTTTATTAAAAAATTAATTCAAAAAATTATTTAAAAAAAATCCAGCAACTAGTGTTAAATATTACTGCCTTTATTTAAGAACGGTTATTTTTAAATGCAATAAAAATTAAAAAACAATATGAGTCATTCATTCGTCGTCGTAGTGTTTACTTAATTTAGTAACTTAATTTCATCTGATAAAATGTTAAAAAACTACTTTAGTAGATTAAATGCCAATTTATTGGTTATGGTTGTAGACACAAACATTTGTGTTAAACCATTTTGGAAAATACATTAAACAGGCCAATTTTTATCAAATTTGCCACTTATGGTCTCATACATTTTTTCCCTTTATTATATTATAAACTTTGGTGAAAAAAAATATTGAATTATTTTTGAGTAAAAAATAATTTAAAAAAATTATAACACAAAAAATGCATCAGCTGGTGTTAAAATTGACTACCCATCATTTAGAACGGTTATTCAGGAATATTATAAAAATACAAAAATAATAAGAATCCTTTACGGGTGGCCGTTGTAATTAGGTATTTTAGGAGACCCTGAATTTTTTAACATTTTTAGAAAATAAATTATACCATGGAGACCACAAGAAAAATATTTTTTTTTTATATTTTTTTTCTGAGCAGTCATAAGGCCTGCTATCACCAGTTGCAGTATTATCCACTCATTACGGGACACCCTGTATAAGACTCACTACATAACAACAATATATGTGCGTGCGAGACTCATTTTTGTAAGGATCCAAGAAGTACCGACCAAATGAGTCAGTGAATTTTCTTGAAGGGTTACTTCGAAAGTTTTCGAATTAGTTTTCGGAGAGAGCGCTCGTAACATAATGAGTGGTCAGGACCACTCATAACATTTATGAGCGCTAATAAGTATTCACTTTTATTGCTTGGTGAATAGGTTTATGAAGCTCTTAAGTCATGAGCGTTCGGTGAATACCGCCCTAAATGTTATTTGCAATTTCTTGATTTGAAATGTCATAACATGATTTGCCAAGTGGTGCATTCTTTTATGTTATTTTAGTTAGCTGTGGTTAATGTGTCAAAAAGAAGAGTTGCAATTTCATATTTAAAAAAGGAACTTTGAGTTACTTTTCATTTAGGACAAAAGCTGAAAATATGGCTGATCTGTCAAACAAATTGGGTGAAAAAAAGTCGAAATAGATTTGGAATTAAAAATCAAGAACAAATTGTGATTTTATTAGATTTATTGAAAAGAACTTTTATCAGCACTTCGAAAATGCATAGCTACATTTTCAAATTAAATTTCATTTTACTACATTTAATTTCATTCTAGCACAAAATTGAATATTTGGGCAAAAATATTTCCAATTTGTTTTTATCATTCATTACTAGCACAAATTTCTTACTACAAATCGATCAAATCGGATAAAAAAATGTCGCAAGACGTAGACAAAATGTTCAAACCTACTATCGACGGTAAAATCAATAAAACTAAAAACATATTAGCTTTACATTTTCCCCGAGATCTGATCTGAATTGTATATGTAATATTCAATAATATGTATACACGTTTTACAAAACCAACATAAAATCCAACTGCTTTTGGATTTTGATTTGCAAATTAATTCTGACCATACACCCTTAGTACTTTTTTGCAAAAATTATTTTTTTCTCTGACATGAAGATGGCTTTTTAAGTTGAAGATAGGGAGACAATAGAGAAAAGAGTAGAGAGAAAATACAGAAACAAAAGGATAAACTGGGATAGGTATATAACACTCTTGTCGCACTGGGATTCTGTTTGTTTTATTATGATAATCTAATCCAGATCAATTAAGCAATTATTCCAAATATGAGATTAGTTCCAAGCCGAACGATCGAGAAGCAAACAAAAGATAACTCAAAATGAAAACATCGTGATTTCAGCAGCTATTGACGAATTAACCATTTCAACTCAGTATCAAGGAGATGAGTTGGAAACATTTACTCAAAGATAATTTTTGAATCAGGAACAACTTTGTGACGTCATAAAGATAATTAAAGTAACTTAATTTGTGATGGTTTATTTGCGGAGGAGTGTTTTCGGAAGGGGTTTTTAATGGGTAAATTCATTATAATTTGTGTCGTGCAACCATTTTGTTTTAGCGCTTGTATTACAGACTCATAATTTTTGCCAAACGTCGTAATGACCCGATCCCTTATCCTCACTTGTAAACGAATGTTTACATATTTTCAACGCGAGTCCCTAATTTGGTGAGATAACTCAGCGACTAAGCTAAGGGCGAACTCCGTTTTGGTGCCATCTCGATGTCGATAGTGAAAGTTACTGAAATCTATGGAAGGTGCAATTTTGATTATGGTGCCATTTCGATTTCAAAAGTGAAAGGAGCAACACAACGGTTTTAATATATTTTTTACAACTGAGAGATAAAGTTAATCCTCAACTAAAAAATTGCTTCATAGTCAACTCAGGGTGGGAAGGGTACAAATTCCCGAATTCCCAAGTCCAGTATGTCGAAAAATGAAAATCCTGAATGCCATAATCCCGAACACCCGAAATTCCAGATGGACAAAATCCCAAATGACAAAAGAATCCCGAATACGTTCGGGATTGAATCCCGAATTTCAATACTTTTTATGTAGTACTAGTACTATTTAAGTATGTACTATCAAAGAAATCAAACTTTTGACTTCTACTCACTTTGACATCATGACAATATCTATCAAATAAATTTGGAAATAAACAATTAACCTTATTATGACTGTCAATTTTATAATTGAAAAATATTAAAATATGGTAGGTATTTCAAAAATCTAATAATAAAAAACTGACCAACTATTAATTGAAAATTAATAATAATGCAATTCCCAACGGTCTACATCATTTTCAATGTTCAAAACATTTATCAATCGCGTTGATAAATATCAAAATTCAATATTTATCAATCATCAACTAATAATTGTCAATCGTGAAATTTCAAACGCACCCAAATCTAGAATGAAAAAAAATCATGAATTATATAATATAGAAAAACAATTTCCTCGACACAGTTTAAATATCAAAATCAACAAGTACCAATTAGTAAACAAAAAAACATTACAAAAAGTATATTTGAAGGTTAGGATCTCAAATGGCTTAGTACTGTTTTCTGCGTGATTTCTTATACCAAAAATAGTACTAAGCCATTCGGGATTTTGGTTTTTGGGATTCTGTCATTCTCAGGGGTGGGTTGGCGATCTCTGATTTAATTCAGAGTTAACTCTGCAAATTCCGATAAGATTGAAAATTGGTATAGACCTTCCTTTTGACATAACAAATCAGCTGCGAAAAGTCCTTGTCAATCCCACACGAGCATAAAAAGTTATTGAAGGTCAAGTGTCAAAAAAAATGGTTTTTCACCCATAACTTTCAAACGGTAAATGCTATTGAAAAGTAGTATGAGTAAATTTTGAAGATCAAGCAATTTTTTACAAAAAATATTAACACACATTTTTTCGTAAGATAGATGGCTTAGGAAATAGAGCTGTTTTAGAAATGGTAAATTGACGAAAATATCGGTTTTTCGGGTATAACTCCTTAACGGTAAATAATTTCGGAAAGTGTTTCAAGTAACGTTTGTAGACCATTTGACTCTTTACAAGAAAATATTTTAAAAAAAATTCAAAAATGTACCGTTAAAAAGATATAATAATTTTAAGAATTTGGTCAAAAGCCAAAAATAACGGTTTTCTGATTATTACTCGTAAATGACGAAGTTGTTCAAAATTAATGTATGCCCCATTTGTAGATGTTAAAATATTCTGCTTAAAAGATTGTTACACTTTTTCCGTACGAGGGGTCGATTACAAGATATTGCGATTTCAAAATGGCCAAATGTCGAAAATATAGAATTTTCACGTATAACTCTTAAACGGTAAACGCTTTCATAAAGTACTTTATGCAGAGTTTGTACATGATGTGGTGTTCTACAAGAAAATTTTTTTTGTTTTTTTTCTAAAATGTATCAATCAATAGATATAGTTATTTTAAGAATTTGGTCAAAATTAAAAAATAACGGTTTTTTAATTTTTACTTTTAAATGGCTAAGTCATTCAAAAAAAATTTAGATTGAGTTTGTAAGGATTGAAATGTGCGACCTAATAAAAAGTAAAATTTTGTCTCGTACGAGTGATTGGTCAAAAAATATTGCGATTTAAAAAGGGCCAAATGTCGAAAATATAGGATTTTCATCTGCAACTCCTAAACGGTGAATGTTATCAAAAAGTAATTCAAGCTAAGTTTGTAGATAATGTGATACTCTACAAGAAAAAAAAAATTTTTTCTAAAAAAGACATAATAAAAGATATAATTATTTTAAGTTTTTATAAAAAGTTAATAGCACTGATTTATTCCCTTTTACTCGAAAATGATGAAGTTGTCTAAAATCAATATATCCTCAGTTTAAAGACTATAAAATTGTCTACAAAATAAATCCTACCCAAGCAATAATGCACAAGGTATTGAATTTAAAAAAATGAAAAATAATCATTTTCTGCATGATATGGTGTGGAAAAGAGTGCATATCATGCAGAGAGTGATTATTTTTCATTTTTTTAAATTCAATACCTTGTGCATTATTGCTTGGGTAGGATTTATTTTGTAGACAATTTTATAGTCTTTAAACTGAGGATATATTGATTTTAGACAACTTCGTCATTTTCGAGTAAAAGGATAAATCAGTGCTATTAACTTTTTATAAAAACTTAAAATAATTGTATCTTTTATTATGTCTTTTTTAGAAAAAAATTTTTTTTTCTTGTAGAGTATCACATTATCTACAAACTTAGCTTGAATTACTTTTTGATAACATTCACCGTTTAGGAGTTGCAGATGAAAATCCTATATTTTCGACATTTGGCCCTTTTTAAATTGCAATATTTTTTGACCAATCACTCGTACGAGACAAAATTTTACTTTTTATTAGGTCGCACATTTCAATCTTTACAAACTCAATCTAAATTTTTTTTTGAATGACTTAGCCATTTAAAAGTAAAAATTAAAAAACCGTTATTTTTGAATTTTGACCAAATTCTTAAAATAACTATATCTATTGAATGATACATTTTAGAAAAAAACAAACAAAATTTGCTTGTAGAACACCACATCATGGACAAACTCCGCATAAAGTACTTTATGATAGCGTTTACCGTTTAAGAGTTATACGTGAAAATTCTATATTTTCGACATTTGGCCATTTTGAAATCGCAATATCTTGTAATCGACCCCTCGTACGGAAAAAGTGTAACAATCTTTTAAGCAGAATATTTTAACATCTACAAATGGGGCATACATTAATTTTGAACAACTTCGTCATTTACGAGTAATAATCAGAAAACCGTTATTTTTGGCTTTTGACCAAATTCTTAAAATTATTATATCTTTTTAACGGTACATTTTTGGATTTTTTTTTAAATATTTTCTTGTAAAGAGTCAAATGGTCTACAAACGTTACTTGAAACACTTTCCGAAACTATTTACCGTTATACCCGAAAAACCGATATTTTCGTCAATTTACCATTTTTAAAACAGCTCTATTTCCTAAGCCATCTATCTTACGAAAAAATGTGTGTTAATATTTTTTGTACAAAATTGCTTGATCTTCAAAATTTACTCATACTACTTTTCAATAGCATTTACTGTTTGAAAGTTATGGGTGAAAAACCATTTTTTTTGACACTTGACCTTCAATAACTTTTTATGCTCGTGTGGGATTGACAAGGACTTTTCGCAGCTGATTTGTTATGTCAAAAGAAAGGTCTATACCAATTTTCAATTTTATCGGAATTTTGGCTAGGTTTGCACATTTTTATGTCTATTTTGACTGGACTATTAGAGGTTGATCTATATGCCGAAATGTCAAAATTTAATCTGGGAATAAAAAATCGAAACATAAACCCAACTGGCACAAACGGCCTTATACTATATTCTCTATTCTTTCATGCTGTGCAGTAGAAGTGATAAAGTTTGTATCACTTATTTGTATCGTATATCTACATTACCAAAATTTGTTTTCGAGTACAAATAATGGAAGTGTACGGGAAATTTTATTGATTTAGATGAGACTTGGAACTGTTTGCTAGAAATCTTTATTTCGATTCAGCGTGAAGAGCATACACTTACCACCTACAAACTGCAATAATTAAATTTCATAGGCATATTATTGCCTAATGAATCCTTTTTGTTTTCTACCGTCTGACCTATATTTTTACTTTAGATTTGCCATTATTCTAGCTTGTTTACCATTAACTCGAAGTTGTGCTGAATGCGAAACAGTTGCCGCATTGTTTTGTACTCGGCACGTGTATGTACCGCCTTGAGACTGCGTCACACTCGTTATACTTAATGCACTAGTGAAATCATCATTTTGGCGTATCGTCACAACACCTCCGTCATTATAACTAACGCTATCAACTGGGTTCGAAACGTCGTCATCCAAGCCTCTAGCACTATTTTCAAATGTCATTTGGCCATTATCACCACCGGAACTGTCTGCAAGATGTGACACGCTCATACTTCCATCCGGGAATAGCTGTTGGCCATCTTTTAACCACGTAAACATCAACGGTAAATCGCCGGTCCCGATAACACATTGAATGCTTGTGCGATCGCCAACATTTAAATCGCGGGCAAAGGAAAATGGCGTGATTTTTGGGGGGACTTTTATTTTTTTTTAAATATATGTAATTAGTTATTAAAGGATCAAATAAAAAGTAAAAATTATGTTAACAGAAATAAATTACCCAAAAATTTAAAGTTTTGTGTGCGGAAGGTGCATATTTTATGTAGTAAATGTGCATAATTTTTCATAAATTGCAATGCAGTGCCGTGTAGTTAATTTAGTAGATACAAGCAATGTGCGTTTTTTAGACATCATAAAGTGCGTTGATTTAATTTTGTTAGTTTGATTAGCAAAGAAAGAAAAGACAAGGATAATTTTGTTAGATTAATGATCTTAAACTCTGTCCGGTTCTTAGGGTTGAGTAAGATTGGCCGCATTTAATAATTCGTTTCGAAGCATTGTTGAAATCTCACATATTGAAGTCCCGCAATAAATCATCCAATAAGTTTAAATCTCTCAAACTCAAATCTCGAAGATCATAATAAATTATTATATTATGTATATCACTTGTTCACAATTAAGCAAATTTATTATAGTCACTCAACTATAATTAAGTTTTTTGGTACCTCTGCGTCAATTTGTTGGTGAGATATCTGATTTTAAATAAAATTTGTAAAAAAGATCCTTTTCTCCTAGTACATCATACATATATGCATTTAATGTAATTTTGTATTCATTTTGCATTTTAGCAATAAATAATTATAATTACGTTAAACAAAAATATATTTGTTCGCTCCAATTTTGTTTATGAATAACATTCTGGATAATTATTTCTTCTATTCTATCTTTTCTTTTCCTATTCCGGAATGAATAAAGAAACACACTCTATAAGAACACGAATAATCATGTACACCTGTATCGGTGCATTTTAATTATCCGTTTTCCTAGTAGGTATATACAGTGACTGCCATTAATGTTCGGTTTTCTATTTAATATTTTGTAAAGATTCCTTGGTTGTCTATAAAACTTATATATACCAACTTTTCTATCTAAAATATTGTTCATGGTATTTTAGTATAGCATTAAATCTACACGTTATTCACAAGAAAAATTTAGAAACCTTACCAAAAACCATTGTAATGCTACATTTCCACCTAATGCAAATATGAGATTTAATAAGATTTACCTCAAATCTTCTTTAAATCTTGATGATTTACCATACAAATATATTTCGTTAATCTTGGAGATTAGAAATTAATCTTATTAAATCTTCCTAGGACAAATAGTTTCACAAATCGAACCAACCTATTTTAACATGGTGCTGAACGATTCATTCGAGACTCGATTCAGTTCTTCATTGTTTGACACGAATAAAACATTCTGTCTCTTTCGCAATTCATAAGAAAAATTGAAGTGCCATTTGCATTTTTGAAAGTGTTGTCAGATTTAATCTTTTTTAAATCTTTTTGTGCGGTGGAAACACCAAAAAGATTTATTTAATCTAAACTGAGATAAACCTTAGGTGGAAACATAGCATAGCACAAGGAAAGTTAAGAAATAAAGCAGATAGAAATAGAAATAAACGCCTTATTAATATTCGTTTTTTTTGTTGAGTTATTATTTAAGTGGTTAAAAAGTGCATTACTATTAAAATGCACATCTTTTGTTCACAAGAACTCCAGATGAACACTCTGGCATGTTTTCGTGTACTCTGGGTTTATTTTCTGTCATTCTTAGTGCAACTTTACTTAAAATGCATTTATAGACGAAACAGGACTCTCCTGCACTTGTGGGTCCAGCCATCCCACAGGGTTTTTATGGGATTTAGACAGGAGAATTTGCAGGACTTGCGACTATTTTTTATCAGTTGTAAAGCAGTCATTCGTGGACAGTATAGGTTTACTTTTTGGAATCATTATCTTGATAAAACTTAAAGACCCGCAGAATTCCCAATTTCGGTGGAATTCTGTTTCAGTTTTCTTTTGGGGGTCCTCAAATAATATTCCAAGTTCATTATCCCATCAAAAAACACCTGATTGCACACATCTTTGGTCGATAGGCAACCCCACATCATATCACGACCTCTCTTATGCTTAACTGTCGGTTTAGAATGTTTGCTTTTCTAGGCATTATGTCCTGCGCAACGTGGTGACCCTGCCATCGGATACAACCAGCGCCGGATTTAGCTTTTTTGGGCCCTAGGCCTGAAGAGTAAGTGGTGCCCCCTTTGCATATATTCTCATATATTGTACGGTTTACTACATACAAAATTAAATACTTAAGAAAACAAATTAAAACGAATTCCATAAAACAAATATTAATTTTATTTATAATCGTAGTTATAAGAATATGTTCATATGTATACGACTATTTTTACAGATTTTTTTTACTTCATTTTTGAAATATTGTTTTCCTATTTTTTTAGCAGCGAAATCTTTTATAAGTTTATCAAAATCTATTTCATGAAGCAAATCACTCTCAATACAGAGCAGAGATAGTGCATCAAGTCTTTCCTGCGTTATCATTGTTCGACAAGGACTTTTTAAGCGTTTTAATTGACTAAATGATCTTTCCGCACAACAATTTGTCACCATCAGACTTAAAAATAAACGTAATGCCGTGTCTACGTTCGGAAACGCTGATGTAATTGTATCTTTCCACATAATCTTATAAAAATTAGCTTGAATGAAAAATTTAAAATTACTGCCATTTTTATGCATCACATAACGATGGAATTGTATTAACTCCACAGCAAGTTCTGAATTTAGATCTTCCGGATAATTTGACACCAAACGCTGTGCACAGGCTATAACGTTGACGTTGATAAAAAGCGTTTATTCGAAACTTATCCTTCGGACATAAATCTACATCGGGAGCATTACCAACGTTAGCCATTTTTTTGCGAATTCGTTTTCGTGTAATCATGTAGCTGCCATCAGGTAGAAGTTCTTTAGAGCGCATTTCAATAGTGTCGCAATTATCACGTATTTCTCCAGTTGATCGGACAATGATCTACACAAATTCGCGCACGTCAGTAGTGTTACATCTTCGCTTTGCAAAACTTTACTGACTTTTTGAAAACTTTGTAAAATATCGTTCCAAATCACAAGCATTAAGGCAAATTCTAGTTTATTCATTTTGTTTAGTAGACCACCAGCTTCCCTCCTAGCATCTCCTTTTAGTGTATTATCTTCAGAAACGTCGTTTAAAGTATCCAATAATTTATTATATGATTTAATGATGGCCAAAGTAGCTGCAGCATGAGCTTCCTATCGTGTATCTGAGAGTGATTTTATCACATTATCATTTTGAAGAGCAGATTTTAACGTTTGCCATCTACTAGTTGATGCAGAAAGGTTGTACCTCGTGGCTAGATGGTTAGTGCGTAGGACTATCATGCCGGAGGTCTGGGTTCGATTCCCAGCCGTGCCACCTAAAAAACAGAAATGTTTAATTCGAGGTACTGCCTCTTACGAGGAACTGACAAATCCTCCAAGAGTAATACTTTTCATGAAATAGTGCTTCTCATTTAGCCGTTCGGACTCGGCAAAAAACTGTAGGTCCCCTCCATTCCTGCCAACAATCAGCACACAGGATTGGTTGAGAGTTGTAAGTCACTAGGCCCTGGTTCCCCACGAGCTGTTGCGCCACTCAATTTATTTATTTATTGATTTAGTTGATGCAGAAAAAAAATTGTATAGCGATTGTACGACAAAAAAAAATCAACTGCGATAATACAGCAATCCACAGCACAGCGACCAACAAGATTTAAAGAGTGTGATGCACAAGGTTCATAGACTGCATATGGATTTGCCAGAAGAATTTGCTGTTGCATCCCTTTATACTGATCGGACATATTTGGAGCATTGTCGTATGATTACCCTCTGCATTTTAAAATTGATATGTTATGTTCACTCAGATACTTTAATGCTTGATTAGCAATACTGGATCCAGTATGAGAATGCATCTCCAAAAACGTTAAGAAGCGTTCAATAGGCTGGCCACCTTATATGAAAATACATGAGCGTTGCCGTTTGCCGAATTTGAAGATTTGTGAAGATCTATTATCCATTATGCTCGTATGGTATGAGCAATAAAGATTCAGTTGCTTCATTGTGTTTACTTACTTTTGTGGCCCCTTTTGTCGTGATGCCCCAGGCCTGGGCCTGGTTGGCCTAAGGGTAAATCCTGGGCTGGATACAACTAAAAGAAAATTCAATCTTATGGGATCTGGGGGTCAATTCCCGATCTGTGAAACTGTGAAGTGATAAATATGATAACGCCTTCACGCCAAATGCGATTCTCGAAGTGTGAAAAATTAAAACAAATGCCAAAATGTTTTCATATGATAATTCGTTTATCCCAATCATTTCATTCTCTGAAAACCTGTGAAAAGAAAAATGATAAACACAAACAAATTGTACTCATTTGAAACACCCAAGTCGCCATCTTGGTCATTCTATGACGTCACAATCATCTTTTTCTATGAGCAAGTGGTACCATTTTTCATGTTAGTACTTTTTAGTACTCACTTTGACAGCTGTTTTTCATAACGAGATCGGGAATCGCCTTGCGCGTGTTTGTGAAGTGATAAAATGATAAAACTCTGTGAAAACTGAAATGATAACTTTGTTTTCATTTCACAGTTTCACAGATCGAGAATTGACCCCCTGATGGCAGGATGGTGGAATGACGCAAACAACTGAAAAGCTGCTGGTTTTACCACCGCTCGAAGTTCATGAGACAATTTTTTTCTTTTAATTGTATATGTCAGCTACTACTGTGCCCGTGCTCAACTTTGCTGAAATCAGTTTTGTATACAAAAAAATAAACGCGATTATATGCAAAAAACACTCGAAGTGCGATGCAGTGCATTTTCAACTGAAAAGCTGCTGGTTTTACCACCACTCGAAGTTCATGAGACTATTTTTTTCTTTTAACTGTATATGTCAGCTACTACTGTGCCCGTGCTCAACTTTGCTGAAATCAGTTTTGTATAAAAAAAATAAACGCGATTATATGCAAAAATCACTCGAAATGCGATGCAGTGCATTTTCAACTGAAAAACTGCTGGTTTTACCAACGCTAGAAGTTCATAGCACTATTTTTTTTTCTTTTAACTGTGTATGTCAGCTACTACTGTGCCCGTGCTCAAGTTTGCTGAAATCAGTTTTGTATATACAAAAATAAACGCGATTATATGCCAAAAAAGAAAAACTCGAAATTCGATGCAGTGCATTTTCAACTGGAAAGCTGCTGGTTTTACCACCACTGGAAGTTCATGGGACTATTTTTTTATTTTACCAGGCGTTATTTCCAAATCGATTTGGGCGCTTTTTCCTTGGGCGTTATTTCCTAACGCCGGCTTGGCCTCCCATCGGCTAACAATTCATGGATTAATAAATCACAATTATTATAAAAGACAAAAATTATTTGTTTCCTTTCTGTTCCTAAATTTCTTAAATCATTATCTCCCTTCAACCTACCAATGCCTCTCAAAGTCAATGAACTCCCATCGTAGTATATGATCCACCACTCAAAGTTCATATCAACATATGCCCCACTCCAAATCTACAAACCTACAAACCATACAAGAATTCCTTTTACTTGCATGTACCTACTACACATCCACCTCGTCAACCTTCAAGAAAAAAAAAACATACAAATATCTCTGAACATCACTAGCCACAATTCACAATCACGAAAACTAAATTCTCCTAGGGATGCCAGATTTGAAAAATTTTTTTGCGGGACAGATTCTGAAAACTAACCCACCTTCCCGAAAAACTGAATTGTTGTGCAGAAAATTAATTTCATGTTATTTAGGACATTATTGTGTTCAAGTTGAGCGAAGAAAGCGACTTCAAGAGATTTTTGATGTAATAAATAGCAACAAAAGTGAGATGAAACTAGAACCTAAAACTAACCCATTTGCTCAAATTTCCTTGAGCGATCTACCGCTTAAAATTACTTGCGCTCACGCGTGTAAAAAAATAAGCAGATTAAATAGGTACTTCAAGTATAAATTATATTGAAAAATAAAAACTAGAAGAAATATCATGTAATTGTTTTTGTTGATTCAAAACATAAAAACAGTCCTTTGATACATAAGGAGTAGACATAGAACTAGAAAATCTTTCAGAGCAGAAGACAGGCAACGAAAAAAAAACAGAACAAAATGAGGCTCTGAAACTTTTTTAAGAGTTTACCCAAATATTGAGAGATTCTTCGTTTTTAATATTATGCTGTATACATTTCCAAGATAATGTAGGGTTCAAAGAATCTTTGTGAATCTTACATTTTAATTTGAAAAGCACAATAATTCTAAGATATTTTTTAACTCTAGTTTATTATGTCAATGTTAAAACCAAATTTTGTTTCTAAATAATCAGTAGTATTTTTATAAAAAATATAAACCTCTTTCAAGCACTGTTTTGCGGGTTTTGCGGGACATAATTCTCCAGCGGGACACTTGCGGGATAAAAGTCGTTTTGCGGGACAGTCCCGCGCCAGGCGGGACGTCTGGCACCCCTAAATTCTCCCCATAATTTTACATTTACAACAACAAAATACATTCATCCAAATGCTCTGTTCCTCAAGTCCGATATTTATACTACTGTATTATTGTTGTAATTACACAGCATTCAATTTTTCCCATCCCTGTAAGGTATATTCTTACAGTCGCGACAACAGTTTTCCTGATAACGCATTTTCCTTAAATTTTTCATTGATTTATCAATTTACACATTTCATCCTACACATTTCATCCACCTCTTTCCTCGCACAAGCAATCCAATCATCGCTTCACACACACACAGCTTCGTACACAGTACTACTTGCTCCATGAGGAGCAATTTTGGCTGGTTGAGCACTTTTTTTTACACTAGGAGCACAGTTTTTTTCCTCAAGTCCGATATTTATACTACTGCATAAAAAGAACAAAATTAATTAAAAAACAATGGCAACACTTGTATTAAAGTGTTGTAGCTTTTTGGAAAGCCAGAAGTATGAAAACTCAAAAAATCCATTTTTACGACCACCCTAATGTACATATACATATTATACATATGAAGATTTGTTGGATCCAGTTGTAAAAACGTGGTTCTTATTTTGATCTGTGGTTCAACCATTTTAGCTCACTAATTAATTCAGGTATGTAGGTACAAGGTGATACTAGCTTTTCTGAATAGAATATTTAATTTAGCTGAATCAATATATTTTTTTTTATAAAACTAGATTAAGTACACAATGTACAAAGATAGTGAAAGTAGTCTTACAAGCTTGAATCATCACTGAACCTCAGTTGATTCGTCGAAATCGGTGTTTTGACATTTCTGAACCACTGATGAAAATGTGAGCTAACAAAAGTATGAATATACTTCGTTGACAACCGGGAATGAACATCCTGAGGACCTGAGGACGATAAAGTCAGCCGACTTTTAATTTAAATTTGTCTGACATGTAATTTATATATCTATAATTTCTTAAACTTAAGTCATTGTATAACGTTAGGCCCCCTATGTGCGAACATATGTAAATTTATCATAGTATCATAGGTATTAGTTATAAGCCAGATTGTATATATTATGTATGAAAAGAATAAAAAATAAAAGAAATTTTATAATTTGTTTGTTTTATTAAACTACTATATCACAACTTATTTTATTTATTACGCTACGCGTTTCGGAAATTAAATATCCATCTTCAGGCGATTTTTTTATATAATTTTTAGATTTAAGATTGCCAATGTTGTTGTTAATATTATGCTGTCAACTGTGGTTTGGATTTATTGTGTTTGTCTTTTTTCATCTCGTGTAGAATGTGAGTGCAGTGTCGAATAGTGCGTTTCCTTTTAAAGTTAATTTGTCGTTTAATAGTTTGTCTTGTTCTGTTTTGTTTGATTTATAAATTTCGTACTCTTCTAATGCGTCTAGTAGCCTTCCTTTCTTACAAAAATATAATGGGCTTAGGTTCTTGTCAAAATTTGAGTAGTTATGTTTGTTGTCAATTAGGTGTAAGGCGTAGTTAGATTTAGTATTTGGTTTAGGTAAATGTTCTGTAAATCGTTCGTAAAAAGTTCTTCCTGTCTGTCCTATGTAATATTTGTTGCAATCATCACATTTTATTTTATAAACTCCTGTGCCTGTTTTTATGTCGTGATTTCTTTTTGGTTGTGTTAATTTTTGTATATTGTTATTTGTTTTGAATGATATATTTATGTTTAGTTTTTTTAATTCGTTTTTTATTTTCTGTGGCATGATATTCGTGTATTCCATTGAAATGAATTTTTTGTTAGTATCATCGTTGTTATTATTTGTTTTTATTTTTCCTTTTTCGTTTTGTAAGTAATTTGTCGATCGCCTCATTATTGTATCCATTGGAGTTTGCAATTTGTTTAATCGTATTTAATTAATTATTGTATCCATTGGAGTTTGCAATTTGTTTAATCGTATTTAATTAATTATTGTATCCATTGGAGTTTGCAATTTGTTTAATCGTATTTAATTCGTCGTTGAAATCTTTTTTGTCCATGGGTATTGTTAAAAGTCTGTTGATTAATGAGTTTAATGCTGCCATCTTCTGCGAATATGGATGGTGTGAATTT
Source organism: Dasysyrphus tricinctus (assembly GCA_963921185.1). Lineage (NCBI taxonomy): Eukaryota > Metazoa > Arthropoda > Insecta > Diptera > Syrphidae > Dasysyrphus > Dasysyrphus tricinctus. The sequence goes on from OY992534.1 coordinate 38,052,135, forward strand.
TTGTGGATGGTTATGTCTGTGGTAGTAGGCTTTCTGTATATTTTATATGTTAATTTGTTGTTGTTCTTTTGGATAGTCAAGTCGAGGAAGTTTAAGCAGTTTTCGTTTTCCAACTCTATTGTGAACTTTATATTGTCATTCCTCGCGTTCCAATGTTTATTCGCTATGCTATCTAGCTATCACAAACATTTTGAGATAACTTGAGTTGTTGTTGCGTCAGCTGTTATCAGCTGTTTTTTAACAAGGGATTACAACAACACAAAGCTATCCGGATAACTGAGAATAGCCAGCGGAACGCGCCCATTTACTTTATTTATGTATTCTTTTAGTATATCTATCTATATGTTCCGTCAAATAGGATGAAGGTATCATCAACATTATCTTGAGTATGAGATTATTTTTTGGTGTTGTTTGTTGTTATTTGATAGGATATTTTTGTTCTCAAAAACGTTCAAATATATATCAGCCATTAAACCGCTGAGTGGAGATCCCATCGCTAGACCTTCTTTTTGTTTATAATATTTGTTGTTAAATGTAAAATAATTTTGTTTTAATACTATTTTTAATAAAAGTTTTAATTCGTCAATTTGTGGTTTGGTCATTGTTGCGTTTGCTTCGAGATTGTCTTGTAGTATTTTTGTTGTTTCTTCTATGGGGATATTAGTGTACATGTTTGTGACGTCAAATGAAATCATTTTATATTGTGATGATATATTAAGGGTATTCATGCAACGTCGTAAGTTTACAAATTGTGTAAAATGATAAGTTTACGCAAAAGTTTGCATGAACGACCTTTTTATTAATTTGGTTAAATGCTTTGTAATTGAATCAGCTGTTCGTTAAACGTCAAATATTTGGGCGCGTTCGGCTTGGGTCGAGGAGTTGGTTTTACAGATAATGCATTATGGTCTGTTTATTTGCATGTGTGTGTATACAAATATATATTTGTTTTAATAGATACGTGTAGTAAGTACTCCTGTTAATTCAATTATATTTGTTTTGCATTGAAATAAATACATCAATGCCATTCATTTTGCTGGAATCTCAATACCATTTCAACTCAACTCAAGTGACAAAAAACAGGGGCTCCCGATCCTGCTTGTAAACGTAGTAATTTTTAAATAGAGAACCTCTCCCGAATCAACATGAAGTCGGAAACTCGGGAGGATAAAACAAAATGTAAAGCTAGAACTATTAAGGCTTTCTCAAACCAATGCGAAATATTTGGAACGACAACGAAACTTTTGCCTGTCAAAATCAATGGATTAAAAACCCACGAAAAGTTGCTTTCCAAACAGTCAAAAGAAGAAGTGAGGAATATTCCACTTAAGTAAAATGAATCATCTCTCTCTATTTTTCGTTCCAACTTCTCCAAATGTCAGTTTCACTCCCGTGAGATGAGTATGGTTTTCATGTATTCGCTCATTTTCAACCGACCACTTCAGTAAACTATCAACAATTATTATAGTTCTACCTTAATATACATGACAAAAGTCGCGTTGTAAGGTAGAAATATATTAGTCGCAAGCTCACGGCAGTGGTCGGATGAAAATCAGTGAATACAAACAAATCATATGTCACGCCCATAATGTACTTTTCTTCTTTTTCGTTAACTTTTTCTTTCGGAAGTGAATAGAGCGCCCCCTAGTACACTTCACGGAAGTGAAACTGAAATTTGTTGAGGTAGGAACGAAAAAAAGTGAATTATGGCTTAGTTCTTATTTTGACAGTTCAGAAAGATATTTTGCATTGGATAATGACATCTGTTTCTAACAGCTTCCGACTATTTAGAATTTTTCAAACCAGTCATTCGTTGACCATAACAAAAACATTAATAACAACACGTTGTTGTAAATGAAAAAAACACTTTCGCCGTCGTCAACGAAAGATTCGCATTGGTTTGGGTGAGAATTTATAGTTCTACCTTAATAATTTACGAAAAGTAGCTTTCCTAAAGGAAAGTGAATGATTTCAATACTAAAAAACAACAAAAAATTGTCTTTGTGAATGCTTCGCTATAATTTCGCGTTGGTTGGGCAGAGCCTTTAATCGTTGAGTAAATGTAGACCTTCTAATTATTTTGTGTAAACTACGTTTTAATTCACAACTTTTATCACCAACTAATTGCAAGGCAATAATAACAGAACACATTCAGAGCTTTTTAAGTTCTCCGAGATATCATTTATATCATGTTTCTAAACATGCCTAATTCTAAAAGTCACAAACACGCCTAATTCAATCCCTAAAAGTCACAATGACGTTTGGATAAGTTTAACCAAATATTTGGTTGATTTTCCGCAGCTAAATCCTTGGATAAAATTAACCAAATTGTGTAAACCATTTCCCATACAAAATTTGACAGTTTATTAACCAAAAGATAAAATTAACCAAATCGTAAACTTATCTAGTGTTTTACGCAGTTGCATGAATACCCCTATTGTCTTTTAGTTTATCTATAAGTTGGGTTGGATTAGTTAGACTGTGATTTTTATGTAATATGATGTTGTTTTTGATTAATGTTTTTAGTTTTTTAGCGACTTTATATCCAGGTGCTGTGGTATAATTAACCAAGGGTCTTATTGGTGTTCCATCTTTGTGTATTTTTGGAAGCCCTGTGAAATGTGGGGCCTTTGCGTTTGGTTGTTTTAGTTGTAGTTTAATTATGTTTGTGAATAAATGATTGCACTGATTGATTGCGTTGTTTATTTCTTTTACATATTGTTTTGTAGGGTCATTTGGTAATGTGTCTATGTTATTGTCGAGTATAAATGAGTCTGTCTTATTAATGTACTCCTGTTTGTCTATAATATTCTACACGAGATGAAAAAAGACAAACACAATAAATCCAAACCACAGTTGACAGCATAATATTAACAACAACATTGGCAATCTTAAATCTAAAAATTATATAAAAAAATCGCTTGAAGATGAAAATTTAATTTCCGAAACGCGTAGCGTAATAAATAAAATAAGTTGTGATATAGTAGTTTAATAAAACAAACAAATTATAAATTATAAAATTTCTTTTATTTTGTATTCTTTTCATACATGAAAACACACAACTTGGAGACCAAAACCCCAAAAATTAAAGTATATATTATGTTCAATAAAAGAAATTGAATTGAAATTGAAAGTACTTCGTTCATTTAAAGCATTATGATTAATCCTTGAGATCGATGTTTTTTTAAATGAGACATTATTGCGTTTATTGAGGACAGCGAGACACATAGTTCGAAAGTGGGACTGTCCGTCACCTATGGTCACCTTACGTATACAAATAGAAAAAATATGTATGAGATTACGTTTAAAAAGCAAAATACGCTAGTCAAAAAAAAAATTAAATCAAGATTTAAAAACTAATTTGTGTTTTTTGAGATGAAACAAAAAACATTCTTTAGTCTTATTTCACTTGTTTTTAGATTTGCCTGCGAAGACAAATGAATTGGTCATTTCAAAAATCAATTAAGTCACACATTTAGAATTTTTCAGTAATCAATAAAAACTATTAATAATGGAAAAGTCTGAAAACCCGTTCTTGACTTACGTTGTTTTAGCAAGAAACGGGTTCAGTGGTATATAATTCTAACAAAATCAAAAGTTTTCATAGCTTTTTATTAAAAATTATACTTGAATATTAACTTATTAACATGTCACATACTCTAATGTATCATGTTTCAATATATTGTAATGACTTTCCATATTCGAACTATAACGACTCCGAAAAGCAAACAAACGAACACAATAAAGCTTACGGTCGCAGTGCAAACTTATCCTTATTAGCTTTAAGTATGGCAACTCTCAAACGAAAGAAGCGCCATCTGCCGGATTATAGCAGATATACCAGCTGTCAAATAAAAGCTTTTGGAAGGGAAATTATTGGGAAATTTCCCCTACCGAAAGCTCTGGAAGCAGAGACCAGAATCTTCTACTTATTTCCAGAGTTTGTCAAACAAGTATAAAAGGCACATGTTTGACCGCCAGCGAAACAGTTTGTTTTTAGTCGTGAATGAATAAAGTTGGTGAATTGATTTCAGTGGTGAATAATAAATCGTTTTGTTTGTAGTAAGAAAAGTAAAGTGTTTTTTTGATTCAAAATAGCTTTTTATGGCCTTTAGTCCTACAAATTGGCGTTTCGTTCGGCTTACTCACTTGAACTCATCAGTAACATAGTGAGAGCTTTGTCATACGCAATTTGTTTTAAGTTCAGTTCAACTTGCATGAATTTTTCAACGAAAATCCAATGTATACTATATCCAACAAGATTAGAATTCCAGGCATAGTTTCACTGATGAGTTCAAGTGCGTAAGCCGAACGAAATGCCAATTTGTAGGACTAAAGGCCATAAAAAGCTATCTTGAATCAATAATTCAACAAGTCCAATCCTTAATGCTAAGTCTTCAACTTGGCTGAGTTATTTCAGTAGTATATAGAATTTGTATTATAAAACCTTCTTATGTAGAAACTATGCCTGGCCCGGGCAAAAAACTTCCGGCTTAATGATCAGGAATTCTAATCTTGTTGGATATAGTTTACAGTGGATTTTCGTTGAAAAATTCATGTAAGTTGAACTGAACTTAAAACAAAGCCCTCATTATGTCACTGATGAGTTCAAGTGAGTAAGCCGAACGAAACACCAATTTGTAGGACTAATGGCCATAAAAAGCTATTTTGAATCAATAATTCAACAAGTCCAATCCTCAATGCTAAGTCTTCTACTTGGCTGATTTATTTCAGTAGTACATATATAGAATTTGTATTATAAAACCTTCTTGTAAGGGGTTTTATTTTGTGCAATAAATAAGTGGACATTAAAAAAAAAGTGAATAAGTTTTATTAACGAACCTGAGAAAATATTACAATATTTAACTTCTAGGCCACACGAGAGAGTACTGGCAAGCGAGTTGGACCAATACATTAAGTGTCAAATTACTCGCTTCTCTACTCTCTTATCAACAGGCTTCAGAAAAGGCGAGTGAGTTGCAAAAGTTTCTATTTATTAGTTACGTTTATAGCGTGTATTTACTAGCTCGTGATGCCTCCGGATAAGGTACATCATCAATAAATCATAATATTCTCCATCATTTTATTCATGTGGATTTTGAAATGACCTATACCTTACTTTAAGCCTAGTACGCTGCTGATGTGAAACGAAAAATCCCATGCAAATATGACAGAACGAAATCATAAACTAAAAATTAAGTTCTACTTTTCGTTCTGCAGTACGCTGTTCGATGAGTGAAATTGATAATTGTAGCAGATTATTTGGAGAAGTCTTCACTCTTTTTTCGCACACAATTAATTACTCAGACCATTTATTGAGTGCGCAAAATGACAATTGTGTTTTTTCGTGTTTATTTTTGTTGTTTCTTTCATTACAGCACGGCTGCTTGAGATTTTTTTGCATTTGCATTTGTTTTAGCTTTATTAATTTGTGCAACTGTCAATGAATATTCCGCTTCGTTTTCGTAAGCATTTCGTTGTCTTGTTGGAGACCAATTAAAAAATCAGGAGCATCTATTTGGCCATTTAAAAGTTGGTGAAGAAATAGTAAATCATTATTAACACGCCTTTGATATAAGGTTTGGACCTGCAATAGCTGGATCCGATGTTCATATGGTGGAAGGTTGTACGGATCAGCCCAAGGAAGACCCTTCAAAGCAAAGCGAATGAATATGTGCTGTATTGATTCATAAATGATAACTTAGTGTTGTGTGCAGATTTTCATTTAAATATACCTTTAATATTCCTGTAAGTTTTTAAAGTTAATTTATTGAAAGAGTTTTCCGTTTTTTTTTTTTACTTTAATTTTCTAACGCGAAAATGTTAAAAAAAATAATCCCCATACAATTTTTAAAGGTTTTTTAAAATAGGTACGTAGTAGATACTCATCCAAGTTTGAGTTTTGTATAGGTATGTTGTCATTATTTGTTGAAATATTAGTAATCAAAGAAAAAAGTTTCTTTTTTTATTAAAAGTCAAATATCAAATATTAAAACAAAACAATCCTCAAAACAGGAAACAAAGATAAGGCTCTTCAAAAAATTGAAAAATATCTTGTTACCTTATTTTTTATTTGACTAGAGTAGATGTAAAACAGCAACATTGAAATAGAGTTCTCCGCTCCAATTTTTATAAACTTGATTTTTTACAAAAATTCTGGTATCTTGACGGTTGTATATGAGCTGAGTAAGAGAAAACCCATGCTCACTAATTTGTGAGATCGGTCTCATGCAATGAACTGTATTCTCATCTTTTTGCATTTAAAACTGAGTTCTATCTCATAAGAGCTTTCAAAATGAGATCGATCTCATCACTGTGAGATCGAGCTCACCACGTGAGATCTAACTCGATCAGTAAGTTTATTTTTGCATACGAGGCTAAGAAAGTTCTCAAAAAAGTGAGAAAACAGCCTGAACTCATCTTTTTGCATATGACCATTGTATATGAATCTAATAGTATTATCATCAGACGAAATTTTTTCTCGACTCCTTCACAAACCAGATGGCGTATGATCGCTCCTCAGATAAAGGGAAATTAAAAATTTCCTTACTGACGAAAAAAAACAACTAACAAATGGCAGATAAAAACAAGAAAAACTGGTTCCAAATAACAACAAACGACAGAAAAAACAAGAAAAACTGGTAACTTTTTCGATTTTCTTGTATTTAGGAATAAGGGAGAGGAATAAGATAGGAACATTTTAGCATGTAGCATGTGGGTATATCTACTTGCGGCTACGATAAGTTTTTTTTTTTAGAAGTCAATGTAAAAAAAACTGAAAGTATGAGCAGAGCACACAAAAAATGACAGAGAAAAAAACTTGTGTGTGATTTCGGGTTCGATTTGTTTGGTCTCTCTTGTCTGAACTCTGAAGTAAAAAAAAGTATACCTACTCAAAAAAATTGAGATAGAGAAACTCATTCGAAGGTAGTTTGAGTTTGGTTTTCTTGTACCAGAAGTTTTTCAATTAATTTATTTTCAATATTTCAAGCTATTTTTCATGCACTCTAAAAGAAGTTAGGTATCTGCCTGCCTAATTATTGGAGTTTTGAGTGATTTCTTTGCAGAAATGTGATGTCAATTAAGATCTACATCTTTTAGCTATTGAAGTGGGTGGACAGTTATTTTTCGGTGAAAACATGAACCAAGAATTTATTTCATCTTAAAATTGTCGGGGCTTAGAGTAATTTAATATTTACAAATTTAAATCTTCGTGGCCACTATTTTTTTTTTTTTTGCAAGGTTGTTATAGTTTTTTTTATAGTTAATTAGGTAGTTAATTAGGTAGGTTAGGTACCTACTCCTGTGTTTCTCGTCTTAAACGATCAAGTTAAAATAAAAGGGAGCTCCAAAATATCAATACAAACGTTGCATTATGAAAGTTAAAAAAAAAAAAATTAAGTAGGTATACCTATGTATGTATATCTATTTTTGTATACACAAATCTAAGACAAAAACTATTTTTCTTGATAATTTTGAACTTCCCACACTTTAATCCAATTTTATTTACAACGGTTCAAAGATTATCGATAGAACTTTCGAACTAATGTTCAAAGTGTTTTATTTAATTTAATTTAATTTTATTTTATTGTATTTTATTTTATTTTATTTTATTTTATTTTATTTTATTTTATTTTATTTTATTTTATTTTATTTTATTTTATTTATATAATTTATAGGCTTCGTAAAGAATTATACAATTTCTAGTCTCTTAAGCTTCTATCGACACGAATAAAATTGACTGGCAGAGCATCCAAAGTTGAACTTCATTCTAATTGAACATTTTTGTCAAAACTGTATGACTATGATTTCAATATTTTTTTTAATACAGAAGCTTCCAAAAAATAAAACAGTATTGTATACCAAAATTTTCAAAACAATTTTTTTTTTGATTAAAAAAAATGTTTCCATTTTTTTTTTTAAATCAAATATTTCGAAAACGACATGATCGATATTTTTGAAACTTGAAACTCAACAGTTTTTTAATACTTTCCAAAACATTTTAAGAAAACATTTTACTTTTATGAAAAAACAACGGTACGCTACATGCAAAAATTAAAAAACGGTTAACGAAAATATTTTTGTCTCAAAAATGACTCCTACGATTTTAATTAAACTTTTTCCGTATGCTTAAACTATCAAAAATTATAAAATTTTAATCTTAGCCAACTATTAGTAGTACCTCTCATACAATGGATTTTTATATTTTGAATTTTCGTATTATCAGCAGAACGGATTTAGATTAATTTTTATATATGGGTGATTCCGTCTCAACTGTGATTCTTTGTGTCCAGTGTTTTTTTTGTTATTTAATGTAAAATGTTCGTATATATTTTTGGTTTAAATTGTGTAAATGGCTATTTACTACAATCTACATTCGATATCATGACCCATTTTGCTACTTTTTAATGAAATACTTCATTGAATTGAAATGTTGTCCGAAGAAAAGTTTGAGTGCAATACTTGCTTGACAAAATAATGCAAAAATTAAGTCACAATACTTATTGCTGATCAATAAAATAATCATGAATGAATGTTGTCCGAGGTTTTAGTTCTATTTTTAGATTAAAAAGATTTCCCGCTCAACCGCCATTTTGTTTTAGCTTTAACATGTATGTATTGTGGTTTTCTAAAAGATAAACTAGTTATGTATAGTTAACAACAGTCATTTTAATTTTTGAACGTTGTTGTACTTTAAGAGTGATATGTTTTCATGGGATGAAAGTATGTCACAAATTTATTTGTCAATACCGTGGTAGTATTTTTAAAGCATGTTTTTGGCTGGTTATCAGAATTTTGTATTCCTTTTAACGGCATAAGTTAAAATTGTCCTGGAAATTATTTTTCTCGTTAGCAAAGAGAAGTTAGGTCACATAAACTGTCTAAATGTCAGTACCGTGTATATTTTTTTCTACTAATTTTCTTTGTAAGAACGGTAGCAATACCTCGGACGAGCCAAACAAAAATCATTCCTTCCAATAAAAACTAAGTAATAACCCAGCACAAGGAAAAGGGTTGCGATTCAGAAAAACAGACGAAAAAGAGACAATTTTTTAAAGAAAAAAAGGGAAGTAGAAATGTCAAGAGGTCAAAACATATTAGACAATCAAAAATCTCAAAAAAAAATATGGTCAAAAAGAGGGAGAACAACCTAAAAAGAAAAAAAGAAAAAGAGTTTCATTATCGTCTATACTAGTTTTAGTACATTTCACTATATTTTATTTTCTTTAAAAGTTGTAGCAAAATGCTTTTACTGATATGATACTCTGACTAAATGAAGCCACAAACACAAAACAAAAATTGTTTCCAAGAAGTTTTAATTTTTGAAAATATTCTAAAAAAAGAATCACAGTTGGCAGAGAATCACCCATATACAATACATATTTCAAATAAGTTCAAATAATATTGCACATAAAAATTTTCAAAAGTCTAATTTCTGGACTTTTAAAAAAGTTTCAAATTATTGTTTTGAAAATTTGATATCTTGAAAACGGGTTAAAAATTTTTTTTTGAAATTTAATTTTTATATGTACATAAATAAATACTTAAGATTTGCATGTCAACATTTTTCCTTTAAAATGTTGTAAGAATATGATATATAAAAATTATTTTTTTTAAAAACCGCTCCAACGATTTTAAGCTTTTTTTTTCATACAATCATATATGAGGCTGTGAGTGCAAAAACGGTTTAACCCACTTTTTTTTCTGATCATGTTTTTCGTTTTGAATCGATTTTTAATAGTATTTTTACTGAGATTCAAATAGTATACGTCACATTTTTGGAAAGCTTTTAGAAATTAAAATTTTAGCTTTGATGACTTTTGATGCATTAATGTAAAAATACGAGACAAAAATATCAACAATGCCAAAAAATGGGTTACACCACTTTTGCACTCACGGCCTCATATTATGCGTGTTTTTTTGGGATTTTATATATAGTACAGTGAGAAATTTCCATAAAAACGCATCCGCAGCGGCCTATATTTTTGTATTTGCAATATGGTACGCCTGAACAGCTGTCACGACACATGATTTTGTGAAAGTTAAAAGTAGAAATAAACCAAAATTATTAACAAAAACTAACATATTTGCAAGTTAAATGGGAAATATAACTATATATTTTTATAATTTATGGTTTTAATCAAATGTTTGTGTCCCTTTTTTCTTTATTTGCCATATATATATTTGCAAGTTAAATGGGAAATATAACTATATATTTTTATAATTTATGGTTTTAATCAAATGTTTGTGTCCCTTTTTTCTTTATTTGCCATTTTCAGATACGAAAATTGATTTTGCAGCTATAAAAAAAAAAGAAAAGGGGTAGGGGTGTGTTGGTAGACTATGGTCAAAGTAAAAAAGTCATGATTTAGCCTGCTATTACACGAAGACTTTTTAGTTGAGATTTTTCGAAATTTAATATTGTGAAAGTGAAATCAAATTTTGTTTTCTCATTTGCACTCATTAAATTTTGAAAAAAGTCATGACTCAAAACTCGTCCAATAATAACAGACTCAATACACATGGAGTAGATGACTTTATTAGCGACACTTTTATAAATTGAAATAAGGACATGATTGTATGGCTACTTTTAATGCATTTACCTAGTTTTCCATTGGAAATTTTCTAACTCACCCATTTTACCGGATTAACTGAGTACATTAGTAGCCAAATAAGCCTGAAACCTCCTTGAACTTCAGTTTGTTTCATCTGTACTAACTGGTTCAAAATTTGATCCATGGTTCAGCATTTATGACTCATCAATTTTATTTTATTCCAAGGTTCAAGTATGTTGTAATAACAATTTCAAGCTTGACCATTGTTGAACCTCAGTTAAACTGCCGAAATCAGTGAGCTAAAACAATTGAACCACGCATCAAAGCTTGAACCACGTTTGTACAAGTAACCTTTCCACCAAAAGCAGTGACTTAAAATTTATGAGCCTCTGATCAAAATTTGAACCATGTCTATACAAACTGGTCCCTATAGACCAAAGGTTTACAAAAAGAGCTTTTCATATGAGCTGCGAATAGTGAATTTTGAAATGGGAATGATCGTGAATTTTGACCTTCCATTCCCTTGAGTAATTTGTTTGGTTGCCTATAGAAGAAAATGTGAAGAAAAATGGTTTGTGGAATGCGTCTTGATGTTGTGGTTTGCGAATTATCGTTTAACAGTCCGCAGAATATATCTTGTTTGTCACTTATAAATAAAAATGCTAAATTTTGCACTTTAAACTAATTTAAGGCAGCGTTTTTTTAAGCATAGCATAGGATAGGATCATTTTTTCATTTTGTCGAAAAGGTAAAACAAAACAACCATGCACTTACAAACGACCCTGTTTAGACTGTAATTGCTCACTACGCCACCATAACGTAAATTTATGGGTGAAATTTTCTCTTCACCGATATCTTCTACAAAAACATGGTCTTGACGAAGTGAAAAGTTACAGTCTAAACAGGGCCATTCATTCAACATAATTCTACTGTACGAACGTAGCCATCGAGAATTCGAGACACATAAAAGTACCAGTCGTACCAATGACGACACACAAAAATCCTATTCAATTGAGTTCGATACTCGAACAAACGTCAAAAGTTTATCGGCAGCAAGATTCTACTTTAACTTTTATCGACAGCGATTTTGCTGCCGATGCTGTTTTTGTAATTCATATAAAATTTCACTGTGCTGCGGATAGCTTTTCCAATAAAACACACCTATTGCTTTGAATTAAATCTGAGAAACTCAACGCTCCACATCAAAAAACCAAGCGATAAAAAAATCAAAACCTGTTTCCACCTACATACAAGAAAATAAGAACGAATACCTACGCAAAAAGACATCAGTTTCTGATTTTCATTCCAATCTATTTTAAAGGCTCCCGACACGAAAAGCATTTTGGGTGCCTTATCTTGGCGAAGAACAGTCATCGAGAACAAAAGAATTTGTTTCTGTTTAGAAAATATGCGAAGTGTATTGAACCTTTATGTAACGATAAAAACTTGTTTTGATCCTCTTTTTTTGTTTCCTCTTCTCCTCAATGTCTGTACCTACGTATGTGTGTATGTACATACATACATACCAATTCATTCTTTATTTTTTTTCGGCAGCTTGTTTTGGTTCTCTTTTTGTGTTCCCTTCTCACTCTCGTATATTGGCACTGCTGTGACGTGAAGAGAATGAAGATAATTGCCTTCTCTCATGTAGTGAGGAAATAATGTATTTTTTTATCTTTCGTCTGCTGTGAGTTGGGTGTGAAGCAATGATGAGGGAATAATACACTTCTTGCTTCAGTCGTCTGTAGCGCTAGTATCTTTTTCCTCAAGTAATACTACTATTAGATTTATATACAATGATATGACCCATTGCAAATTTATAAATTTAAATTCAAATAAATAACACGTTTGGTGTTTGTAGTGTTCTTATATGATTTGGACTGTATGACAACAGTGAGGCAACAAAATGAGTCTCACAGTTTCGCAGCATATCGTGCATAAGTACTTTTTTGGATTCTTTGCTATTTTTTATTTTTTTGTTGATTTTTTTAAGGCCAGTGTCATCAACTGTTTTAAATATAGAAAATTCACCAAGGAGTCGACGAAGGATGCAGTTGCACTTGTAAAAACCAGAGAATATCAAATAAAGAAGCCAATCCTTCGTACGTTTCACCCTCCAAAACCCATTTGATTACTTTGTTGTATTTGTAATTAAATTTCGTGTGATGTTATTGCAACATGTGAATTGCAACATCAACAAGACCTGTGCTGAATGATGTGCTGAATGACGAGAGTTGATTCTATGTGTGCGTTTTTCACTGCTTTTCACAAATACCTTGCAAATCTAATCATCACAGCTGTTCACAATCGTTTCAGCCTGTAGGCAAATCAAATTCCTCGCGTTCCGATGTTTATTCGCTAGGCTATCTTGTTATCCCTAAAATTTCGAGATAACTTGAGTTGTTGTTGTGTCAGCGGTTATCAGCTGTTTTTTAACAAGGGAATACAACAACACAAAGCTATCCGGATAACTGAGAATAACCATCGGAACGTTCCTATTGACAGCAGGAGCAGAGGATTGGCTTTTTTATTTGATATTCTCTGGTAAAAACAAAAACATTATTTTGCTGTGTCCTCTGAATTCTATTTATTTATTTTTCATTTTATGTTAGTTTTACGTATTTAGTGATATTCTTTGTTTGAGCTGATTTTTTCTCCTAAAATTTAATTTAAGCTTTTATAACACTGGTCCACAATGTTTCTGTGACAGAAACCAAAATATACTTTCCTGTAGGTTCTTGGGGTGCTGAACTCGAATCTGAAGTCAGACAAATTCTATAGGATAACGTTTTTGAGATGTTCCTGTTATAAAATCAAAAACAAATTGTTTTTTGCTCTTTTCAAAGACAGAATGAGGAAAATTATATGGGAGCTGGTTCATTTCTCAACACGAATGTTTCATACACCATTGAAAATTTGCATTTAAAAAGTTACTATTTTGGGCACTAAATGAATCATGAGTTTCGTATTTTCGTTTGTCAATTTCAGTCTTATTGAGCGGAAACTTAAACATTCAAAAAACCTAATCGAGCTACAAATTTGTGGTTTGAGCAACAAATTAACATTTAATCAACTACAAATTCAGGTTCCTATCAAAACTTCATCGGTTTTAAAGTATCAGTTAACTTTTTGACACGACAAATGAAGAATGTTTGAGGCATACTTTTGGGCGCTAAACTCAAATCCGTCATCCATTTTCCGCCATCAGCTCAAGATATATTCTCATTAGAAAATGAACCAAATAACCTTTCTGTAATTTACAATTAAATTAGTAACGATTCCTAAAAGCACTAGTCTCTTTCTTCAAAATTTGGTTCAAATCATGTTAATTTATTTGATACTGTCTATGAGATATCTTTAGTTATATGCAGACCTGTAAAGTACTTCAGTATTTCAGGACTTCAGTACTTTCAAGTACCAGTATTTGGTACTGGTACTTGTACTTCAGTACCCTGGTACTGGTACTTGAAAACAGGCAAGTACCAGTATTTTTTCAAGTATTTTGGTTCAAGTACCAAGTACCAAGTACTTAAGTACCAAAGTACTTGAGAAGTACTTTCAAGTACTTTGAAGTACTTTCAAGTACTTTCAAGTACTTTGAAGTATTTTCTAGCTTATTGAGTAATATTTGTCTCAGCTTCAATTTATAATGAGATTTTACTTTGTATTTCATCAGAAGAATGTGTTTTTTTTTTTAACAAAAGCCAAGAAATCGTAAGTCCAATTTATTATTGTTTACCGAAAAATGATATAATGTTCATATGTACAATGTACAAATATTGTGTCTCCAAATTTGGAAATATTATTCTGAGGGATTCTAAGAATAAAAGTGTATAGAGGGTAGATTATATTTCCTCCCCCTGATGCAGAGGGACAATTTCTGAAAAATTGACTTTAAATGAAACAAAAATTATTAAAAATCAACAAAAGTACAGACAATAATGTGCTTTAGCTTTTTTGATAGCTAATAATATTCCATTCCTTTGTTTGTTTTTTAAATCAAGTTGATTAAGTGAATAGTTTTGGAGAAATTAAATTAAAAAAAAAAAATTGTTCAAGTTGATTTTTTTCAAAATTTTGCCTTATTAAGTGCTATTTCTGTATGTATACAATTCAATTTCATTATCAATTTTTAGTTCAGTATCGCAAACAGATTGAAAAATCTTTCTTAGATTTTGAAAAATTAGAAAAATCTTAAAAAATAATGAGAAAAAGTGCCGTTCATTTTTTTAGTTTCTTTTTTGTTAACATTGGAACATTTGGAATGCATTCTTTTTATTCCATGTGCAAGGTGGAAAAAGGGGTTTAATATAGGACATGTTGTCAAAACAGGTTGATAGCCATCAATATTTGATCATTTAAACTGTAAACAACCTAAGTATGTTGTATATTCTATTGTTTTCAATCGATTTTAAAAACTTGTTCTGTTTCCACCAAGCATGACTGTGTTGACAATGTTGTTCTACATAAACCTACCTGTTAAAGGCAATATAGTGCGTTCGGTGCTATTATTTCATTTTAAAAAAGAGGTTGGGTACGACCCACACTGGTAGCTTCCAATTGGTACCCTCGGAAGCTAGAGTCCAATGTTGTTTTTAATTAATTAATTACAAATTCTCGATATTCGACGTTTTCAGGTGTTTAAGAGTGTTCCGGATTGAAATGGTGATTTCATGAACAGATTGTGAAGCGAGTACTTGTCCGATCAAAATGATTTAGGTGTGTATGGACAGATAAACTTGTTCTCTAGGACATCATTGGAAAAGAATTTAAGTTTGTGCTCTAGTTTTTGGTAAAAGCCTCTAAGAAAACGAAAAAATGGCGAAAATGACTGTTTTTCAAAGCAAATGTAGCTTACACTATAGCATTTTTTGCAAAACAATGTTTAATAACATACAATTCCATATTTTTATTAGGACAATATTGAAGAAAATTTTTAGTTTTGTACCTTATAAAAATTTTAATAATACAAAATAAAAATATTTGTAAATTTTGAAAAAATGCATTTTTGGCAGTCAATTTTTTATACCTAACGGTATTTTTTTGAGATTTTTTTTAGTGGATATAAAATCAATTTATTTTCACGATTTTCATTATGTACGAAAGTACAAGAAGCAAAATTTGCAAACTACAAAGAAACAAGGAAGTTAATTCTATATATCTAAGCGTACCCTTATATTTAAAATACATTCCACAATTGAGCTACATGTAATAAATGTCATACACACAAATGCCATGAAACTGATGAAACGAATGTGCGATTGCATATACATTAAGTCATATGACTTAAATTATTTCATTAAACATTTTCATTTAAAACCAAGTGGTTGCATTTTATTTTCGCCTTGTAGTCCAGTCATTAGGTCATTTGACCTTGCGCGCAGAGGCACTGTCTGATTTTTTTTCATGGATCGATAGAGGCTCATTTAAAAAGCTTAAATCCAAATTTGCACCACCTGACAACTTTCTTTACCAAAGTTATTGGTAAAAATGTGTTTTTTGCCATTTTTTCGTCTTTTGGGAATATCTCGGCTGCAGTATATCGCACAGAAAAAAATAAAACATGGATTTATTTATAATAAGATTAGCTATTATATTATAAAAAAATTTATTTGTTTAAACAAATAAAAAAAAAGTTATAGTTAGTTAAAGTGAGTTTTTATTGTTTGAAAATCACTCTTTCGTGATTATTAAGAAAAAAGCTCATTTAACGATGAAGTTTTTATTTTTTAGTTTTAAAGTCTTTGTAATTACCTACAATTTAAAAAAAAAATCAGCCCTTAACTACTAACACAAGCCGAGAAATAAATTTATGAACATAGGTAAGTCAGCGCACCCATGCAATTTTATGTTTTTAGGTTTTATTTTATATCTCAGCCCCAGTATGTCGCAAAGTTAAAATTTAAAAGTTTTATTGTTTATAATAATTCTTTCTATCAACATGCGTTAAATTTAATTTGTTTAAACAAATAGAAAAAAAGTTACAGTTCATTAAAAGGTTTTTTTGACTTGATTTTATACCTTTTTTCATAACTATTGAGAAAAAACTGTATTTAACGGTACTTTTTTTCAGGTTTACTTTTTTTGTTGTAGTCCTATAAATTTTCTATAAATTAAAAAAAAAAATTAGTCCATTACGACAAACAGGAGCCAAGTTATTCATGAATTAAAAATGACGCGTCAGTTTACTAACGCAAAATAATATTCTTACTTTTTTTGTGAAAAGGCTATTGATTATGTCCTAAAAAACAGGTCAATAAGAAAGTAAGACGTTCATGGAATTTTATTGTAACAATCTTCAAAGGGGTCTTTGAAGATGAGAAAACAGTGGAGTGCTATTAAATTAGAGGGTGCATTTTGGAGAAAGGGGTACAAAAGCACCCTTTTTGGTTTTTTGCATATAACTCGAAAACGAAGCAAAATTTCGAGATAATTCTTGAAACTTTTTTGTAGAGAATACAATTTACTATCAAAATGGATTTTTGAAAAAAAAAAAATTTAATTTTTAGTTGGCAAAATTTTTAAAAATGCATTGCCAAAAAATGTGAAAATCGCATTTTTTGTTTTTTTTTGTACGTACCTATTTGCTTATAATTTTCTTACCAGCAGAGATAGGTATAGGTATTCCTTCATATAAAAGAAAGATAATTAAATTTCCTTTAAATAAATTTAAAAAAGGAACGGTTTGGATAAAAATCGACGAGAAATAGTCGTTCAAACTGGGCTGATTTTATGTTTTAAAGCTTTATGAATGACATTTTTGGCTATTTTGATGGACTTGTTAGATAATACACTCAAACTGGATGTATTAGTGAGCCATGCCCAGTTAAGTCAAAAATAAAATAAAATTTCAATTTTTTTACAGTTTTAGGGTTCCCATCTAATTTTTTCAAAATTAAGAATAATTGCCAAAATCAACACATTTACTCTTACAAAGTCGGGTTTTGAACACATGTTAGCTTATACCTTCTCGAACATGAAAAAAAATAGTTCCAGACAAGTTTTACGGTTGAAAGTCCTTGCCAGACAAGCTCAACATTTTTAAAGTAGATATTATAAGAATTTACTTTTTTTTGAAATTTCAAATAACTATCAAATCTTGTTTAACAAAGCCGGATTTTCAATATATGTTAACTAATGTCTCCTTATATAGAGACAAAATTGTGCCAGACGAGTTTGGCTGTCGAAAATGCATGCCAGGCGGCCCTTAGTGGTATAAAGTTGGTGATTTTTTTCCTTTTGTTCTCTAATTTTTTAAATAATTATCAAAACTAACAAATCTACTTTCACAAACCGGGGTATTAAGTAGTTTATGCCTTTCGTTATATGGACAAAATAGTGCCAGACGAGTTAGGTATTCCAAAATAAAAAAAGTTATTTCTTTAATACCTACATATTTAGAAAATGTTGAGCTGCTCTGGCAAGGACCTTCAACCGAAAAACTGGTCCAACACTATTTTTTTTTCACGTTTGAGAAGGTATACTAACTGCTAACATGTGCTCAAAGCCCGGCATTGTAAAAGCAAGTGTGTTGATTTTGACAATTATTTTAAATTTAGAAAAAAATTATCTTTCTTTTATATGAAGGAATACCGAATACGATTTTCACATTTTTTGGCAATGCATTTTTAAAAATTTTGCCAACTAAAAATTAAAATTTTTTTTTTTTCAAAAATCCATTTTGATAGTAAATTGTATTCTCTACAAAAAAGTTTCAAGAATTATCTCGAAATTTTGCTTCGTTTTCGAGTTATATGCAAAAAACCAAAAAGAGTGCTTTTGTACCCCTTTCTCCAAAATGTACCCTCTAATTTAATAGCACTCCACTGTTTTCTCATCTTCAAAGACCCCTTTGAAGATTGTTACAATAAAATTCCATGAACGTCTTACTTTCTTATTGACCTGTTTTTTAGGACATAACACTGGTCAACACAAATTTTGTGCCTGGGTTCTGCATATGAATTTCTTATTCCTTACATACTACTTATTACATAAAAATTGTCTTGTTTGAAAAAGTTTGCTTTTGTAGTCAGGAGCACATTATTTGAAAATTCATGAAAATGTGCTATGTTAGAATCAATTAATATAGATATTCTAACATAAAAGACTAGGATACACCAAAACGCTACAGCATGTAGGCTGGTTTTAAACAAACAAAAGAAACATGAGAAGGGGTGTCTATGTTCCCCTGTTTAGGGAGGAGGGGTAATTTTCTTTAAAAAGTTAAGTAACTAGAAAAAAAAATATTGAAAAACAACGGCAGCACCAAAAATATCACGGTATATATTTTTTTAAAGCTAATACACCATTCTTTAATTTAATTTTTAAATTAAGTCATTTCCATGAATAGTTTTTTTTAAATTAATTTTCAAACTCAGAATTTTGAACACAAAAAATCAAAAATATTATTTTTTGTTTAAATTCAAATTTTCTTAATTTTACGTGAAAAGTTATTCTTCTGTTTTCAATATTCAATGCATTCACCAATCTTAAGTGAAAGTTTAAAAACTAGATGGTTTTATGTACTTTAATTTTTGACAAAATTAAAAGTAACAAAAACTCCTTTTTTCTTTATTTTTTTGTTTAGTGTTTGGTACCAAACATTAAAACGGTAATTTTTATCAACAAACATACTGATTTTGGAATGTCCTGTTCTGAAATTAAACCTATAGAATAATTTCCCATCATTGTTTCATTTTATTGACCTTGGTAATGACGATTACTCTCGAAGTCCATAAAGTCCTAGTTAAAATGTTTTCCTTTTTCTTCTGAGTATGCTCGCAATGAAGTTTTTAAATTTTTTTCTAAATGACCGTGCAGAATATTCAATCTTAGAGACATCCTGCATGTATTTTGAGTTTCTTAACATATTTTCAAAAATGATAATAGTGTGAATTTTGATGAAATAACCACATATATAGCAAAATGCAATAGCATCACTTCGACACATTCTTAATAACATTTTAACGTCCTTAAATATTGAAATAAAAATGTGTGTAGTTTGTGACACAAATATACTTTAGAGATACCAAATGGGCGTAACAATTCCCCTCCTCTCTCCTCTTTTAAAGAATATATTAAAGCAAACATTTATTATTTCTATGAAAACTATGGTAACGGTATTTTGACTACCAACTCTACAAAAGCAAACTTTGGGGGGGTTGTGGGTATTTTTCCATTATTTTGGAGCATGACGAATACAAAAATCATGAAATGAACCCAGGCACAATAATAATTTTTTATTTTGTTGAGCTGTGTAATCAATAGCCTTTTCACAAAAAAAGTAAGAATATTGTTATGCGTTGGTAAACTGACGCGTCATTTTTAATTCATGAATAACTTGGCTCCTGTTTGTCGTAATGGACTAATTTTTTTAATTTATAGAAAATTTATAGGACTACAAAAAAAAAGTAAACCTGAAAAAAAGTACCGTTAAATACAGTTTTTTTCTCAATAGTTATGAAAAAAGGTATAAAATCAAGACAAAAAAACCTTTTAATGAACTGTAACTTTTTTCTATTTGTTTAAACAAATTGAATTTAACGCATGTTGATAGAAAGAATTATTATAAACAATAAAACTTTTAAATTTTAACTTTGCGACATACTGGGGCTGAGATATAAAATAAAACCTAAAAACATAAAATTGCGTGGGTGCGCTGACTTACCTATGTTCATAAATTTATTTCTCGGCTTGTGTTAGTAGTTAAGGGCTGATTTTTCTTTTAAATTGTAGGTAATTACAAAGACTTTAAAACTAAAAAATAAAAACTTCATCGTTAAATGAGCTTAGTAGGAATAAGTGCAGTATGGCATGGGAATTTTGTGTGCGAGTGAGAGGGCATGTTTGTGCGAGTGAGAAGTCATTTGAATGACAAAGATGATAAGGTTTGTGGTATGGGGTGGTGGTGGAGGTGGTGGTGGTGGTCGTCATCACAGGCGCCACCGCCGCCGGCAGCTTGTTTGGAATACCGCCATCGTATTTACTTATCACATGGTGTTTTTGTGATGCATTGTAGTTTTGTTTGTTTTTTCTTTTTGTTTGATGTGAAAGTATAGATGCGTCGTCGTCGTTGTCGTCGTCGTCGTCGTCGTCGTCGTCGTCGTCGTCGTCGTCGTCGTCGTCGTCGTCGTCGTCGTCGTCGTCGTCGTCGTCGTCGTCGTCGTCATCGTCGTCGTCGTCGTCGTCGTTGTCGTCGTCGACTTTTTGTGATACATTGTAGTTTTGTTTGTTTTTTATTTTTGTTTGATGTGAAGGTATAGACGCGTCCTCGTCGTTGTCGTCGTCGTCGTCGTCGTCATCGTCGTCGTCGTCGTCGTCGTGGGATTTATATGCGTTCGCCACAACCAAAGCACGAGGTAGGCATAAGTCGTTTTTATTTTTAATGAATATTATTCCCTTACGCTTAACGCACTCTTCTTCGAATGAGTTATATTATGTCAGTACATATTGGAAGCCAGCAGTTTATGGTTGGGATGCCGGATGCCGCCATCGTATTGGTTTATCATGGTGTTTTTTATTTTTTTGTTTTTTGGTATTCATTGCAGTGTTTCGTTGTTTTTATTTTTGTTTGGCGTGAAGGTATAGACGGTTGGTTAATTTCTTTTTTGTATGGTTTATAATTTTGCTGTCCTAACCATTGGGGGTTATTTGGTAGTTGAGGAGGGGGGCAGATTGGAATGAATGATTGTTGTAGTGTTTACATTGTTCATTATAAGAATCAATTTAATATTTTCTTGGGAAGAGGTATCCAGGAGTTGTGATCTGATGCAAAACCAAGCCATTTCACAAAAATTCGATTCTTTTTCCTTTGAAGAACTTTTTCAATAAGATATGTATTAGGATACTTAGTTTTTTGTAGTTCTAGTTCATAGAATCCACCTTTAATGGAATGACCTTGATAATCTTCCAATATATATGTAATTGGGTTTGTCTGCTGCACTTTAATTATTTTAAATATTTCTGTGGTCCAATTCGGTGTGTATCCTTTTTCAAATACATGTTTGTATTTACTTATTCTGACAAAATCCCCCACTTTGAACTTTGGAGTAATATGAATTTTGATGTGATTATATATCTGGGTGAGTAATATTTTTTTCATTTGCAGTGTTGACTTCAGTTGGTTTCATCTTTATTGTACGATGCTTGGAATTATTGTACGTTTCAGTTAGTTGGTCTAAAATATCAATCCATCGATATGAACCATTAATACTGAATTCTTTCCACATAAGAGTTTTCAAGGTTCGATTAAATCGTTCTACAATCGATGCTTTAAGCGGAGAAAATGTCGAATAGTGATTAATTTGATATTTTTGCATTAGACTTTGAAATGATGTATTGAAAAATTCTTTTCCGTCATCTGTTTGTAAACTCTTCGGACTGCGTCCTTTATTGAATATATCTTGCATAGCGTTGGTGACAGTTGTTCCTGTTTTATTTCTAATAGGACTCGTCCAAGCAAACTTAGAAAATGTATCAATAACTGTGAGAAGATATCGATAATTTTTGTTCTCTGAAGAATAAACTACCATTTCGACTAGATCAGCTTGCCATAAATCATCAAGGCCTCTGATAATACCCGCCTCTTCGGAAAATTCCTTCGAGTTGGCTTATGCAATTCTTCGATAACGTTCCTTTTACTCATCTTTTTAAAGAATGATAAAAACAACAAAGAACTTAGTCTTTTATGTACATTTATTTATCTAAATAATTGTTTATAATAATTCATAATTTTCTGATTTTTGTAAGTTTTATTTATGACATTTTATTTAACCTATTATAAAGTGACATCAATTTTTTTATTCTTAATATTCTATTTTCAAGCATGCAGCATGCGCATGTATCTGGTCCATCTTTACAAAAGTTTGAAGACCAAGGGCAGTTAACAAAATGACAGTCGTGTATTGATGTTGTTGTAGAAACACCAACAAATTCTTTCAAGAAAATTAAATCATTCAAAAGCTCCTCATGATGTTCATCAAGAATTGTGTCACGATATTCTTTAACGAATTTTAAAATTTCATCAATTATCAATTTATAATTTATGTTAGACATAATGAATGACTTGACGCTCTCGCATTCTAATTTTTGACTAAATTGTAAGTAATGTTCTTACATTTTATATAATAATCTGACTCTCTTTTGAAGTGATTTTCACGATTTTATTTACTTCAATTGGAAGGTGTTGCATTATTTTTTCAATTTGTCTATCAACATAATTTTTGGTAGCAGCGTCCTCCATATCTTGTGGGTCCTGCATGTTTTTTAATCGTTTCTGATTTATATTGTAGTCCCCGCCTTCTATTTTGAGAAATCCCTCACCAATTGGCCCAGGCAGCCCCCGTTCTCCCTGTATACCTGGTGGCCCCTGCTCTCCTTTTTCCCCTCTTGGTCCTCTGGGTGGGGATCTATTTGAATAACGGCCAAATTTATCAACAGCCATTTTTCTTTATTTCTTTTTTATTCGATAATATTGGCTTCTTTAAGTTCCTCAATAATTGAAACAATTTCATTAGAGTGATTGTTATGCCCAGCTTGTTGTGAAGCGATAAGAAGTCTCATTCGATCTACGAGCTCATTGGGGTTATCCCAAAATATATAGTCTTTTTCCATTTTTGATAATTGCATTAATCCTCTTCCTGAAGGCGGATAAATTGGCGATGGAGTATTAGAGGTATTAATTTTTAATCCAATTAATTTACTTATTATATTTTTATACTTATAACCCCGATTACCGTGTACTTGTCTCTGTGCATCATGAGCAATTCTGTGTGCATTGGTTTCATATAATATGGTCCTGTATTTATTTAAATCTTCGTTAGTGAAAATATTTTTGTCTGGGTTTTTCTTAAATATAAGTTCATATAAACCATTTGTTCCTTCAAAGGTTTTATTTTTAATTTCTATATCTTTTCCGATAATTTTGAACTCACCATTTCCGATGTACCACTTCCCATCTTTTGAATATATACCATAAGTTTTATCAAGGGTGTTGGAGTTATTTATAAATAAATCTACATATTTTTTAGGTGTATCATGAAATTGTTCTTGTAACAACTGTTCTGTAAAGCTACGATGACTTAGGTGATGGTTTAGGGTTTTCCTCTGCCGTTTAGGGGTATTGATGTCATTAATAATTACTGAATTGTCAATAGAAGTGTTGGGAGTGATGAATTCTTCATTCAAATATTTTTTCTTTTCAAAATTATTTTCGTGTTGTTGTTGTTCAAAATTGAGTTTTAATTTCTTTGTAGGACTCTCAACAAAGTGAGTTTGATTTTGTTCGGTGTTTGATTTTTTTACTAACTCATTTAGGGGCTCGGTAATGGGCTTAAGAGTTTCTTCAATTTGAGCTTCGTAAGCATCTTTACCAGTCTTAAGAGCTATATATTTCTTTCGCAGTGCGTTGGTGGTTTTAATAAGTTCTTTAGTTAGTTTAACATCTATATTCATCATTGTGTGAGACTAACTTTTCCTTACAGAGACAAATGGTGAATAAGTTTTGAAGTTGTTGAAAAAATCTTTCAATGGGTTTTAAGCTGAATTTGATATTGAGGTTACTGGTCTTAACTGCGGAATACAGTGTCTCTAACTGATCTGAGCTGCCTTTTACTGATAAAATCTGCTCACTGAACTGTTCCGTACTGGTCTCATAGAGCATTACTATGCATATGGTATACAACTTTAATGTTGTATCTGTTTTATAACTTGAGAAAGCAGTCAAAACCTTTTCTATAACGACCTTCATTCAATGGAGTGTCCTTATCAATTACAACAAAACCGTAATTTGCATTCCAACATTCTGTGCATACCTTTTGAAATGTATTAAATGTCAAATCCGAATTGACATGATCATTATAAATGTGTTTTAAATTCATATCGTCCTGTTTGAAGACAATAATAAAATTTGCATTGTCTCGAATTAAGTGTTTGGGTATTCTTGTATAGGTTTGGCACAAATAAAAACTATCGATGTGATGATGTCGCCCCATACTAAAGTACTTTCGAATTGTGTCTTGTTTTTCACAAGCAATGTCATCAAAGATAAATATAGAATTTGGTTTAGCTTTTTCGAGGAGAATAACATCACTGTTATTGGAAAAAGTAAAAAAGCCCATATTTTTTATTGGCTTCATGGCTTTTTGTAAAAACTCATACTTTGGCTGATGTAGGGACTTAGAATATATATAGATATTTTCAAATTTCAACCCATTAGGGTGTTGTAGCAAACTCATCATGACATTTGTTTTTCCACAGTTTGAAGGACCAGTAATTAATCCTCTTATACTCTGTGGGAATAGTATACCATGCTTTTTTGTCATATTATTTTTAACTAATTCCATATTTTTTACTGGTAATTGATATTGTTGCTTAACGAAACGCATAATGATAAGAACTAATTATTTTTCTTATAAATACAAAGCTTATATTTAAAAAGCGTCATATTGTTTCTAACTATTCTAGTGCAAAGATAATTCATATAAAATATTTGATTATTCGAAAAATTCTAACAGTCAGCGAAACATTGTGAAAGGAGAAGGTTTATTAAATACTTTAATAAACAAATTACCTTTTGAACTACATTTACCTGGTTATCAATACTGTGGGCCTGGAACGAAACTTCAAGAGCGTTTAGCTCGAAGGGATTCAGGAATATATTTGCTTGATCAGGCATGCAAACAGCATGATATATCTTATTCTAAATTCACAAATACATCTGACCGACACATAGCCGATAAGATTTTATCTGAAAAAGCGTGGCAACGAGTTAAATCCAAAGACGCTAGTATAGCTGAGCGGGCAAGTGCGATATTGGTTACCAACCTCATGAAGGCAAAAACAAAATTAGGTATGGGGTATTTTAAGAATGAAAATAAAAAGCCTAAGAAAAGAGAGAGAAATAAAAACGATAATAAGAAATCTAAAACGTTTAAAAAGAATAAAGAAATCTCCTTTAGAAGAGTAGTTCAAACTATTGGAAATAATCTCAAACGTAAAAAACCTGTCAATTTAGAAAAAGCAATTAAAATAGCAATATCATCTGCTAATAAAACAGTAAGAAAAAATTGTAATAACATTAAGACACCCAGAGTTATTTCTGTACCAAAAATTGGCGATGGAATTCCATTCCTTGTTCCTCTATTTGCTGGGCTTTCAGCTCTTGGAGCTTTGACGGGAGGTGCCGCAGGAGTAGCCAAAGCTGTCAACGGTATTAGTATTGCTAAAAAAGATCTGGAGGAGAAAAAACGTCATAATGAAAAAATGGAATCGATTGCAGTCGGACGCGGCTTATATCTAAAACCTTATAGAAAAGGCCTTGGACTTTATTTAAATCCTCAGACAAAAAACTTCTAAGTTCGCTACCCAATCGTGCATTAAATGAAATAGATTTAAAAAATTTTGCAAAGAATTTAATGCCAAATTTTAGAGGCGTTTTCATGCGTGATAATTTACCAAAGAGTGGACCTTTGAAAAACGAATGCGGGAT
The DNA here is from genome assembly GCA_963921185.1 of Dasysyrphus tricinctus. Lineage (NCBI taxonomy): Eukaryota > Metazoa > Arthropoda > Insecta > Diptera > Syrphidae > Dasysyrphus > Dasysyrphus tricinctus. Next base: position 38,078,178 of record OY992534.1, read on the forward strand.
TGTAAATCTTGATTCGTTAATTGGTCTTGGAACACACTGGGTAGCGTATAATAAAAAAGGTAATTATATTGAATATTTTGATAGCTTTGGAAATCTCCAACCTCCTATCGAAATTATCAATTATTTGGGGGAAAAAATTAGTTATAATTATACTAAATATCAAGATTATGACTCTATTAATTGTGGTCATTTATGTTTAAGATTTTTATATGATTGTTTTTTCAATAAATGAAGAGTTTTGTAAACAAAATATGTCATTGTCTTTTTTATCACCATGTCGATGACACTTACACTAACAGGGAGAACTTCCCTTCTGTCAGCCGAATATTTTCCACCTCTGAACTTAGATCAAAACTATGTTTGTGGGTTGATTGATTTTCAAACGTACAACTCTATACCGAATGTTGATGAGCGTAACAATATATTCGAGGTTGGGGAATATAAAATTGAAATCCCAACAGGCTCATACGAAATTGATGACATTGCAGCATTTATTTCCGATGAATTACGAAATTCTACTGTGGTTGTTAAAATACAAGCAAATAATAATACAATGGTATCTGAAGTCGAAAGCACTGAAAAAATATATTTCAACAGGGAAAGAACTATTGGAAAGTTACTGGGTTTTAGTAAACGTATTCTCGTCCAAGAAAAAAAACACATTTCGGATTTACCTGTTGATATCAACAAAGTAAACGTTATACGGATTGAGTGCAATATAATTTCTGGCTCTTATTTTAATAATACTCATATGCATACGATACACGAATTTTCACCAGAAACAGGAGCTGGGTATAAAATAATAGAAGCCCCAAAAAATGTCATCTATTTACCAGTGAATGTCAAACGAATAAGTAGTCTAACATTAAAACTCGTTGACCAAGACGGAGACTTGATAAATTTCAGAGGAGAAAGAATAACCGTGCGACTGCATTTAAAACCGAAATCAGAATAATGCTAATATATAATAATTATATAACAGTCTCCGAAGGTAACCATTTGATTAGTTCTGAAAGAACAGCAAAACTGTCAAGACCAAAATTATTGCCTGAAAACAAAGACTATCTTTTAACACTAGGATTCAAACTTAAATAAAAACAATATGAACGAAATATTAAATATAACCCATGGACCTAGCTATGATAATAGCATATCTAAGTTTGAGTATCATAGTTATTCACCATTTCTCCAGTCTTTCAATCCAAGTGATGAAATACGGATCCCCATACAGCAACAGGACTTGTGCATTTTACCCAGTGAAAGCTACATTTATATAGAAGGTACCCTAACAAGTGAAGATGGAACGGTGTCTTCTACCGGAAAACTATCTAATAATGCTATGGCATTTCTTTTTGAAGAAATACATTATGAACTCAACGGTGTGGAAATCGCTAATAATAAAAATGTTGGAATCACAACATCATTGAAAAATTATATATCTTTAACCGAGAATGAAAGCAAAAGGCTAGAAAATGCTTCATGGACTGGAAACACTACAATTTCCCCTCCAGCAGGAATTTTTAATTTTTGTATACCTTTAAAACTTCTGTTGGGATTTGCTGAAGACTATAAAAAGATTATAACAAATGCAAGACATGAATTAATTCTAATTCGTACTCGAACAAATGAAAACGCTTATTATTCTCAAGAAAATGAGGAATTAGAACTATCAATTTTTAAACTGCAATGGAGAGTTCCACACATTACTTTATCCGACTCAAATAAACTTATACTATTGAAACAAATGCAATCAAAACCAATTGAAATTCATTTTCGAAATTGGGAAATTTATGAATATCCAACACTACCAACCAACACTGATCATATATGGACTGTTAAAACTTCAACACAACTTGAGAAACCAAGGTATGTTATTATTGCTCTACAAACCCATAGAAGAAATCAAAGGGATAAAGATGCTAGCAAATTTGATCACTGTGATGTTAGCAATGTTAAACTGCATTTAAACTCTGAATCCTACCCCCGTGAAGATTTAAATCTTAGATTTAAACTAGATCGATATGCTATTCTTTATGAAATGTACACTAAATTTCAAGAATCATATTATCAGAAACCATCACTACCGCTTTTATCACGAAGAGACTTTAAGGATATCGCCCCAATGATAGTAATTGATTGTTCCCGCCAAAATGAATCAATTAAAACTGGACCTGTAGATGTAAAAATTGAACTTAAAACATCAACTTCAGTTCCAGCTTTAACAACTGCATATTGTCTTATACTTCATGATCGTATATTTCAGTATAACCCAGTAACTGGAGATGTTGTCAAACTTACTTAAATAGAATGCCATGGACTAAACTAATCATTAAGAGAAGTGAATTTGACGAGAACATATCTTCAACTTGAATACTTATATTGTTGACTTTCAAGGTTTCACAGGATTTAACAATTGTTTTATTTTGAAAGAAGCAGCTGTATTTCATCTCGGACATCATCATCATTTCATTGTTACTCCTCCATTTAATTTAAATCTATTGCCCATATCACTTAGAAGACAAACTCACTGGTTATATCAAAATTATCATACGGATTGACCTGGAATGGAGGGTTTATAAATTTTTCTCAAGTAAAGGAATTTTTTCGAAAAAAAATTCAAAATGGTGATGTTTACGTCAAAGGAACTGAAAAAGCGCAATGGATTAGAGAATTACTCAATAATGAAGATGTAAAAGTCAAAAACGTAGAAGATATTTGCAGCTGCCCTAATTTAAAAGAACTCAGAAGTCTTTATCCTAATGAAATGAAATGTCTGAGCCATGGAAAGTGTTGTGCACTTCAAAACGTGTATCTTTTAAGTAAGTTCTTAAGTGAATCAAAACTATTGTAATATATTCATATATTCTAAATAAAACAAAACTTTAGTATGTTATGTATGCTTCAAACATATATGTTTTTTATTTCATAAGTTGTAATAAATTCTTTTCAGTTTTAAAATTATTTTTTTTTAAACCCATAAGGCAGGGAACTATGATCTTCAAGAAAGCGGCGTTTATCTGCTTTTGCTTTGTAGGCCTTAACTTCTGGAATTGTGACTACTTGATGCTCTCGTGTTCTTCGAATATTATTTGATTTTATTTTGATGCTGCCACTGTCTGAGGAAGAAGAATTCAATACGGCGTCTTTAATAGAATCAAAATTAATTTTTTGCGATGATTCATAATTCAGGAAAATTCCTTTTACTTTGCAAACCACATGTTCTTGGTTATCTTTTGTACTGAACACTTTATATGCGTAATTTTTAGGCCCTCCACTTACAAATTCTATTATATAGCTTCCAATGCCATAGTTTTCTAGTTCATTTGTCATATCGCCAATAAATTGCCCCGTAGGTGGTTCAAATTCTCCTTGACGACTCACATATATAAAGGAATCAGTATCATAGTATAGAACTCTCTCATCTAATCTCTCCAGATAACTGTACAGTTTTAGTCGTGCTAACGTAGTTGTAAAGGCAGCAACACAAACATTTACTGTAGATAGAAAATCACATGCTTCTTCTTTCATTTCGAAATTGATTACAATGTTTTCTTCATTTACTGGAAGAATGTGTAACACTTCAATTGAAGGGTGTGTAAGCAATTGAAATAATGTTGCAGGTTCGTTTACAACGATGGCTTGAACTTGATTTTCACGTTGTCCAAATTTACCCCAAAACGAATTCAATATCAGTTTTGCTAGAGATCTCTTTCCTGGATTGTTACAAATTTTTGAAAACTCTAATTGAATGTTTTCTTTTTCACGGAAATCATCAATATATTTCTTCTTTTCTTGGTCAGAAGAACAATCACTTGGCCATCCTGATGCTTCTTGCTTCATTTTCAAAAATTTGTTCATCATAGAAGTAAAAAGGCCATCAGAATTCGTGGCTGGGTTATATTGTACTACATTATACTCCCATATCTCAAAAATAGAAAGTATATTGTAGCCTTTTTCAATTGCTTTAATAACCTCGTCAATAACCCATGTTCCAATCAATGCTCTTTGTTCATCAAAATGAGGGCACAAATGTTTCTGGTTCTTTTCATCACTGCAGCTTCTGCATAAAGAAAACATAAGCTTATTATTTTGTCTGATCGGTAAAACTGGATGAAGCAGGTTTTCTGGGGGAAGAATCTTGCATTTCACAAGTCCATTTATTCCTGCCAATTCCGATGTTGAAAAAGATGCAGCAACATTGACGTGAAGCTTAGGATGACCAATGGGGAATTTCCCATTTTTACATACCCAAGGGTATAGAGAACATACATCTATGTACTGAATTTTCTCACCTTCCTTGCATTTATAGTAGTTGAATGAATTCCCAGTTCGTCCACCGTAAAAAGCATCACGTGGATTCAAAGGAGAATTTTGAATCAGTTCATGTTCGTTGATATAATTTAAATCTATACTATTAAATGACTTAAGATGACGTTGAAACTCGCAAGACCACATTTCGATTACTTCAAAATTGAACTTTCTTAATCGTTCAGTTTTAGCTTTTGTTCTCTCATACCTCTGATTTAATGTGTCACTTTCGTTTTCATGCAGAGGATCATCACGTTTATGCTTCAAACATAGAGGGTGACCATGGTAGTAGCATCCGTGGAATTCAAAAACTTGTTTAGTCTCTTCACAATACCCATCAACCTTTACTCCATTGACAACCTCTTCTCTTCCTTTATATGCATGTTTGATATTAATTTTCCTTTTCTTCTCTTCCCAAATCAGCCACTTAATAGCTTCTGGTGATTGGTTATCAATGCATCTGTACCCCTTTTTTGGTATTAATCCTATAGTGTTTGGCTTGAGAAAGTTGCGCCTGAATAGTAGATTACATGCTGAAGCAATGGTTACCGCTTCTACAAATGGTTCTACTTCAGTTTGCTTAAGAAATAATTTTCTAAATTGTAAACAAGCTCCAGTCAAAATTTTAACATCACTCTTACAATATTCTTCCAGTTCATGTTGCATATTAAAATGATCATTTTCATGTTCCGAATACCATTTTAAGAAGGTGACGCGTTCTTCCGTTTTCATCGTATTTGCACTGTAATATTGTATTTCTGGCAATTTTCCAATGTATTTCTCATTTTCCTTAGTGTTGAACAGATACGGAAAATACCCCTTTTTCAAAACATGAGGTAGGTCGAATGCTTTTGGCAGTTTTGATAATGCCATGGGAAAGTAGTTTATTGAGTCAATAAACTTTACATTTCCTATTTGCATCAAAATTATTTTTGTGCCTCGCATGATTAGTTCAGGGTTTATTGTAGTCTTTTCAAGAATGTAGTTCAATATGAATTGATGATCGTATGCTTGACCATTGTGTGCTATCACAATAACTTTTTTAAATTTGCTTCGAACATCAAGTATGTGTTGAACAAATGTAGTTATAACGTCTCCTCCTTTCAGAACGTTCAGCGAAATTTTACAAACTTGACAAAAAACCAGATTCGGGTCATCATTTACACATTGGTCACATTTGTGTTGAAACACACACAAATTTGGTTCATGTTTTCTTACAGTATTTGTGGTCTCATCATCATTTTCTTCCTCATTATATTTCTTCTGTCCGATCACTTTTTCTTGTCGACTCTCAAGATCATAAAAAATATACAAAACCTCTTCCAGAATTGGTTTTCTCGTATCAGGAAGAATGTAACACATATGATCTTTGGGTACGTGTTGATTACAATTTTTGCAAAAGAATTCATCACAAATATGGTGTCGAGCACCTCCGTAGGATTTTAAACAAACAATGCATCTCTTTATTTGCTCACAAACAGATTGTTTTCCCAATGAGTTGCTCATTTTGTGATTGTCATAGCATGTTGAACTCTTAAAATTTCGATTGCAGTCGTTGCATAGAATCTGTTTAAACGTTTCAGGGCATATTGGTGAATTTTGGCATTGACTACAAAGTCTTACACATTTATTGTGCTTACTTTTCGTGTTGAATGGTAAATGGCAAATTTCACAATAGAAGCTACAACAAAATGCAGCAGTTAAGGAAGTTATAACATTATAATGGTTTTTATAATACAATAAATGTATTTTTTTCTCTTTAGTGCCATTTGGATTTGAAGCCCCATCATAAATTATTTTGCGACCTTTGGACCCGTATTCATAAACCATGATTTTGTAGTCTTTTAATTGATTTTGAAATGCTCTCAACTCAATTACTCCGCAGCCTTCTGATGGTATAACGATTCGGGTATCATCAAGAAGTTTCATGGTTCTCTGTGTTTGAATTTTGCCGGTGTCTTGTCTTATTTTTTTAAAATCATGTTCCTTGTCTGCATATGCCTTCGCCACAACTAAAGCCCGAGGTAGGCATAAGTTGTCTTTGTTTTTTATGGATATAATACCCTTTCGCTTAACACATTCTTCTTCGAAAGTGTTAAACATATTGGAAGGTTTTCTTGGGTTTCCTTCCCCAACTGGCATTTTTACGGAAGTAACAGACAAGCAGAAATCATCCGTACTTATTCCTTCCGAATTGCTTTGAAATATTTTGGCTATCATCTCCCACACATTATCAAAGCTTAACTCTGATAAATCTTTGAAGCTGATCCATCCGCTACCTCGTTCTTCCGCGAAATTCTTTCCGCAAAATGTTATACCCACTTTATCGGATGGGTTAAGACCTGTTATGCCAATTTTTATCATTTCATCTATGGCCATCTTAAACCATGAAGTTGGTTCTTCATTGATCGGGACCGGATTAATTTTAAATTCAATTTTTCGCCCTTTTAAATTGAAACGCTTTATAATAGTCTCAAGATCGCTTAAAACCTTGATTCGCTGAAATCAATTTAGAAAAAGAAAAACAGCTTTAAAGTATGTTCTTTGTTTTGTTTATTTATTATACATAAATATATTATAAATATATATAATTTTTATTTGAAAACATTTTTTTGAGAAGGTAATAAATTACCATCCTCATCAAAACAACAAAAAGGCTGATCGATTACCTCTTCAGGTTGAATCTTATTCTTTAGATGTTGTTTTTGTTGTTTTTGTACATGTTGTTGTTTTTGTTTTTGTAGATTATGTTGCTGTTGTTGTAGGTGTTGTGGTTGCTGCTGCTGCTGTAGTTGCTGTTGCTGCTGTAGCTGCTGTAGCTGCTGTTGCTGCTGCTGCTGTTGCTGCTGCTGCTGTTGCTGCTGTTGCTGCTGTTGCTGCTGTTGCTGCTGCTGCTGTTGCTGTTGCTGCTGTTGCTGGTCTTGCTGTTGATCTTTTGTTTGTTTGACATCTGCTTCATTTTTTAGATGAAAATCTATATGGAATGATAGCTCCCCATAAGGTTCTATAACCTCCAGGGAACATTGGTCCAACTCTCTAATGTCACCGTCGTCAAGCTGCGCATTGCAACGTTTCGGTAAAAAAACGTAGCAATGACCCAGCTCGACTTGTATTTGCTCACCAAAATTGGTGTAGCATCTCTTGGCCGCACTAATTTCATATTTTTTTTTTTAAACCAATTTGTTCAAACCGGCAATTGGTTTGCGGTCTATATTCCGGATATTCACCGATGATTTTATTTTTTTTAGAAAAGACATTATTTAAGGCGTTATATTTTTGATTGGAGAATTCAACTTATTGCAAGAGCAGATGATTTAAGACTGATGAAAAGTATTTTCCAATTTGAATCATAAATGCCATCACTTTAGGTGTATGATATGTAAGTAGGTATATATACATTACAATTCAGCATGTAATCAATTTGTAATTGTAATATGGGAAGGAATGGTTTGGTATAAGATGATGATGAGATGATCGATTTGAATCGATCGTCTGTGCTGATGCTCGTACATGAAGTTGGTTTGTTTATTATTTTTGTTTAATTGTTTTCGTTGCAATGACAAAGCAATGGTGTTAATGAAAAATTAAAATCTTTGTCTGCCATAGGAACGGAAGTCTTTAATGATTTCAATTTCGTTGGATATTAAAAATTATATGAAGACTCTTCATAATATGCTTGACAATTGTTTATAATATGAAGTAAAGTTGTTTAAAGTACCCATCACGGATATGAAATCTGGATGTACGAGATGAAGATGGGCATAACAATTTGTTTTTAGACACTTTTAAGATTATTACATTGAAATAAACTGAATTGAAAACTCTAAGAACTTTTGCTTTTATGGTCAGAGCTACAAAATGACGACCTTCTCTTTGATAAGAATCAAAAATTTTACAATTCTGACCCCAGAAAATATTTTGGTATCACCATTTTTATAAGAAAACTATATTTACTTATAAATGTTAATCTTAATGTAAACACTATTATAAATAAACTCATTTTGATAAGAAAATATTTTAACAAATCCAGTTACATATTTGGGAGGGTTTTCAAGGGCATACCACGAAGGGGGGTGGTTTATATGAACTAGAACTACATATAAAATGTATCCCTGTACATGAGTAATTAATTGAAAAAAGGTACTTGAAAGGAAAAAGAATCGAATTTTTGTGAAATGGCTTGGTTTTGCATCAGATCACAACTCCTGGATACCTTTTCCCAAGATAATATTAAATTGATTCTTATAATGAACAATGTAAACACTACAACAATCATTCATTCCAATCTGCCCCCCAAATAATAAATAACCAAATAACCCCAATGGTTAGGACAGCAAAATTATAAACCATACAAAAAAGAAATTAACCAAACAAAGCCCAATTCTATGACGACGACGACGAGGTCGACGACGACGCGTCTATACCTTCACGCCAAACAAAAATAAAAACAACGAAACACTCAGTTATGGAATCTCGGGAGAGATATCCTAAAAAAAACGCGAACGCCAACCCCCGAGGGGCTGGCCCAACCGTTCGACTTACTGATGAAATAATTTAACAACAATTTAAATTTAAGTATATTTATTCGAAGCAACCGTTATGTTCCAGTGTAAAACTACAACTAAACAACTAACTTAACTAAGGCTGAATAGCTTATGCCCGTGCAAGGGTTAATTGACGATACAGCATTTCCCAACTGTGGGAACAGCGGATGAGGATCATATTCATTCGTCGTGGCCTTCGGTAGTGCAAGTGCATTTACCTTTGTTCATGAAATTCACTGTCAGCATGAAATGCACTGTCAGCATTTGAAGTTCGACTCGTGGGAAATGCTTTGCGTTAACTACCCTCTCCTCAAAAATCTACGTCCCGTAGATCCTTGCTTTAAGATGAAATGTTAGGGGATGCTATTGCTGGTGGTGGTAGTTGTATCTTGGGTAAGTCAATTTTTTTATATATAGTACGCCATATCTTCAGGATTACGATCGCAAATATTAGAAGGATGGTCACATCAGTAGCCGTATATGTGTTCAGTTTATTCGTTAGACTGCTAAGGATTTTAATGTTGTTCACACTCATATTGTGGAGGTATTCGATGTCAATTTTATGCTCAATTGTTGTGGTGTTTGTGAGAACTGGTGGTAATGCTTGAAGTGAAGTAGCTGTAATACTGGCGTATGTCCTGTTATTAAGCTGAATCGTTTCGTTGTGCAGCTGAATCAGATATGTGCCAGAAAGTTCCTTGGGGATCCCTTTGCTGGTTAACTTCCCATTGAAGTTTGTAACGAATATTGTATCCTCTTTGATGAGTTCTACTACCATAGCTGTGTTGGAACGTATCGTACAACTAGCATGTCCTCCTTTTAATAACCGCACAATGCACCCATCTTCGTCGAGCTTTTCTAGAGAGCTCTCATTGCAAACTGTCATATTTCCTATGTTTAGGCAATTAGATATTACTCCATAGGTTTCTTCATGGTTCACCAAAATTTTGGAGAAAGGAAGGTCTACCTGTTTTCCTTCGATAATTGATGCTCTGGTCAATAGGTGGTTATATTCGGTCCCGCTAACCTTTGGCATTGAAAGGACATACAGCAGTATGGAATCATTGGTGAAAACTGATGGCTTGCCAAATTGTAATGCTTCTATTATGTTTGCATACGGTAAGGTTTCAATTTCGTTGATGACCCTGTTGATTTCTTCTTGGTCTAGGAGATTAGTGTTCACTATTCCACTTTTTGCCAATTGGCACGCACGAATGATCTCATTTACTTCTTCTTTGATGACCAAAAGTTCATCTATGATACTCTGCTCTTGCATGGCCCTGCTGGACGAAGCTACTTGATTGGCAGTGCTGTTGATAACCCAATTTATCTTTTGTGTGATGTCCTCAGTTATTCTCAGGACACGCTCATTTATTTTGTACTGCTGGTTGTTGTTGGAAACGATATCTTCTTCGTTTTTCAGCACCTTGTCCCAGTCTGCAGCGTCAGGGTTGCCTGCCAGCCATTTCCATGCGGACCCGATCCAGTTGATTGATCTTTGTCTTCTATGGGCCTTTCCTTTCAGTGAATCGAGACGTTCATGAAGTTGTGTAAGATGATGACGTGCGACAATTTTCCTCTCAGACTGCGCGATCTGCACTTCCACGATTTCTGTCATTTTGTCCATTAGTTCATCAAGTTTGTCCAAGCGAATGATGTGTATCAGGTTGAAATGTCCATCGATGATCCATCCTTGTCCTTCCTTAATTGTAACCATAGGGGACATGTATTCAAAAATACTGAACCCTTGCACGGCCGTTATTAATAATAAACTGTTTAATATATAAAATTAATGAAAAGAAATATATATATATGTATTAGTTGTGAAGTTTAAAAAATGAAATTACATTCTAATTAAAATTTTCTTATGTCTCAGTATATGCAATATTAAGTACATATTTTTATAAATTAGCTTATAAATTGACAGATTTATATTCCAGTTAATAACTAATGGTGCAGAAATTACAACATAGGATTTTTCTCTTTTTTTTTTTTTTAATACAAATCAAACTATATTAAATCTTTTTATTATTTTAATATTATTTCTGCTTACATATGTTATATTTAATCTTACTACTTTTTTCCAAGTGAGAATATTTAAATTTATTTAATAAGTGCTATGTTTAGTGCCTTGCGTACTTAGTGAAAAGTATTATGTTTGGTGCTTTGTGTGCTTAGTGAAAAGTTTAATTAACAAGTGCTTTACTAGGTGCAACTAGGTGCAATTGCCATTCTTCCTCTTTTTTTTTATTTTTTTTTTTTTATTTTTATGCTCTCCGATGAGGAATTGAACCCCAGTCTCCCGCATAATAGCAGGTGTACTAACCACTATACTATCGAGGAGCGCTTAACTTAAGTTTTTGATATGGGTCTTATGAATTTTTCTGCCCGTATTCGTTGTTACTGTTACACGGTTATTTTTTTCGACAATGTCCTTTTTAAACAAAGGCTTATTTTTGGCTTTGATGCCTTTTGAAGCCGTATAAATCACATCACCTTTCTTATACTGTCTTGGGGATGTTCTATGTTTGTTTCTGTGCTTATTGTTTTCTCTTTGTTTTCGCTTGATTTCCGATCTAAGATCGTGATTTATCTTTCTTCGGAAATCGGTTAATTTTTGATAATTGATTCTTTCGGATCTGTCGAAGAAAATGTCTGCTGGCTTTCGCTTTGTTACGGAATGAATGGTGTTATTGTACCTGTCAACTGCAATGTTCAGTAGCTCCTTTAAGCGCAAATCCTTATATTCTACCTTAAGGCAACGGTAGATTTCCAGAATTGTGGAATGAAATCGTTCCACCTGCCCATTTACTTCGGATCGATGTACTGGGGTGCGATACAATTGTATATCCAACAGACTGATAAAGTTTGTTATGATTGGGCTCATGAAGCTACATTCATTGTCTGTGACAAGTACCTTTGGAACGGTAAAATAGTGGAGAATTTTGATTATCTTATCTCTGAGATGCAGAACGGACCTGTTTTTAATGTGGAAAAGTTTTGCAAATTTGGAAAATTTATCCAGGCAGCTAATGAATTTTTCGTTCTGCACCTCTATTATATCGAGGTGAAGTATTTCGCAGGGATAACTAGGAACTGGGGTAGATTGGAATTCGGGGCGAATGGGATGCCTATCGTATTTATTGGAATGACAAATTTCACAGGTGGTGGCATATTTCCTAATTTTTGCCATCATTCGTGGGAAATAGAATTTTTCGAGGATCTGTTCTTTATTTTCTCTTGGGGCTCGGTGAGCTCTTCTATGTTCCTCCTCTATGATGGAGAATTTCCGATCCTCGATAGTGACGTCTTCCACAAGTCTTTGTGTAATCCTTATTTTGTATTTAACAAAATTTTCAAGGTATACACTCTGAAGCAACCCAAGATATGCCTCTGGAATTTTAATTCCATTGATTACATTAGGGTTTAATTTTTGACGGAGAACCTCTTTGAGTTTGGCCTGGTCCAAGCTCCTCGCGGAGATGACGTGTCGAAGGAAGCCAGGATGAGGTTCGTAGTTGGCATCACAAACACTTTTAGCATCACACATGTCCTTATTAACTCTAAAAACCAATTGGTTCCTGAAGACATTAAGAGGAGCTTCCACGTGTGGTATTAGGTCGCTGTTATCTTGATCAGCACTGTGCATAGTTCCAGACTCACTATCATCTGGGGATTGTTCACAAAGTCCTTCATCAGCAGTAGCTGTTTGTATGTTGTCTGTGTAGTTTTCGTCAGCAGATGCTGTTTGTGTAAGTCCTGTTTCAGTTCGTGCTTCGGTTGCCGTTTCTGTTGTGGAACCACATAGAGAACATAGAGAGGGTGCGGTTTCTGTCGTAGAATCATTACAAGCCAAACGAGACTCAGATTGTGTGTTTCTCATATTTCCACTTGAAACAGGTTCATTTACGGAGTCCTGCAAGTGGTTTACCTGAGTTCTGAGTCTTGAAAGAGCATCAGCCACGTAATTCGATTTACCAGGTTTGTAAACCAATTCGTAGTTATACTCTTCTATCCTGGCTTTCCATCTCTTCAGCTTTGCGTTATAATTTCTATTTCCCAAAGCAAAGGTAAGGGGCTGATGGTCTGTTAGAATTTTAATCTTTTTGGCTCCGTAAAGGTATGACCGAAGGTTGTCAAGAGCCCAGACGATGGCCAGCATTTCCTTCTCATTTGTAGCAAAACCCTCTTCACTTTTGCTCAATGACCTAGAAATAAACGCAATTGGCCTGTCTTTCCCGTCTATATCTTGGGATAGAACAGCACCGATCGCATAATTAGATGCATCCGTTGTTAAGATGAAAGGCTTTTCAAAATTGGGGAAAGCTAAAACTTCAGAAGATGTCAACAAAATCTTTAAGTCATTGAAGGCTCTCAGCTCAACATCGCCCAATCTGATAGGAACACGCTTGGATTGATTGGCTCTTATTTGCGCGTTTTCCCCCCTCGTAAGATTTGTTAAGGGTTTAGCAACCTTGGCATAGTCGCGGATAAATTTTCTATAGTATGAAGTTAAACCAAGGAATGATTTAAGTTCCTTCAGGTTTTGTGGTGGTTCTAAGTTCTGGATTGCAACAACTTTTTTTGAATCAGGCCGGATACCCTCAGGTGAAACGATATACCCTAGAAATTCCACCTGCTCCTGCATAAAATGAGTTTTTTCGAGATTGACCCTTAAACCTGCCTCACCAAGTCGGGTTAGCACCGCATCCAAGTTATTAAGATGATCGTCTTGTCCCTTACCAAAGACTATTATGTCATCAATATACACATAACATGTCTTTCCAATGAAAGGCTTCAGAACATCGTCGATCATCCTCTGAAAAATCGCGGGTGCATTCTTGAGTCCAAAGGGTAATCTCAAGAATTCGAATTTCCCGTTCATGGTGGAAAATGCGGTTTTTGGGATGTCTGATGGTTAACAGCCGCATAAAATTCATCAACTCTACTTCCCTTTTGAGTGAGTTGATTCAGCTGGTGTTCTAGAGTTCGCATGTCCCTTTTATCTGCATAGTGCAGAGAGAGACATTGCTTCAACTCATTCCAGCTTCCATCAAAAATGTTATATGACACCAAAGCACCATCAGCCGAGCCCCTAACCTGACCACGAATGTGTTGAAGTATTGCTCGGTAGATAGGCTTGTTTTTAACTATTTCGAAGTCCTTTAATATTCCCTCCACAGCATGTATCCACGATACATACTGGGTAGGATCTCCATTAAACACTTGGAGCTCCTTCACACAATCGGGTAGGCGACTGATCTCTTTTAGTTCAGCCTCACTTTGCGGAGGATGAAGTTGAACCGAGGGGGTTTGAATCCCATCAGGTTGTAAAGGGTTTTGTGGTCTCGCCTCGATCGAAAGCAGGCGAGACTCCAACTGTCTTATAAGGGTTTCATTGACAGTTGAAGGTGGGTTTGCTACCCTCCTCTCGATTGATTCTACCCTTGCTCCAAATTCTCTCAATTGGACTAGGATATTATTAACTGCCCCGTTGAGTTGGGTGACAGATTCGTTTAACTGCTCCATTATATCTTTCTTATTTTCCGAAGTATTTCTGTACTTTGTATTCTTTTATAAAATCTTCTACAAGAGCTAATATAATTCAAAAAGGCAATGTAATCTTATTAATCTCTTACCAAAAAATTCTCGCAAGTTTTTTGTTTAATATTTTTGATATATATTTTTATATATTTTTTTTTATATTTTTTTTTTATATTTTTTATATATATTAAAAAGCACTTGCACTTTTGGAAATTGGTACTAATTTACTTCTAAATTATTTCTTATTATTATTTTTTATACACAATCTCTTTTTATTTTATTTTTTTTGATAAATTTTTGGTTTTTCCTTTTTTTAAATTTTTTTCTATATAATAGGAAAGCACCAGCACTTTTGGAAATAATAGTTCTTTTCACTTTTTCTCACTTTTCATACGCAATCTTCTTTATTTTATTTTTTAGATATTTTTAAATATTTTTTGATAATTTTTTTTTTTTTAACATTAAAAAAAAAGGCACCAGCACTTTTTTGCAATTCAATATTTCTTCATGTATTTTTTCTCTACTTAATCTTAGCGTCACTCACACTATTTTCATTTTTTGTTTTTTTTCTTTTCTATTCTTTTTTTTATCTTCTTCGCGTTCTTCGTTATTATCTGTAATTAAGAAAAAAAAAATAATTAACCGAACCGAAGAAGCTAGAGAACCGGTATTCTCGGGGCCTGCCGTGTTAATCCCGTTTAGTTTAACTTAATAAACCTACTAATGGCACGCACAACTCCACCGTCGCATCCTTTAGCCGTGTAGGATATTTGCATGTTCCCATGGGTATGCAAAAGTTTAGAGCTCAAGATACCAAAATGGTCAACTGTGTTCTCATGGGTACAGTGACGTTCACTCAGAGAGAGCGTATTGGCCTTGGCACAGATCCTTTGGCGAAAAGGATACGATTGTGTACCGGTCCCTGCTCGGGCGCCAGTTATGGAATCTCGGGAGAGATATCCTAAAAAAAACGCGAACGCCAACCCCCGAGGGGCTGGCCCAACCGTTCGACTTACTGATGAAATAATTTAACAACAATTTAAATTTAAGTATATTTATTCGAAGCAACCGTTATGTTCCAGTATTTATTCGAAGCAACCGTTATGTTCCAGTGTAAAACTACAACTAAACAACTAACTTAACTAAGGCTGAATAGCTTATGCCCGTGCAAGGGTTAATTGACGATACAGCATTTCCCAACTGTGGGAACAGCGGATGAGGATCATATTCATTCGTCGTGGCCTTCGGTAGTGCAAGTGCATTTACCTTTGTTCATGAAATTCACTGTCAGCATGAAATGCACTGTCAGCATTTGAAGTTCGACTCGTGGGAAATGCTTTGCGTTAACTACTGCAATGAATACCAAAAAACAAACAAATTAAAAACACCATGATAAACCAATACGATGGCGGCATCCGGCATCGCAACCATAAACTGCTGGCTTCCAATATGTACTTACATAATATAACACATTCGAAGAAGAGTGCGTTAAGCGTAAGGGAATAATATTCATTAAAAATAAAAACGAATTATGCCTACTTCGTGCTTTGGTTGTGGCGAACGCATATAGATCCCCCCAATCACTAATCCATAATTTTTGTATATAAAATAAAATTCTTTGCCGAAGACGACGACGATGACGACGAAGACGACGACGACGACGACGACGACGACGACGACGACGACGACGACGACGACGACGACGACGGACGACGACGACGACGACGACGACGACGACAACGACGACGACGACGACGACGACGACGACGACGACGACGACGACGACGACGACGACGACGACGACGACGACGACGACGACGACGACGACGACGACGACGACGACGACGACGACGACGACGGACGACGACGACGACGACGACGACGACGACAACGACGACGACGACGACGACGACGACGACGACAACGACGACGACGACGACGACGACGACGACGACGACGACGACGACGACGACGACGACGACGACGACGACGACGACGACGACGACGACGACGACGACGACGACGACGACGACGACGACGACGACGACGACGACGACGACGACGACGACGACGACGACGACGACGACGACGACGACGACGACGACGACGACGACGACGACGACGACGACGACGACGACGACGACGACGACGACGACGACGACGACGACGACGACGACGACGACGACGACGACGACGACGACGACGACGACAACGACGACGACGCATCTATACTTTCACATCAAACAAAAAGAAAAAACAAACAAAACTACAATGCATCACAAAAACACCATGTGATAAGTAAATACGATGGCGGTATTCCAAACAAGCTGCCGGCGGCGGTGGCGCCTGTGATGACGACCACCACCACCACCTCCACCACCACCCCATACCACAAACCTTATCATCTTTGTCATTCAAATGACTTCTCACTCGCACAAACATGCCCTCTCACTCGCACACAAAATTCCCATGCCATACTGCACTTATTCCTACTGAGCTTTTTTCTTAATAATCACGAAAGAGTGAGTTTCAAACAATAAAAACTCACTTTAACTAACTATAACTTTTTTTTTTATTTGTTTAAACAAATAAGTTTTTTTATAATACAATAGCTAATCTTATTATAAATAAATCCATGTTTTATTTTTTTCTGTGCGACATACTGCAGCCGAGATATTCACAACGAAAAAATGGCAAAAAACACATTTTTACCAATAACTTTGGTAAAAAAAGTTGTCAGGTGGTGCAAATTTGGATTTAAGCTTTTTAAATGAGCCTCTAGCGATCCGTGAAAAAAAATCAGACAGTGCCTCTGCGCGCAAGGCCAGGCCCTTTTTCACGACGTGATGACTGGACTATTGTTATAATTAACTCTTTTTTTCTAATTTTTTATAGTAAAAATCTAGACGATAACACTTAATTATATAATCATAACTGAATAATTTAATATTACAATTATTAAAAGGCACTTTTTGACAGAAAAACTCTTCTAAATTTTGAAGTAAAAATCAGTTAATTTTAAAAAATAGTTTTTTTTAGTACAATAATATGCCTAAAAGTTGTCCATTAGTCACAAACTCAATTATTAATTACAAAGTTTTATAAACCAAAGTATCTGATGAAAGTGAAAAAACGGTCTTATATATGCAAACAAAAGGTTATCGCATTACTGGTTTTGTTTAGTTCGGAACACTCTTAATATGCAATCAATTGAAGACCAAAGATTGGCTTGTCTTTATTAAAGACAAAAACACTGTTGAATAATATGTTTTTAGCCTTTTTCTTAAAAAAATGTTTGTTACTTTTTACACAAATCTTATCAATTTTGAACAAGTGTGTAGAATAAAATGATACCAATGCCCATATCATTTTTTGTTCTCAAAATATCTGAGACGAAGAACGATTCAACAACTTTTGGTAAAGTTTCTTGTAGTTTTTCTCGCTTTAAAAAAAATTGTTTATTTAATATTTTTACAAATTTTACTGTTTCTTAACTATAAAGTTTATGGAACAAAATTACACGGAAGCCATTATCATTGTTTGTTCTCAAGATATTTGAGCCGAAAAAACTTTTTTCAAAAATTTTCCACAATTTTTTTTTTATTAAAAAACAAAACTCTAAATTGATCTGTTTTTATATATATTTACCAATTCCTTAATAGGCACTTCAAAATGCGTAGAATAAAATTAGCCCGAAGTCGATAACATCATTTTGTTCTCGAGATAGAAGAAAACTAATGAAATTTAACGAGTTTTTTTTTTAAATTGCTATGGTCTTTGGTTTTTTTAAAACTGCTTATTGAATTTGTTTGAAAGTCCTTTCTGCATGTGCCAACACTAGTATCTACAAAATAAAATTCATCCGAAGTCGATATCTTATTAGTTCTTGAGGTATGGTGAACAAAAAAAATTGAAGGAACGTACGAACGCACAAAAAATATTCCATCTTTAAAAAACACTTAATTTGAATACGCCACTGACTTCTTCAGCGCCTGTGGAAAGGCTGTTCTCTTTCGCTGGTTTGTTCGATTTTCCGAGGCATCATGAACTCACCTACCAACATTTTCAAAAATTAGTTTTGTTAAAAGCTAGCTCAACTTTTCTAAAAAAATTAATCAAAAATAATTAATGAAGACTAAATGCGACAATAAGACTAATATTTCTTTTTTTTCCCGAATTCGTCGAATAATAATTACATTCCTATCCTTAAAATTATAAAAAAAGACTTAAATTAGGTAGTTTCAATCAACAAACTGATCCAGTAAACCAAAGTACTTGAAAGTACTTGAAAGTACTTGAGAGTACTTGAAATTACTTGAAAGTACTGCTCAGGTACTTGAAAGTACTTCTCAAGTACTTTGGTACTTAAGTACCTGGTACTTGGTCCTTGCACCCAAATACTGGTACTTGTCCTTTTTCAAGTACCAGTACCCGAATACTGAAGTACAAGTACAAGTACAAGTACCGGTACTGGTACTGTACTGGTATGGTACTGGTACTGGTACTGGTACTGGTACTGGTACTGGTACTGGTACTGGTACTGGTACTGGTACTGGTACTGGTACTGGTACTGGTACTGGTACTGGTACTGGTACTGGTACTGGTACTGGTACTGGTACTGGTACTGGTACTGGTACTGGTACTGGTACTGGTACTGGTACTGGTACTGGTACTGGTACTGGTACTGGTACTGGTACTGGTACTGGTACTGGTACTGGTACTGGTACTGGTACTGGTACTGGTACTGGTACTGGTACTGGTACTGGTACTGGTACTGGTACTGGTACTGGTACTGGTACTGGTACTGGTACTGGTACTGGTACTGGTACTGGTACTGGTACTGGTACTGGTACTGGTACTGGTACTGGTACTGGTACTGGTACTGGTACTGGTACTGGTACTGGTACTGTACTGGTACTGGTACTGGTACTGGTACTGGTACTGGTACTGGTACTGGTACTGGTACTGGTACTGGTACTGGTACTGGTACTGGTACTGGTACTGGTACTGGTACTGGTACTGGTACTGGTACTGGTACTGGTACTGGTACTGGTACTGGTACTGGTACTGGTACTGGTACTGGTACTGGTACTGGTACTGGTACTGGTACTGGTACTGGTACTGGTACTGGTACTGGTACTGGTACTGGTACTGGTACTGGTACTGGTACTGGTACTGGTACTGGTACTGGTACTGGTACTGGTACTGGTACTGGTACTGGTACTGGTACTGGTACTGGTACTGGTACTGGTACTGGTACTGGTACTGGTACTGGTACTGGTACTGGTACTGGTACTGGTACTGGTACTGGTACTGGTACTGGTACTGGTACTGGTACTGGTACTGGTACTGGTACTGGTACTGGTACTGGTACTGGTACTGGTACTGGTACTGGTACTGGTACTGGTACTGGTACTGGTACTGGTACTGGTACTGGTACTGGTACTGGTACTGGTACTGGTACTGGTACTGGTACTGGTACTGGTACTGGTACTGGTACTGGTACTGGTACTGGTACTGGTACTGGTACTGGTACTGGTACTGGTACTGGTACTGGTACTGGTACTGGTACTGGTACTGGTACTGGTACTGGTACTGGTACTGGTACTGGTACTGGTACTGGTACTGGTACTGGTACTGGTACTGGTACTGGTACTGGTACTGGTACTGGTACTGGTACTGGTACTGGTACTGGTACTGGTACTGGTACTGGTACTGGTACTGTACTGGTACTGGTACTGGTACTGGTACCGGTACTGGTACTGGTACTGGTACTGGTACTGGTACTGGTACTGGTACTGGTACTGGTACTGGTACTGGTACTGGTACTGGTACTGGTACTGGTACTGGTACTGGTACTGGTACTGGTACTGGTACTGGTACTGGTACTGGTACTGAGGTACTTGAAATTTTACAGCTCTGTTATATGTTAGTCACCACCGTTTTTTCACTTTTTTTGAGGTTATGTAACCACGCTTTATATTTTTGATTCAACAAAAATTTGTAAAGATTCCTGAAAGTATTATTTTTCTTCTTCCAAATTCAATTCAAACCTTTCCAATACATAAATAGATAATCTTGTTTAGATTTATGTGTTAAACATATCAAACCGCATTTCGCCCTTCTTATTAATTTATGCCGGAGGGTGAAGGCTAACTAAGGAATTCTCAAATGCTAAACCAGATGTTGGAAAGATTTGAACTTAATTGTGAAGAAGATTAGTACTTTCAGAAGTTTTTGAAAATTCTCTTAAGAAAATTTACAGCTCGTTGGATATGTAACCTCAAAAATAACGAACAAATCACGTTTTTTTTAGTTTTTTAACGGACAATCTCAAAAACCAGAGCTGATAGCGGAAAAGGGATGATGGATTTGGATTCAGTACAAAAAGTTATCTTTTGAACGAGACTTACCTGCCCGTGTCTAAGATCGTGTAAATCTGTGTTATTATTGATTCCGCCAAAAAAGTATTCGCCAAAATATGGGGCGTCAGTTAAGCCATCTCTTATAATCCCTAACTGTGTCTGAACACAATCGGTCAATTATAAGAGTGCTATTATTGTTGAATGTGTCAACCAATTTGTGCATTGCGTCGATAAAAATGTAAATATGTTATGAAGTAATTTTAGCTTTTTTTCGTTAGTTATTGAGGTACCAATACTTATAAGACCAGGGCGCCAAATCTTTAAATCAATGAATTGTTTTACAGTTTAAATATACTAAATGAAGCATGAAGCATGAAGCTACCTTACGCCGCCGTTTATATCACCACGATACTTTGGATTCTTTTTTGAATACTGACTTTAACAAACAAAGTGTCTCACTGTTGGGTAATCTCCCCTACATGATTATTTTACGAATAAAAAGACAGAAAGGGTATTCATGCAACGTCGTAAGTTTACAAATTGTGTAAAATGATAAGTTTAAACAAAAGTTTGCATGAACGACCTTTTTTCAGCTGTTCGTTAAACGTCAAATATTTGGGCGCGTTCGGCTTGGGTCGAGGAGTTGGTTTTACGGATAATGCATTATGGTCTGTTTATTTGCATGTGCGTGTACAAATATATATTTGTGATACGTGTAGTAAGTACTCCTGTTAATTCAATTATATTTGTTTTGCATTGAAATAAATTGAAATAGTCGCCTTGTAAGGTAGAAATATATTAGTCGCAAGCTCACGGCAGTGGTCGGATGAAAATCAGCGAATACAAACAAATCATATGTCACGCCCATAATGTACTTTTCCTCATTTTCGTTAACTTTTGCTTTCGGAAGTAATTAGAGCGCCCCCGAGTACACTTTACGGAAGTGAAACTGAAATTTATTGAAGTGAATTATGGCTAAGTTCTGATTTTGACAGTTCAGAAAGATACTTTGCATTGGCTTATGACATCTGTTTCTAACAGCTTCCGACTATTCAGAATCTTCCAAACCAGTGCGAATCATTCGTTGACCACAACAAAAACATTAATAACAACACGTTGTTGTAAATGAAAACAACACGTTCGTCGTCGTCAACGAAAGATTCGCATTGGTTTGGGTGAGAATTTATAGTTCTACCTTAATAATTTACGAAAAGTAGCTTTCCTAAAGGCTCTCCCAAACCAACACGAAATTAAAGTGAATGATCTCAATACTAAAAACTGTCTTTGTGAATGCTTCGCTATAATTTCGCGTTGGTTGGGCAGAGCCTCTAATCGTTAAGTAAATGTAGACCTTCTAATTATTTTTTTTTTTGTGTAAACTACGTTTTAATTCACAACTTTTATCACCAACTAATTGCAATGCAATAATTACAGAGCACAATTAGAGCTTTTTTAGTTCTCCGAGATATCATTTATACCCGAGAGCCACAACTATTCTCATCTCAAGCCCCAAATAAACCTTGCATTATCATTCATTCGGAGCCAACTCCCATCGACCAGTCATCCAACCAAAAGAACCATGAAATAAAACACCAATAGAACAATGCTTCACTTATGCACGCCACAATGACTCAAGCCATATGCGCACCTCTATTGTAACGAATGCAGAAATGTAAACACAACTGCACTACAATAGAGTATGTCAAGTGCAATGTGTAACACGAAACCTCCGAACTGCGATCGATGATGACACACCCAGAAGTACTTGAGTGGGTCACCATACGATCGGCATAATGGTTTAAGCATGTTCTACGTAACGATAAATAAAGAATTATGACCACGGTGTGTGGCCTGGTGGACTGAATTGAAGTGACATGGTTCTGGGGATGGTAAGTGACCTGGTTTTGGTATGGTTTTGGTGATGGTAAGTCATTACTTATGAAAAATAATAAATAGAGAACCAAATGGGAAGAAGGGCAGAGTTGATTTTAGGATACTAGAAGATAAGGTCGCAGCCCTGCTATAGACAGCGGGCCTTACTCTTTAAAAATAAAACGAAGAAATAAAGATACAAATACAAAATACTTCAAACTTAATTTTATTTAAAAATCTCACATTAACTCTCCGTTCCTGCTCTTCCCGTATGAAAAACGGAAGCACGGCTAGCGAACGTAACATTCGGTGGCAGCGGTGGGATAAATGTAACGTTCGCTAGCCGTGCTTCCGTTTTCCGTACGACCAAGCTCCAGTCCCTGGAACTCACCCTTGCTACTCGTTCCAAAGAAACCTGGAAGTGATGGAAGCAAACGTTGGAGGGTAGTTGTAGATTTCAGGAAACTGAACGACTTAACAGTTGGCGATGCATATACCCATTACCAAATATTAGTGACATATTCGATCAATTGGGTAGAGCTAAATATTTCAGTACTTTGGATTTGGCTAAAGGATTTCACCAAATCTTGATGGACAAGAAAGATCGATGCAAGACTGCATTTAGCACTCCCTTTGGCCATTTTGAGTATAATCGGATGCCATTTGGTTTTAAAAATGCTCCTGCAACCTTTCAACGCTTGATGAACAATGTTCTCACAGGCTTGCAAGGGTTCGATTGCTTTGAATATATGGACGACATAGTTCTATATGGGTATGACCTTAAAGATCATAACTCCAAGCTAAGGAAAGTTCTAAATCAATTAAGCAAACATAACCTAAAACTTCAACCGGAGAAGTACAATTTTCTTAAGCCCGAACTCTTGTATCTGGGACATCTTATTTCTGAAGATGGACTAAAACCAGATCCAGAAAAAATTAAAGCCGTCAGAACATATCCTACACCTAAAAATGCTAAGGGTATAAAATCTTTTCTAGGTTTCGTTGGCTATTATAGAAAGTTTATAGAAAACTTTTCTACGATAGCAAAACCTCTTACGAAGCTGTTAAAGAAAAATTGTGTTTTAAGTGGGATGCCTTCTGCGATGAAGCTTTCAGAGATCTGAAAAACAAACTAATAAATCCTCCAGTTTTAGCCTACCCCAATTTCAAAGAAGAATTTATTGTGACCACAGATGCTAGCGATGTCGGAATAGGAGCTATTTTGTCACAAGGCTCCATCGGACAAGACAAACCGATATCTTTTGCAAGTAGAACGTTGAATGATACGGAAATCAAATATAACACTACAGAAAAAGAATTACTCGCTATCGTTTATGGTATACAACAATTTCGTCCCTACCTTTACGGTAGACCATTTATTATTTGTACTGATCACAAACCTCTACAATGGTTATTTTCCCGTACAGATCCTATGTCCAGACTAGCAAGATGGAAAATCTTACTATCTGAGTATGAATACACAATTAAACATAAACCAGGAAAAATAAATCTAAACGCAGATGCTTTGAGTCGAAACATAAGTGAATCGGTAGAAAATAAAGGAAATAAAATCGATACCTTCCCGTAAGAATGTATTAAGCGACATTCCAAAAATTTTAAAGGCATTGACAAAAACCTCTGGTCCAGTTATTTATTTATGTATTTAAAAAAATAAAAAGATTCGGGACGGGAATTTCAACTCAAAATGCTTCGAAAAATCTTTTAACTACAACAAAATACCCAAATAAATAATTGAATAAGAGGTATTTTAAAAATTTAATTTAAAATTTTTAAAATGTCGCTTAATACATTCTTACGGGAAGGTATCGAAATAATGGTTGTAACTCGAGGTCAAAAACAAAGACTCAATGAAGATAACAATCAAAGTAAAACAAATACAGCACCTATAAGTGACTCCAGATCCAAATCCAATATAATTGAAAAATTCGAATCAATATATATAAATAAGAATTCAAACCGCAAAATCATAACTTTACCCTTAATAGACTTAACAGATGAGCAATCTCTAGCAAAAAGGAAAGAAAATTTTACAAAACCCCCTGTAGGCAAAATCAATGTATATAATTCTTTAATTGTCGTTACGTTACCCTTACCGTTCCGAACGACGAAGGACGAAGAGATAACCGAAAAAGGTCTCCAAACAATTAAAGAACTAATTAAAGACGAAAAAACTATTTCTTTTTCACTACCTATCCCAGATAACCAAGTTAAACATACCTTCAAAAATATACTGAATAAAGTTTTCGGGGATATGACATTAGACATATACCTACACATAGACGAAAGGATTTCCTTGAATGATCCGGAGGCAATTTCAAAGATTCTGACAGAATACCATGATTCCCCATTCGGAGGACACCAAGGTGTTTCACGAATGTATAACCGACTGAAAGCGAAATACTTCTGGCCAAACATGAAAGCTGATGTACATAAGCATGTGAGCGTATGCAAATCCTGTCAACGGAATAAAAGTAGAAGAAACCCACCAGTCTCCTCGGAGGCGTGGGTTCGTATCCCACCGCTGCCACCAAAATGTTACGTTCGCTAGCCGTGCTTCCGTTTTTCATACGGGAAGAGCAGGAACGGAGAGATAATGTGAGATTTTTAAATAAAAGTAAGTTTGAAGTATTTTGTATTTGTATCTTTATTTTTTCGTTTTATTTTTAAAGAGTAAGGCCCGCTGTCTATAGCAGGGCTGCGACCTTATCTTCTAGTATCCTAAAATCAACTCTGCCCTTCTTCCCATTTGGTTCTCTATTTATTATTTTTCATAAGTAATGACTTACCATCACCAAAACCATACCAAAACCAGGGGTGGAATCGGCTAAGGTGATTTGTGATAGCTGACAGTCACAACACAATAGCAAAACTATGTTAATGTGACTATCAACTATCACAAATCACCTTAGCCGATTCCACCCCAGGTCACTTACCATCCCCAGAACCATGTCACTTCAATTCAGTCCACCAGGCCACACACCGTGGTCATAATTCTTCATTTCTCGTTACGTAGAACATGCTTAAACCATTATGCCGATCGTATGGTGACCCACTCAAGTACTTCTGGGTGTGTCATCATCGATCGCAGTTCGGAGGTTTCGTGTTACACATTGCACTTGACATACTCTATTGTAGTGCAGTTGTTTGTTTACATTTCTGGATTCGTTACAATAGAGGTGCGCATATGGCTTGAGTCATTGTGGCGTGCATAAGTGAAGCATTGTTCTATAATAAGAACGAAATGGAAATTATGCTTGGTTGGTGTTTTATTTCATGGTTCTTTTGGTTGGATGACTGGTCGATGGGAGTTGGCTCCGAATGAATAATAATGCAAGGTTTATTTGGGGTTTGAGATGAGAATAGTTGTGGCTCTCGGGTCACAACACATGTTTCTAAACATGCTTAGTTCTAAAAGTCACAAACACGTCTAATTCAATCTCTAAAAATCACAATGACGTTTGGATAAGTTTAACCAAATATTTGGTTAATTTTCCGCAGCTAAATCCTTGGATAAAATTAACCAAATTGTGTAAACCATTTCCCATACAAAATTTGACAGTTCATTAACCAAAAGATAAAATTAACCAAATCGTAAACTTATCTATTGTTTTACGCAGTTGCATGAATACCCCTAGAATTTCGTTTTTTTTTTTAATTATTTTTGGAAAAGTCACACCCAATTTAAACTTGAACATGTCAAGTATCTTTAATGGTCTTTCTTGTTCTGAAACATAACTAATACCCTGGGGTTCCTCGAAAGAGTTTTCAGGGTTCCACAAATTTCTTGAAGTATAAGCAGTAAAATACAAACGAAACTGCTACAGCTCTGCAAGAAAAATCAATTACAGTATTTTTTGCGAGAGACAAACTGGTAGCTTTCAAAAGAAAAGTTAATTTCTGGGTCTCAAGTGTACAAAAGAATAATTTTGAATGTTTTCCAGTTTTACAATGTGTGTGAAGTTGGCATAACATTTTTGAGCTACACAAATGGAACCATGGCAGGAATTTGCAGTTTTTTTGCATTTTGTATGCATTTCTATTCCGGATTTTGCAGTTCACCAAATATTGGGTGCAACCGACTGTACCTACTCCTAACTTCACTGTGAAGTTAGGAGTGCCTGTCCTTTTCTCAGCAACCTGGCTAGCTAGGAATCTTAAATAAGGCTCTGAATTTGCAGTATAATTTGCAGTTCAAGAAAAGGAAAAAAACAAATTTTTAAATCCTTACATAAAAAAAATTCATACTGTACTGCTAACTTCACTGTGAAGTTAGCATAAAAGTCCTTTTCTCAGCAACGGTGATACTTAGAAATTTTTAGTTAGGCTCTAAATTTGCAGTTCAAGAAAAATTAATGTCCAAATTTCAAAGTCCAAATTTGAAAAAAAAAAATCGAATAAATTAATTTTTCACTGTTAACGTCACTGTGGAGTTAGCAGTACATACCCTTTTCTCAGCAAATGAGCCACCTTATGCACATCAAAAAAAACTACGTTTAAATATTGAAGTCCAAATTTGACAAAAAAAAATCGAAAAAATTCACACTGCCGTTAGCAGTGCAAAGTGAATTTTTTCGATTTTTTTTGTCAAATTTGGACTTAAAAATTTGAACTTAGCTTTTTCTTGAAGTTAATGAAAAACTGCAAATTTGGACCCTAAGTGGAACTTTCTAGCTGGCTCAGTTCCTGAGAAAAGGGTATATACTGCTAACTTCACAGTGATGTTAACAGTGCAAAGTGAATTTATCGATTTTTCTACCAAATTTGGACTTCAATATTTGATCGTAGTTTTTTCTTGAAGTGCATAAAAAAATGCAAATTTGGAACCTAACTGCAATTTTCTAGGTGGCTCAGTTGCTGAGAAAAGGGTATGTACTGCTAACTCCACAGTGACGTTAACAGTTAACAAATTTGGACTTCAAAATTTGGACATTAATTTTTCTTGAACTGCAAATTAAACTGCAAATTTAGAGCCTAACTAAAAATTTCTAAGTATCACCGTTGCTGAGAAAAGGACTTTTATGCTAACTTCACAGTGAAGTTAGCAGTACAGTATGACCATTTTTATGTAAGGATTCAAAAATTTGGTTTTTTCCTTTTCTTGAACTACAAATTAAACTGCAAATTCAGAGCCTTATTTCAGATTCCTAGCAAGCCAGGTTGCTGAGAAAAGGACAGGCACTGGTAACTTCACCAGTGAAGTTAGCAGTGCAGTCGGTCGCACCCACTATTTGGTGAACTGCAAAATCCGGAATAGAAATACATAAAAAATGCAAAAAAAACTGCAAATTCCTGCCATTGGTCTAGCTCAAAAATGTTATGCCAACTTCACACACGCAGTTTTATATGATTTCTTGCAAGAAAACATGCTTGAACTCGGAGCAGATATTAGCAATTTTATTGCTCTCCATTTGGTTAGTCTCGAAAGATCCATGCTGGACTACTTTCCAGATACAAAAACTGACATCGAGTGTGTACAAAATCCATTTCTAATGAAAACCATCAACCCTATGACGCTGAGTATACAGGAATACGAATCTCTGATAGATCTGCAGAGCTCCTATTCATCAAAATTTGTATTTGATTCTGTATCATTAAACTAATTTTGGATTGTTATTAAGAATGAATACCCTGAGCTTGACCAGAAAGCTATATTAAATTTGCAACCTTTTGTTACAACGTACCGCTGTGAAGCAGGCTTTTCAGCGTATAATTACACGAAAACTAAATACAGATTGACGTTGGACGCTGCCTCAGATATGCGAATACAAACTTCGGACATAGAAATTAGTTTTAAAACAATTATAAATCAAACAATGAAACAGATTCATTCTTCACACTAAATAAAAAATTGATTTTGAAATGTGTTGTTTTTCATTTTTTGATATTATCAGAATGGGGTTCCGAAATAAATTTCGGCATTGTTTAGGGTTCCACAGCTTAAAAAGTTTGGGAACCGCTGCACTAATGTATCATTTTATGATGCTTATTGTTTGTTTATAATGTTGGGAGCATAAATCAGAAAGAATAATTTAAAAAGCACCGTTAATTTTTCTGCGGCTTTCCTGCAAAGCTTTTCATATCAAAAAATGCATTTTTTTTGCGTCAACTGAATAGACACACGTATTGAAACTGGTTGTAAAAGTTAATGGAAGGAAGTAAAAAAGTTTTTTTTTTTAAGAAGTTTATAGGGCTATTCTAGTAGTGGATAGTGCCACTTTTTTTAAGTGAAAACTTCAAAAATTTTAACCGGCGCGGCATCGCAAAGTTTCTCTATGTAATCCAGCTAAAATTCGATCCAGGCAAATTTCATGGCTAAAATTTTTGATTTTCTGGCTTTAACTGATACCCAGGATCATCAACTATTTATACTAAACATCCATACAAATTTTCAATAAGGTTTTGGTAGGCTGAGTACGGTTTTCATTGAAGCACCTCGATATTTTGCTCCTCTTTCAAGTCTTTCACTATGCATGGTGTGTGGATGGGGGGGTTTGTCCTGCTGGGAAGTCCCGTTTATGGGTCCAAAAATATGCAAAAATATAGGAAAACCTCTTTCCAATATTTCTTATGAGTTATTGCAGTCATTTTTGAGCTTTGAAACTCAAACTCAAAAGTGCCAAAGTAGCTAATTTGTCTTTATCACTTTTTCTACAATGATTCACATTCAGTCAGTGACTCTTGAAGTGATCAGTTGTGTTTTTCTTTCCGGTGCCTAAAATAATTTGTGAACGCTTTCTTAAAAACTAAAACAAAAAAAAAAACTAAAAAAAAAACAGTAAAAATATTTCGAAACCAAAGTACTTTAATTAAACCGAAGAATTTTTGCTTTTTAATTTTAAAACGTTGTTTTACTCATTTATTATAATTAAAATACAGCAATCAAATTGTAGGTGAGAAAAAATACATATACAATTATAAATTTGTATGTATAACATAGATCCATGTTCCGAGTGTCTCTCCGATCTCCCCCCCGATGGGGAATTTGTAACGTGCCACAGGTGTGATCGCAAGATGCACTATGGATGTACAACACTCTCCGAAAAGTCGTATAGGAGAATGACCACGGCCAAAAATGAGGAATGGAAGTGTCAAATTTGTCGAAGGGAACTTAATGCACCATCATTGCCCAAAGCCACTCAAGATGAAAATACACCTATACAACCATTGACCAAACGCTTTGTATGTATATAAACTCTATAGTAATACCATGAGGTCGTTTTTATTAGTGTGGTGTGTGATCGATGGTGCGCTGGCGTCGCTAAAGTAGCTTCAACATTTTTAAAATTGAATTATCAACATTCGCATGTGTATCTCTGGTTTTGTTGTTGGTTTTTCGGTATGAATTTTCCTTTTTTCTTTTTCTTAGCTATGAATGAATTTTGAAAGCAATGGTGGTGGGTTTTTTTTCTTAATTTTTTGCTCTATCATCTGTTTTCTGTCCGTTCGTCTGTTTTTTCGTTCTTCTTGAATCCAAAGAATTTTATAGGTATGCAAGGGTTTTGTTCATAGATAAACAATATAAAGATGGGAATCTTCAGCTGTCAAACTGATTTGCCTACAAGCTCCGACCGCCTTTTTTTTTCTCGATTTGTACTCGGTAGTGAACGGACGTGCTTTTCCTTCTCTCCCGATTGTCTTGAATTTTGCGAACAATAAAAATAAAAAAAAAGTAACAAAAAGTAATAGTTGATAATTAATTGGAATAAGTGACGATGAGTTTCAACTCAGACGGTGCCCCTTTCCAAGGGAATCGCCCCCCTGATTCTAAAATGACTAAACCCTTTTTAATTCCATCCAAATGTTTGTCTGAAAAAGTTAAAAAAAGCATTTCTGATTCTATCAACGGCTACGAAGTGCCGTTACCCACGAATACTGATACCGACGCCGATGGCTCGGACATAGATATAGATACATCTGCCATGGATACAGATGGATGTGAAGCTAGTGCTAATGGTGTACCTATAGTGTCAGAGTGCGACGGAAATATTAATGGCGCCAATCTGGCAGCTGGAAATTCTGCAGCAATGCTGCCAAAGAGCCCACAATTTTCACAACAGATTGGAAACTCAACAGCGTTGCCAAATAACTTAAATATCCATTCTGCGAGAAATATACCGAAGAGTGCAAATCTTAATTCAACAGTGCCCATGTCAATTTGGGGCAACAAAGACATTTCATTGTTTAACCAGTCGGCGGAAAAAGATCTACAACGAATTTTAAAGAATGACACGAAAACATTTGAACAAGTCATGAATCGTAAAAGGAGCTCTGCGTTGGCACCCTCTTCTTCTTCGAAAAAAGTTGCCTTTACTGACAGACTGGCGAACAACAGATATAATATACTAGACATGGATCCTCAAATTGTTCAACCTGCTTCTACACAACAACCCCAGGACCCTACACCGAAGGATCTTCATCAAAGTATTCCAGCCGTTAAGAAGGTGATCGAATGGTGCCCACCAATCTTTGCGAAGGGAGTTAGCTCAAAGAGCCTACTCGATTTTCTTAAGGTAAACTATAGTGGTAACTTAGATAATATAAGATTTGAAAATAGAGGTTTGGGTAGGCTTAAAATTCATGTAAAGGATGTTGATTTGCATTCTTCTCTTATGAAATCTCTTTGCGAAATGAAGGCCAACGCCTTCTCTTTTGTGCCTAGACAATTAAAAAAATTTTCGGTTCTGTTAAAGGGACTATCTGATGGATTTTCCACAGAAGCAATTGAAGAGGGCATTTTAAGTGTAGACCCATCGCTGATGGTGGTAGTTAAACCATTTACTACTAAATGGTCTAAAGAAAATGATTTGGAACTGGGCATTTATGTATGTACCGTGGACGACAAAGAAAGTCTTAATAAATTAAAAAACATTAGGAGTATCCTACGCCATAAAATCCGCTGGGATACAATTAAACGAAGCAACGTCGTCCAATGCTACAAGTGCCAAAGATTTGGCCACGTCAGTGCCTATTGTGCGTATCCTAACCGTTGCGTAAAATGCAAAGAATTCCACAATCCTGGGTTGTGCTCAATTGAAAAAGACAATGACAAGACCAAGGTGGCCTGTATAAATTGTGGATCCTCAGGTCATCCAGCCAACTTCAGTGAATGTCCTAAACGAGTCGAATACTTGAAAAAAAAAGAAAACTTTTCTTTCAAAAATTCTTTGAATAAACCTGGTGTTTCTCAAATTTTGCATTCAATCCAGAGTGCTCCTGCAACTGGATCCTATGCCAATATTTTGAGGGGTAGCCAAATAGCTGCTCCTACCTCTGGCCTGACCAGCAATAAAATAGGAAGCTCGACACCGTCAGCATTCAGTGAATTCTTAAATGAATCTTATAAACTGTTTGGTTTACCAATAAACGTCTTAATTAATCGGGTCCGTGAATTTTGGCCACGTTATCTTAAATTAAATGATTCCGACAAGCCAGGTGCTTATCTGGAATTTATTGCCAAAATTTCACCATGATCATAAAGCTACTTACCGCAAATATCAACTCCTTAATCTCACATGACAAATGCTCTGAACTAAATCAGCTGTTGGGAGACTTCTCTCCGACAGCTGCTCTAGTTCAAGAAACCCTGTTGAAGGCAAACCATACCAGATTTTTCGATAACTATATCTTACTCAGAAACGATTCCGGCAGGGGCACTGGAGTCTTAATCGATAACACAATAAAATATAACATCATTCCTTTCCATAATGATATCATCTCTACAACAATTGTGTCGATATCCCTAACCCAACCTTCTGGCCCTAACAAAACTTTGGCCTTCGTGTCCCTATATATTCCTTGTAACACCGGAGCCGGTATAACCAATGCCATGGATGACTTATGCCGCATACTCTCCAATTTTGACTACTTTATCATTGGCGGAGACTTTAATGCTAGACATAGCTTCTGGGGCGACTCAATGTCAAATTTAAATGGTCTTCACCTTTTCTCCTGATACCAAAATGACGCATTTTTGAACATGGAAATTATTTCTCCTAGAACTCCTACCAGACCCAGCTCATTATCAATCATTGACTTTTTTATCGTCTCCGCCAACCTCCTTGCTCCACAACATGCTGAGAGAAACTTTAGTTGCTTAACAACTCTTTCTCTTTCCGACCACTTCTCAGTATTCTTAGCTCTAGAGACTTCTAACATTTCACCCATTGTAACCAATCCCCCATCAAACATATCATTCAAGAATACGAACTGGCAACTATTTAACAACGATCTCTCCCAAAAACTTGAATCGCTTAACATCCCGTCTAATAGAAACCTCTCAAATGAAGAAATTGACCACTTTGTAAATCTCTTTTCTATTTCCATCCAAGATTGCATTGACTTCCATTCAGAAAAAATATATCATAAAAGCTCTTACAAAAACCTTAGTGACGAAATTTTGAAGCTCCTCAAGCTTAGAAAAGTTTGGAAAGCCCAACTTAAGAGAATTTTTCACAGAGAAGGTAACAGAATAAACCAAGCCTACACTTCTCTTTCCTCCCGTATAACTTGTCTAAGTAAACTAATAAAGGACCAGATAAGAATCGAAATGAACACTCAATTCAGAAACAGACTGAAACAACTAAGGCCTTCACCAGCAGTATTCAAAGAAATAGATAGAATCACCGGTCGAAAACGAGCTAGTAATCAGTCGTCTGCTCCTATTATCTACGATAATACCTCACACTTTTCAATTCAGGACAAGTTATACGCCTTTGAAAGATTTTATTCAGATTTATACTCCCCCCTTATACCCCAAGCTAATCCCGAAAATGTCTTGGAGGTATCTACACGTAATAGCTCCTTCCTGGCTTGGAACTCCTCTAACTTTTTAACACAATTCTCTCTTTACAATAACTCTTCTTCCAGTTCTGAAGAAGAACTTGCTACTCCAGATCTGATTAAGTCAATTATTCACAATCTTAACAATAAAAAATCTACAGGACCTGACAAAATTTCGAACTTTATAATTAAAAAATGCATCACATCTATTCCCCAATACTTAACCCCGATTATCAACAACTGCATCAACAACGGGTACTTCCCTCTCAGATGGAAAGAAGCCAAACTCATCCCTATTAAAAAGAAAGGCAACTCCAATGACATCGGAAACTTTAGGCCTATCTCCATGTTGTCTAATGTCGGCAAAATCCTCGAGAGAGTTCTATATATTAAAATTGAAGATTTTATTTCGGATAACCAAATTATACCAGAATGTCAATATGGCTTTAAAAGGAAACACTCCACCGAGCATGCCCTTTTACATTTACAGGACAAAGTGTTAAAAAATCTGAGAAATAAATCTTGCACAGTGGCTTGCGCTCTTGACCTCACTAAGGCCTTCGATCTAGTTTGGCATGACGGTCTAACTTCTAAATTAATTTCCCTGAATTTCCCTCCCTTTTTCACCAAAATGATTTTCAGCTTTCTTAAAAATCACTACCTTACCATCCACCTTGATGAGAAATGCTCCGCGCCCATACCTGTAAAATCAGGGGTTCCTCAGGGTTCCATCCTAGGTCATCTTTTGTTTAATATATTTCTTCACGACTTCCCATCTCAGTTTCAGTCCTCCCGTTCAATCTTATACGCAGACGACACGTTAATCTTTGATTCGCACGAAAGACCTCACAACGCGCTTCACGGCATTCAAAAACACCTTGAAATAATTCTTCCGTATTTTAAAACATGGGGTTTAAATCTCAACATCCCAAAATCTGAGATAATTTGTTTTAGAAACGCGTCCACGAAGGGCCATCACTTAGCGGTTAGAGAGAGCAAACAACTCAACCTTTTCATTGAGGGCAACAACATCCCTAGGAAAACCAACCTTAAATATCTTGGAATCTCCTTACATGAAAGGTGGAAAATGAACATTCACGCTAGAAATGCTCTTAACAAATGCAAAGCAGCAGGAGCTAAACTTAAAGTCCTCCTAAACTCCTCCGAAGTAGAATGTAAAACGAAACTCTTGATGTATAAGACACTTATTCGCCCCATCTTGGCATATGGCTTCCCGATTTGGTTCCAAATCTCTCCAACAGTGGCGAAAGAGATTCAGAAGTTCGAAAGAATTATCTTGAGAAAATGTACCCGCAAGTACAGACGACCTTCGGGCAAATGGTTCAGAAACAGTGTTCTTTACGAAACTTCTGGAGTAACGCCTCTAATGTGCTATTTAATTAACCTAGCGAAAATAAGACTTCCCAATCTAAGACATCATCCAAATCAATTAATGCAATCCGTTCTTAATGATAACATCAGATTCTCAATATCTGACAAATATTATATATCTCCAATTAGCATCATCAGCAATG
Source organism: Dasysyrphus tricinctus (assembly GCA_963921185.1). NCBI lineage: Eukaryota > Metazoa > Arthropoda > Insecta > Diptera > Syrphidae > Dasysyrphus > Dasysyrphus tricinctus. Next base: position 38,113,146 of record OY992534.1, read on the forward strand.
GGTCTGCACCCCTCTTTGAGATTGAAGATGATTGCCATTTCTTACCTAATTTCTACAAGAAAAGCAACAGTCAAACCTATAGAGGCTAATAAATCGTTAAATCTATTGAATCGAATCAAATCAACGTCCTACTTGTAACAATATCAATTAAACTTTGAAAATTGAAACAAAAAGTTCCCAAAAATGTAGATAAAAATGTATTTATAAAACCTTAGATTAACCTAATCTTTAAAATATAAAAAAAAAACAATGTTAAACTTCCAACTCATTAGTCTATTGAAAACTTTCAAAAATGAAATAAAAGTTCCCAAAATGTAATTCTGTTCAATTTCATAAAATATAGAGCTTTGATTCAACTAATTGTTAAATATTAAACAATTAATCAATGTTTAACTTTCCGCCCAATTTGCAATCAAAAATTAAATAACAAATAAAAAAACACAAAATTCTGAAACTATGGTTCCAAAATGTAAATAATACTTTATTTAATATGACTTAATACAATTTATTAAAACATAAATTTAAGATTGAACTTATCTTGAAAACAATATTTTCGAAAGCTATGTATAACTTTTATTCAATACCAAACCTCCTTCACCTGTTCGCCTCACTAAATATTCTTATATTTATAATCTTGTTCACATCATTAATTTACATGATTTCTCAATTTTCCTGTTTAACAATTCCATCGTACTTATAATTTTGTATCATTAATTTAGTTTGTATCCATCATCCTCTTTAAGATTGCTATCTTTTGTATTGTTAATTCTTGCTTTACTTTTCTTGAATTTGGCATAACTGGTGAACAACAAATCCAACCAACAAACTCTCTCTCTCTTTTATATTTCGTTTTGTTATCTAGTCTTAAGTCTCTTTATCTCTGTCATGTTTCCATTGAGCGAACATGTTTTTTTTTCTTTAAGTAACTCTGTGAAGTTTTATATCTGTTCTACCTATTATATAAATAGAAATAAGTAAATCTCGATGTGACAGCTAGACCAATTCTAAGTCGGCTTTAATATAATTAAATCTATGTAAACGAATATTAATGTAACCTATGAAGTCTCAATAAAATACATACATACATACATACATACAAGCTCCGACCGTGGTGAATGTCATAAAGTTGCACTAGTAACCCTTACCACACGCACACTAATGCAACTTTATGATTTCCACCACAAACTGTCATGAATTTCATGAACTTCATGAGCTCTATGGGTATGTTCAAAAAGTAGAAAAATGAGTAAAATGAATTTTAAAGTGCTCACATCCCCTTAAATCATTTAATTTTTCTAAATGGCATTTCCCATTAACATTATACTGCATTTTCATTAAAGCTGAAATGAGCTAATTTCGCAAATTACACAAAAAGTGTTTTTTCATCTAGGCTAGCTCATTTCGGTTGACAGTTTTTTAAATTTCTAAATAAATCTTGACAACTGGATCTATTTACATGATCCAAAAATAAAATTATTACTATGTTGGGTAGGAGGCTATTTACTTTTGTGAATGGTTCCAGCAGTGCAAAGAAAAAAGCCAAAAGATACTTAAAACTTAAAAGATACACAAACGTAGGAAAAAAATGGGTATATACATTTGTCAATAAGATCCAATTTGTTTTATTTATGTCTGATCATTATCAGATCATGTGAATAGTAAAATATGCGGCTAGTAACTGATTAAAATATTTTTACTTATGAATTTCTAGATTAAAAACCTAAAATGGCATACGTTTTTCGAAATAAATATATTTATGATAACTTTTTTAATTAACAAACAGCTGATTTGATTTCCACATTCAAGCAAGTAGCTTAAGTGGGGTGGCGGTCATACACTGAATAAGTACCCTTAGGGCCAGTGGTACAAATATTAATAAAATACTTCAGAGAATGTACTGAGGTTCAGGTATTAAATTGGCTACTATAACAGACAGAATCTTGAACCATAGTTGAACCTCAGCAATTCCGCCAAAATCAGCAAATAAAAATATTTGAACCACGGATCAAAATTTGAACCACGTTTGTACAACGGGTCCTTAGGATCAGTTGTACAATCGCGGCTCAAATTTTGATCCATGGTTCAGCAATTTTAGATCACCGTTTTCAGAAATTTAAATCACCGTTTTCAGCAAGTTAAATGAGGTTCAACGATGGTTCAAGCTTCAAGTAAGTTATAAAAGCCAATCACAAGCTTCTTGCCGAAAACGATGATTTAAAATTTCTGAACCACGGATCAAAATTTTAATCACGATTGTACAACGGGCCCTTAGCATAAAATTATTTGATCCAATAGAGCATATATTTTGATTATTTTCGAAAGCACAATTTAAGCCCTACAAACTTTACGGGCATTGCTAAGCCCAAACGGTACTTTTGTTTTATTTTCTACTTTCTCGTTAAATACATTTAAACTGTTAAATTCATCTTTAAACTTCACTATCTATAAGATTCACTTTCGATCAAAATTTTCCAAAAATAATTGCTTGGATTTAAAAAACACTAAACTTAGAACTAGAATAAGATTTTAAGATTTAAGATTTATTTAAGAGAATAGGTGGAAGCTTATGTCAAAACCGATTTTATAAGTCACCCATTGTGTATTTAAGTGGTTGAAAGTGGAAAAAAATGTAAATAATTTTTTGTGCAATGTTAATTGTCTCATACTTATTCACATCACAGAGTGACAGGCTTTTAATTATTTCTTTGCGAAACTACTAAAATTCGATGGGATATAAATTAATTAAAAGAAAATTTAAGATTTAGCTTCACTCAAAAGGCAAAAGTTAACGAAGCCTAACGAAACGTTTCACTCCGCAATTATGTGCGTGTCATATAAATTTCTTGTTTTCGCTCAGTTTCGTACGACCACTTAAGTTGGCTTCCTACTATTCTAGTTCTACCTTAAGGGTTTTCATATAAAAGCATAAGGCCACCGTAAACGTAGTTAAATTTTAATCTTCGTGAATCTGTCACAATTTGTATAGAAAATTGGACAGATTAAGGCAACTTTATATGTTTACTTTAGCATGAATACCCTTTATATCAACTGTCCACTTTATATTTGTGAGCGCTCAGAGAATTTCCCCAGTTTGGCTGTCAAACGATAAGGAAAAAAAAAATCTTTGCTCCGTCAGCTCAGTGAGCGCTCACGAAATATAAACTGGACAAATATTTTCCCATGATTTAGGTCAACCTTTGATTATAAAAGTACAATAATGCTACATTTCCACCTAACGCTAATCTGAGATTTAATAAGATTTACCTCAAATCTTCCTTAAATCTTGAAGATTTACCATACAAATATATTTCGTTAATCTTGGAGATTAGAAATTAATCTTATTAAATCTTCCTAAGACAAATAGTTTTACAAATCGAACTAACCTATTTTAATATGGTGCTGAACGATTCATTCGAGACTCGATTCAGTTCTTCATTGTTTGACTCGAATAAAACATTCTGTCTCTTTCGCATTTCATAAGAAAAATTGAAGCGCCATTTGCATTTTTGAAAGTGTTGTCAGATTTAATCTTTTTTAAATCTTTTTGTGCGGTGGAAACACCAAAAAGATTTATTTAATCTAAACTGAGATAAACCTTAGGTGGAAACATAGCATAATTTCATTAATAAAGTTTGCACGCACCCTCAAAATCAGCATTTTTAGAACACATCCCTTAGTGAAGGTGAATTCATAAATGTCACAAAGTTCATGACAAGTTGGAATTGAAAGTTTTTTATTCTTGGACTTTGCTATTGCTATTTGTTGTGTTTTATTAAATTGAAAACTACTTTAAAATTGTGCATTTGCATTATATAATGAAATTCAGAAGAAGAGAAAATGTCTAGAAGCCGATCTATTAATCGAACTGGAATTCGACCGCACAAAAGTGGATCTTTTCTCGAAAAAAATCATCTGAACGAGCTAAAAGAATTGGAAATACAATTAGTAACAATAAGGATTTTCAGGAAAATGAGACCTCATCAATCTCAGTCCCGTGAACAGGATTCCTCGGCGAAATTTCTCAATTTTGTTTCCTAATAACTGAGAAAAAAAAAGATCCGCATGCTCACTTTTCTACGGAACAAAATTAGCTGAGGGCTCTGAGATATTAATTTCCTGAACATGCTTAATGGAAAAGGCAAAGGCACAGAAGACAAAGACAAAGGCAAAGGCGCCGACGAACGACTCACTTACAGCCATTAAGTCACAATTCAAGTTGGATGTATTCCTTTCTAGATCGTAAATAGTCGAATGAATGAAGAATTGCAAGAGCTAATTATCAAGCTCAAGAGCTGTGGCACTTGTGGCACTGTATGCTATTTTTGTATCTTTCTACTTTGAAAGTGCTACACGCCATAACTACAGCTACACCATTCTGTTCGGCCAGTAAGTTGTGCATAATATTATCATTTATCCAGCGAGGCTGTGGTACTTTGAAATGCAGATTGAACTGTGCAAAAAATTGAAGGTGCTCACTCCATGGCCAGCATACATCAAAGAATGGAATGTGCTGCTGGAAAAATGCAAGATAGAGTACTCCGATAAACTCCCAGCCAAACCCAGAATTGCAATCAATGTACATCTTCATCTTAGCAAGAAAGTCGATGCCAAGGGCTATGAAAAGCTCACCCCACGACCGACGTAGTAGTTAAGAACAATGAATGAAAATATACATATAAAAGCGGGCCGATCACTTACATTCATATCTTTAATTGAATGCGTTCTTGGATCTGTCTTGCACACAGCTTCGTATCTTCGTTTGTGGGCTTTGTTTTTCATTGACTCATGCTCGTGAGTTTTACACCATCTCCATTTCAACGACTTTTTTTAATATATTTACTTTTCAGAATTTGTAGAAATCTTGTCGAATATGGTAATGCCGATTAGACTGCACCAAGATGGCTGGTAAGGTGGTATAATGTTGGTGTTGGAAATTGAATTCTCACTCTGGACTTTTCTAACTACTGGAATATGTTTTCGCTTAAAGGCTTTCTTGCACACTTTACATTTGCATTGATAATTTCTAATTTATTAAAGAAAATATACATGAAGCTCAGGTTTGTAATGGTTTTTTTTTGTAATACAGGGTTTGAAATCTAAAGCAAATTTCTATGATGGTTATGTTGGAAGCAGGTGCTGTTTCATCAGATGAAGAATCAGTTCAAATCAGTTACCTACACTATTCAGAAACTGGTAACTTATTTTTTAAATAAAACCAAATGTTTGATAAATAAACATTTTAAGGGTATTCATACAAAAGCGTAAAGCCGTAGAAAACCTTGTAAAGTTTAAAACTGCGTGATTCTCTCGCAGTTTGTATGGGAAATTTGACAGATTTACGAAGTTTATGCCTTTATTACGTTTACGACGACTTAACGCTTTTGCATGAATACCCTTTTTATTTTAGTAACACTTGATTGGAATTTTAAATATTTAGCCTTTTTATAGGTATCAAAGAATAAAATAAAAATGATAGGGTAAAGTTGACTATTACATAATATTATGTACCAGAAGGACACAAAGGATGCATTAGATGCGATAAAAACCTGGGTGTGTTGTTAAAAACAAATTTAAACAAAATTATACTTAAATACTAATTAAGTATCAACTTTTGACAATCGTCGTTTATCGAAAGCAAACGACACTCCTAGTAATATGGTCATAAATATAGACTAAGGGGCCACAGTAGACTGGATGTGAAAGTTAGCAAAAAAAGATGTAGATACCTATACATGGGAGTTGAAAGCTTGAGGAGAACTTATTCAAGAAATCAAAGCCTTGCTTCTGCGATTAAACAGTGCAGCGCAAACAAAATATGAATGCAGCTTCCAGAGGATTCATGTTAGCATGTACATTTTTTTTGTGATTAACAACGGTCTGCATTATACTCAATGATCAAAACTTTTTGTCAGTTTGGTTATTAAAAATTGAATTTAAAATTTATCAATTATCAACTTGATGATTAACATTAGACATAATCGCTCTTATCTCTTTAGCTACATATATGTATATACAGTCGAGCTCTTTTCCGTCAATTCCACTGCGTCTTTGATGCGCTGAGCTCGAACCTTTCTTCAGTTTTTAATGCAAATTGAGGGTTTGTTTCTCAAACAAATGGAATAAAACTCAATTTTTCCATACCAACTTTAGTATTGTAATAACTTTCCATATTTTAACTATAACGACTCCGAAATGCAAACAAACGGACACAATAAAGCTTACGGTCGCAGTGCAAGCATACCCTTATTAGCTATAATTATAGCAACTCTCAAACGAAGGAAGCGCCATCTGCCGGATTATAGCAGATTTACCAGCTGTCAAAGAAAAGCTTTTGGAAGGGAAATTATTTGGAAATTTCCCCTACGGAAAGCTCTGGAAGCAGAGACCAGAACGTTCTCCTTATTTCGAGAGTTTGGAAAACAAGTATAAAAGGCACAGGTTTGAATTAATTCAGTGGTGAAGAATAAATCGTTTTGTTTGTAGTAAGAAAAGTAAAGTGTTTTATTTTGCGAAATAAAGAAGTGGACGTTTTGAATAAAGTAAATAAGTTTTATTAACGAACCTGAGAAAATATTACAGTATTTTATTATTGAAAATGAGTTCCGAGCACAAACGATAACTTCATATACAGTAGATTCTTGTTGCACTCATGTTGCCTACGGAGGAGTAAACTTTATTTTAATTAATTAAAAAAAATTTACATGATATTTATAACAATTACAACACATCAAATATTGAATTCTTATAAATCTATAAATAAAAAATCAGTCAACACTTTTTTTTTACCTAACAATGATTTTTTTTTTAATTAACTTATTCTTTATTTGGTTTTTAAAAAATATAATCTAGAGTTCTGTACCTTGGCTCTAAAAGGGCTAATGTCCATTTGATAATTTTTGGGAAATCGAAAATTAAGATTTATTTTCCTTTGGTAAGACATTCAATATGTGCCTGGTGTCACAACCAAGGCCTATGAGCTAATAATTTGTTCAGATCACATATGGCACGTAGTTTTGGTTATATAAAGTCTAGACCACTCAACCACATTACGTCTCCACCTTGATTTTGAAATTCTTGTTCGTACATTTTAACTTAATATGTACCTATATTGGTGACGAGCAGCAGCAATTATTGCCAAATAGTATCTTAAGACATAGGGAAGAGGTCCATCTCCACGCAATATGAAGTCTTGTGTTCGCAAGAAGTCTTGGCCTGGCTATTCTTGGCTTGGTCATTCGAATCAGTCGTCATTGTCTTAATGACCTCACTATCTTTTAGTTCCATCTTTCCGTCTATTCCCGAAACAGTAATTGGTTATTCATTTCTTGGATCACTTGATCCTAGTATTTCAAAAATTTACCCACTGAAGTTTTGTTATCAATCATAAAAGTTTGCCTTTGGATTTGGAAGTTTGGTTTTTGGATTTCGTCCAAAGCGAAAGCTTCAAGCTGTTTGTCCTAATCATATCTGATACAGGATTATATCTAGCGCCGACGACGTTAAAACCACTTCCTAAACAGCATTCATCTTTACGGATATAAATATTATCACCACCAATGGAAGCATCGCGAAAGTATTTTATGAATTCACCGAATGCAATTACAGCGAGCTGAATTTGGCCAACCAAATCACGAGAGGCGTCCGAAATGAGTTGGGTATTAACGAATGGACAAGGATTTTTTCGATGCTGGATGGAAGATAGCTTATTGAAACCGTACGTAACCAATTTTTATTATTTTAAAATTTAAAGCAACGAGCCAGACGCACCAAAATAAAAACATCACCAGTTTGGAAAAAAAAATCGAACTGTCAAAACAAATCAAACTCACCGCGTTAAATTGTTGTTGCAATTCAACTCTATTCATCGACACGAAGTGAAATTACAAAACCAACAATGTAAACAAATGGGTTTTGGGGGGTGAAACGTACGAAAGTTTCCCATCTTTATTTATTTATCTATGGTTTTGTTTTGTTTGTTTTTTGTCGAGAGATTTCGATTTTTTCTTATTTGGGTTCTTAGTCGTTGTGTATGGTTGTTGTATCTTGTGCCTGACGAGGTGCATTAAGAACAAATTGATTTAATTTTTCTGAATTTACAATTTTGTAGATCAGAATCAAAACGAAAGAAATTAAAGCTGAAAAAATGAAACAGCGATGTGGGTACCTACATTTTTCAACTGCATATTTTTCATGTCAATTATTGATATCTTGAAACTTCATTGTTTTGATCAAAATTATCATTTAGATGATCTTACAAATAATTCTCGTTAGATAAGTATGCATATCGTCCGTCATTCTGCGAGGGTGTGTTTGTGCGATAATTATCTATGGGTAGCAGAGATGTGAAAGAATGCATTAATTTCAGTATTGAAATCAATTGATTAAAAAGACTTATTTTGAAGTATTTTTACTTCACCTCAGTACTTCAACTTCAAATGTAGTTCCCATTCAATTTAGTAATGCAATCATTTCCCGCAGTTAAATGACTTAAAGTAAAACGAATGCAATACTAAAGACTGCTTGAAGTCATTGAAGTCTTTTGCTAAGAATGCATTCTTTAAGTCTTTTGATTACAGTCTTATGACTGCAGTCAATTGACACATATGTAGGTACAGTATGAACTCGATTTACGCAACCCTCGATTCGTGCAACTCCTCGATTTTCGCAACACTAAATTTGTAGCACGTCTTGACTCTATAAGTGCAACTTTTCAAAAATGCTACCTAGATTTGTGCAACTTCTTGTGTTTATTAATCTGTTTTCTATTTGCATGCTCTCCTTTGATTCTGTATTCCTGCCGTTAATTTACAGCTAGTTTGTCTGAACAAAATTCCTTGTAAAAATAATACAAAAACACATAAAATGCATCTGTGTTTATTTGAATGGGTTGCGATTTCATAAGTGTCTACGGAAAATTTGTTCAGGATGGGTGTTACAAGAAAAATTACAAAATTGTCTATTAAAAAAAGAAGTGATATTGTATCAGAATTATAAAAGGGGTTTTCAGTAAAGAAATCTGAATTCTTTACTGAAAAACCAGGGAAACGGGTAACGTTGAAAGCTTCTGAATATCCACAGATGGAAAAGGCTTTATATGGATGGTTTCAAAAGCAAAGAGCTAAACACATTCCACTTTGTAATGACATTACAAAGTCAAACGCAATTCAATTGCATAATAAAATAATGGAAAGACCATCAAAGAAAAAAATACCAGTAAGTGCAACAACCTCGGTTATTGCAACTGCCCCAATTTCTATTAGTTGCGTGAATCAAATTTGTACTGTATATGCATTTTTTTTTTTTTTTACTGAGCACCATTTTGTTTGTTCTTCTACAGTGCAGTCTTACTAACATATTTTTAATCAAAAAAAAAGAAAACTGTTAACAGCAGTTTAACGATTGAATATGGTGAAGGGGGCTATAAGGAATGTAAAAAAATCTATTTCCCAGCAGTTGAGTTGGAGGGGAGATTTGGGGGGTGAAAAAGAGGGGGGGAATTGTATTATTGCGTTTTCCGACTTAAGTTGACCCCAAAATGAAAAGTGTTCAATAGAAATGTTGTAGATCCGGCAAAAATTTACTACTTTTATATATTCCACTTTTCAACGTAACCTCAAACCTCCGAGATATGGGCGAAAAACCATACTTTTATCTGGGTTGTGTTTTTATTTTTTATTTTTCCAAAAATAGTTCAATTTGAATGAAACTTTGTGAAAATATATCTTGTTGTGTCCTTAATTAGGACAATTTTTTTTTCAAGCATAACCATTGATCAGTTTTTGAGATATTCAGTTTTGTTTGGAAAAAAATACTTTTTTTCAAATGAAAATTGTACTTCAGAAAATCATCGTCCGAGTTCGTTAAAGGATCATTAGTTTTTTTTAATGGTTTTATTGGGCTTTTTTGGTCAATTTTGTTTAATTATGCAAATTAAAACACGTACATAAAGTTTTTTCCCGACGTTTCGCTGGAGTTTCTCAGCATCTTCAGGGGCGTTTATTATGTCTACATATATATATATATAAATTAACAATTTTTAATATTTAGTTTTAAATTGGCAAATAATATTTCCAAACTTACTTTACTTTTATTGCATTTTAAGTTTAAAAAATTGCATCATTCCCTACATCCAACATCAACAAACGGCACAGTTTAAATAAGTTAATAAATAAATAAATAAATAACATTTAGAACTTTTTAACTTGAAAAGTAAAAATAAACTTCTTAACACAAACATAAATATCACAGTATGGCAATGTTATAAACAGAATTGGTTCCGTCAATGTCTTCTTTTAAATTCATCGAAGTAGTTCTCTTCTGCTGAATTCGTAGGCTTTCTAAGGTATATCTCGTCCCTCCTCTTCTCTCTTTGTCCAATATTTTTGCATTGTCGATGTCAGCTTCGTGTCCAGTCTCTAAGATGTGTTGTGATAACCCCGTTGATTCTCTTTTGTTTTTTATGTCTCTCTTGTGTTCTGTCATTCTTATAGCTAATGCTCGCTTAGTCGTGCCGATGTAAACCAAGTTACAATCCTCGCCTTCTTTTCCATTGCAACCGATCTCATAAATAACATCATTTAGTAGCTCTTTTGGAATTGGTGTTTTGGTGTTTGTGAACAGTTTGTTAAGAGTTTCGTTGGACTTGTGTGCGAACGTGATGTTGTTCTCTGCTCCTATTATTTTGAAGAGATTTTTACTTTCTGTCAAATTTGGAATAAAAGGAACCTTGGCAAATATCTTAGCGTTGCCGTCTGCGTTCAATAAAACTTTTTTGTTAGAGTTATCTTTTTGTTGTTTTTTCGTTATAAGTTTATCGATAATGTAACTTGGAAAGCTGTTCATTTTTAGTATTGTAACTATTTTGTGTTTGTTTTCTTCATGAAATCGTTCATCACTAAGATAGAAAATGTTATTTATTAAATTTTTAGCGGTATTAATTTTTTGAGTTAGTGGTTGCGTTGAGTGGAAGTTAACAAGTCTCCCCGATGATGTAGGTTTCGAGTACCAGTTGAATATTGTTTTATTGTTTTCTCTTATTAGTAATGTGTCTAAATACGGTATTTGGTTGTTTTCTTCTACTTCTATTGTGAACTTAATTTTTGTGTGGTACTGATTCAGTGTTTTTAAAATTTGGTCTTGATCTTTTTGTTTAATTATTGCGAATATATCATCCACATATTTAGTGATGAACTTGATTTCTATGTTTTCTTTTTTTAAATCTTCAATAGCGTTGTCAAGTAGGTCGTCTAGAACAATATCTGCTATTGTCGGTGAAAGGGGGTTGCCCATGGGCATACCAAATGTCTGATTGTAGAATAACTTGTTATATTCGAAATAATTATTGTCCCTTAAACAAAATTCCAAGAGTTTCAGAAATTGCCGTTTTGATATTTTGGTATGTGGTTGTAGTTGGTCCCATTTTTTCATTATAATTTTAATTGCCAGATAGGTTGGTATGTTGGTGAACAACGAGACAACGTCAAAGGAAACGAAAATATTACCATCTTCAAGCCCAACATTCTTCAATTTTTCTTTTAGTTCAAAAGAGTTTTTGATATTATAACTCTCAGAAATCGTATTTCTTAATATTTTTCCAATGTATTTTGAGAGTTGGTAGCAAGGCACATTCGTCGATGAAGATATAGGCCTCAAAGGAAGGTGTGGTTTGTGGATTTTGGGTAGTCCATATAGTCTCGGTGCTATTGCTGCCGAGCACCTCAGTTTGTTTTTCTGCCATTTGTCAATTATATCCTGTTTGAAAAGCTCTGTGACTAAGTCATTGTTGGTTTTCTGAAGGTCTTGCGTTGGGTCGATTCTAGTTGTTTTGTACGTATTTTTGTCTTCTAGTAGTTTCGTCATTTTGGTGTGATAGTCTTCCTTGTACATAACCACTGTTTTGCTACCTTTGTCTGCTGTTGTAATGATTATATCTTTTTTATATTGTTTCAAAAATATTTGAGTTTCGACCCAACGCAAGACCTTCAGAAAACCAACAATGACTTAGTCACAGAGCTTTTCAAACAGGATATAATTGACAAATGGCAGACAAACAAACTGAGGTGCTCGGCAGCAATAGCACCGAGACTATATGGACTACCCAAAATCCACAAACCACACCTTCCTTTGAGGCCTATATCTTCATCGACGAATGTGCCTTGCTACCAACTCTCAAAATACATTGGAAAAATATTAAGAAATACGATTTCTGAGAGTTATAATATCAAAAACTCTTTTGAACTAAAAGAAAAATTGAAGAATGTTGGGCTTGAAGATGGTCATATTTTCGTTTCCTTTGACGTTGTCTCGTTGTTCACCAACATACCAACCTATCTGGCAATTAAAATTATAATGAAAAAATGGGACCAACTACAACCACATACCAAAATATCAAAACGGCAATTTCTGAAACTCTTGGAATTTTGTTTAAGGGACAATAATTATTTCGAATATAACAAGTTATTCTACAATCAGACATTTGGTATGCCCATGGGCAACCCCCTTTCACCGACAATAGCAGATATTGTTCTAGACGACCTACTTGACAACGCTATTGAAGATTTAAAAAAAGAAAACATAGAAATCAAGTTCATCACTAAATATGTGGATGATATATTCGCAATAATTAAACAAAAAGATCAAGACCAAATTTTAAAAACACTGAATCAGTACCACACAAAAATTAAGTTCACAATAGAAGTAGAAGAAAACAACCAAATACCGTATTTAGACACATTACTAATAAGAGAAAACAATAAAACAATATTCAACTGGTACTCGAAACCTACATCATCGGGGAGACTTGTTAACTTCCACTCAACGCAACCACTAACTCAACAAATTAATACCGCTAAAAATTTAATAAATAACATTTTCTATCTTAGTGATGAACGATTTCATGAAGAAAACAAACACAAAATAGTTACAATACTAAAAATGAACAGCTTTCCAAGTTACATTATCGATAAACTTATAACGAAAAAACAACAAAAAGATAACTCTAACAAAAAAGTTTTATTGAACGCAGACGGCAACGCTAAGATATTTGCCAAGGTTCCTTTTATTCCAAATTTGACAGAAAGTAAAAATCTCTTCAAAATAATAGGAGCAGAGAACAACATCACGTTCGCACACAAGTCCAACGAAACTCTTAACAAACTGTTCACAAACACCAAAACACCAATTCCAAAAGAGCTACTAAATGATGTTATTTATGAGATCGGTTGCAATGGAAAAGAAGGCGAGGATTGTAACTTGGTTTACATCGGCACGACTAAGCGAGCATTAGCTATAAGAATGACAGAACACAAGAGAGACATAAAAAACAAAAGAGAATCAACGGGGTTATCACAACACATCTTAGAGACTGGACACGAAGCTGACATCGACAATGCAAAAATATTGGACAAAGAGAGAAGAGGAGGGACGAGATATACCTTAGAAAGCCTACGAATTCAGCAGAAGAGAACTACTTCGATGAATTTAAAAGAAGACATTGACGGAACCAATTCTGTTTACAACATTGCCATACTGTGATATTTATGTTTGTGTTAAGAAGTTTATTTTTACTTTTCAAGTTAAAAAGTTCTAAATGTTATTTATTTATTTATTTATTAACTTATTTAAACTGTGCCGTTTGTTGATGTTGGATGTAGGGAATGATGCAATTTTTTAAACTTAAAATGCAATAAAAGTAAAGTAAGTTTGGAAATATTATTTGCCAATTTAAAACTAAATATTAAAAATTGTTAATTTATATATATATATATGTAGACATAATAAACGCCCCTGAAGATGCTGAGAAACTCCAGCGAAACGTCGGGAAAAAACTTTATGTACGTGTTTTAATTTGCATAATTAAACAAAATTGACCAAAAAAGCCCAATAAAACCATTAAAACTATTAAATTTAAAATAATTGGTCACATTAAAAAACTCATAATTATATATATCGGAGGGCCTGCCGATTCTACGCGTTTTTGTTACATACACATATACATATATAAAATGAAACAATTTTTCAATCACATCAAAATGAAGTACGGCATTGAAACATGCATGACTCTTAAAAACTACAGTAAACAAAATAACAAACTAGTCAAACAGAAAGAGAAACTCAAATATTTATTACAATGTAGAGAATACGGTATTCTTCCCAAACATCTCATCAACACAACTTCAAAAATCAAGACAAGTTTTACATCAGACAAAATCACTAAACAGCTAGAAAAAATTGAACATATATTTCTGTTTAAAGTATTAAATTTGGAAATAAGACAAGCAAACACAAGCATAACATCAATACAGAAAATCATCTTTCACACAACCGAAAAAATGAGAACATTACTAACTGACAATGAATATGAAACATTCACTTTAAAACAAAAACACATGTATAACTTTATCGCTACACAAATACAGACAACACATTCACTGAAACTGGATAAACTTAAAGACACACAACTACAAAATATTGGCTTTGTATTTAATGAAAATTGGTTTGTCAACACAACCAACATTCGATTTCCCACAGAAGTAAAATGGATGCTCTCTTTAGGTAAAAAGTTTGCTCTTCCAGTCAATAAGAGAAACTTCTCTTCAATTCACATCATAGCAGATGAATAGCAAGCAATACAGACAATAAAGGATGAAAGAGAGAAAGATATTGCCAGATTCAAGATAGCAGGCAGAATTTCTGAACATAAACGACGTTTAAAAAATTCAACAAAAGAAAAATTTATTTTAAAAATCTATCAGAAAACTCAAATATTTTTGAAACAATATAAAAAAGATATAATCATTACAACAGCAGACAAAGGTAGCAAAACAGTGGTTATGTACAAGGAAGACTATCACAACAAAATGACGAAACTACTAGAAGACAAAAATACGTACAAAACAACTAGAATCGACCCAACGCAAGACCTTCAGAAAACCAACAATGACTTAGTCACAGAGCTTTTCAAACAGGATATAATTGACAAATGGCAGAAAAACAAACTGAGGTGCTCGGCAGCAATAGCACCGAGACTATATGGACTACCCAAAATCCACAAACCACACCTTCCTTTGAGGCCTATATCTTCATCGACGAATGTGCCTTGCTACCAACTCTCAAAATACATTGGAAAAATATTAAGAAATACGATTTCTGAGAGTTATAATATCAAAAACTCTTTTGAACTAAAAGAAAAATTGAAGAATGTTGGGCTTGAAGATGGTAATATTTTCGTTTCCTTTGACGTTGTCTCGTTGTTCACCAACATACCAACCTATCTGGCAATTAAAATTATAATGAAAAAATGGGACCAACTACAACCACATACCAAAATATCAAAACGGCAATTTCTGAAACTCTTGGAATTTTGTTTAAGGGACAATAATTATTTCGAATATAACAAGTTATTCTACAATCAGACATTTGGTATGCCCATGGGCAACCCCCTTTCACCGACAATAGCAGATATTGTTCTAGACGACCTACTTGACAACGCTATTGAAGATTTAAAAAAAGAAAACATAGAAATCAAGTTCATCACTAAATATGTGGATGATATATTCGCAATAATTAAACAAAAAGATCAAGACCAAATTTTAAAAACACTGAATCAGTACCACACAAAAATTAAGTTCACAATAGAAGTAGAAGAAAACAACCAAATACTGTATTTAGACACATTACTAATAAGAGAAAACAATAAAACAATATTCAACTGGTACTCGAAACCTACATCATCGGGGAGACTTGTTAACTTCCACTCAACGCAACCACTAACTCAAAAAATTAATACCGCTAAAAATTTAATAAATAACATTTTCTATCTTAGTGATGAACGATTTCATGAAGAAAACAAACACAAAATAGTTACAATACTAAAAATGAACAGCTTTCCAAGTTACATTATCGATAAACTTATAACGAAAAAACAACAAAAAGATAACTCTAACAAAAAAGTTTTATTGAACGCAGACGGCAACGCTAAGATATTTGCCAAGGTTCCTTTTATTCCAAATTTGACAGAAAGTAAAAATCTCTTCAAAATAATAGGAGCAGAGAACAACATCACGTTCGCACACAAGTCCAATGAAACTCTTAACAAACTGTTCACAAACACCAAAACACCAATTCCAAAAGAGCTACTAAATGATGTTATTTATGAGATCGGTTGCAATGGAAAAGAAGGCGAGGATTGTAACTTGGTTTACATCGGCACGACTAAGCGAGCATTAGCTATAAGAATGACAGAACACAAGAGAGACATAAAAAACAAAAGAGAATCAACGGGGTTATCACAACACATCTTAGAGACTGGACACGAAGCTGACATCGACAATGCAAAAATATTGGACAAAGAGAGAAGAGGAGGGACGAGATATACCTTAGAAAGCCTACGAATTCAGCAGAAGAGAACTACTTCGATGAATTTAAAAGAAGACATTGACGGAACCAATTCTGTTTACAACATTGCCATACTGTGATATTTATGTTTGTGTTAAGAAGTTTATTTTTACTTTTCAAGTTAAAAAGTTCTAAATGTTATTTATTTATTTATTTATTAACTTATTTAAACTGTGCCGTTTGTTGATGTTGGATGTAGGGAATGATGCAATTTTTTAAACTTAAAATGCAATAAAAGTAAAGTAAGTTTGGAAATATTATTTGCCAATTTAAAACTAAATATTAAAAATTGTTAATTTATATATATATATATGTAGACATAATAAACGCCCCTGAAGATGCTGAGAAACTCCAGCGAAACGTCGGGAAAAAACTTTATGTACGTGTTTTAATTTGCATAATTAAACAAAATTGACCAAAAAAGCCCAATAAAACCATTAAAACTATTAAATTTAAAATAATTGGTCACATTAAAAAAAAAAAAAAAAAAAAAAAAAAAAGATCATTAGTTTTGTTTTTAAATTTACTTTTATGTTTTCCAGTTTAGCAAAACCGAATGAAATTGAATGTATTTTTCTGGTGTATTTTAACAACCAAAGTAAATTTTAAGTTTTTTCGCAATCTAGTATTAAAATATTCTATCATTTATTTTAGGTTTTTAATGACTTTAGAAAAACCCAATGTGATATTAAGTAAGGCCTAGCCACCGAATTAATAATATTTTTTGTTTAACGTCGTTATCAATAAATATAAAATTATAAGAAATAAATAATGCCAGTTCTACCACACAGTTTTTTTTTAAAGCAATGTACATACCATAAGTAGTATGGGTATTGCGGGTTTTAGGGCAATTTTCAGACACGCCTACATTTCTGATAAAGATCCAATACTTTCAACATAATATTGGATACTTTTAAACGGTAATTATAATTTAAAAAAGTTTTTGTTCAAGTACAGAATAAGTTCACAATTTCATATATCCATTAGAAATAATTTCCAAAAAATCACCTCCATATTTTTCTAACCCATACAAACAAATTCTAATACCTCAAATAATCATTACAGCTGTTTTTGAGCTATATATATAAAGATATAAAAAGTGGAAGTGGCGGTGGGCAGATTGGAACAAGTAATATTTATGAAAATGATTCATGCGAATCAGCTCTGAAAATTTCATGCAGATCGTATGAGCCGTTGCGAGGATATCGAGACATGACAAAAATTCTTTTTTGTTACCCACCCAACTGCTCAACTAAATCAAATGACAACTGCCGCCTGCCTATCCAACGTACTGACCATGTCGAAATCCAACAATATTTTTTTTTTCTTGAATAACTAAAAAACCTACCTACAACAATAAAAATAACAAAAAACAAATACAAAAACACCCACCCCACGATGCCCAACTGACCTATATTAAGAACCAACCCTATATCGATCAACCCACAAACACCAAACAGGATATAATTGACAAATGGCAGAAAAACAAACTGAGGTGCTCGGCAGCAATAGCACCGAGACTATATGGACTACCCAAAATCCACAAACCACACCTTCCTTTGAGGCCTATATCTTCATCGACGAATGTGCCTTGCTACCAACTCTCAAAATACATTGGAAAAATATTAAGAAATACGATTTCTGAGAGTTATAATATCAAAAACTCTTTTGAACTAAAAGAAAAATTGAAGAATGTTGGGCTTGAAGATGGTAATATTTTCGTTTCCTTTGACGTTGTCTCGTTGTTCACCAACATACCAACCTATCTGGCAATTAAAATTATAATGAAAAAATGGGACCAACTACAACCACATACCAAAATATCAAAACGGCAATTTCTGAAACTCTTGGAATTTTGTTTAAGGGACAATAATTATTTCGAATATAACAAGTTATTCTACAATCAGACATTTGGTATGCCCATGGGCAACCCCCTTTCACCGACAATAGCAGATATTGTTCTAGACGACCTACTTGACAACGCTATTGAAGATTTAAAAAAAGAAAACATAGAAATCAAGTTCATCACTAAATATGTGGATGATATATTCGCAATAATTAAACAAAAAGATCAAGACCAAATTTTAAAAACACTGAATCAGTACCACACAAAAATTAAGTTCACAATAGAAGTAGAAGAAAACAACCAAATACCGTATTTAGACACATTACTAATAAGAGAAAACAATAAAACAATATTCAACTGGTACTCGAAACCTACATCATCGGGGAGACTTGTTAACTTCCACTCAACGCAACCACTAACTCAAAAAATTAATACCGCTAAAAATTTAATAAATAACATTTTCTATCTTAGTGATGAACGATTTCATGAAGAAAACAAACACAAAATAGTTACAATACTAAAAATGAACAGCTTTCCAAGTTACATTATCGATAAACTTATAACGAAAAAACAACAAAAAGATAACTCTAACAAAAAAGTTTTATTGAACGCAGACGGCAACGCTAAGATATTTGCCAAGGTTCCTTTTATTCCAAATTTGACAGAAAGTAAAAATCTCTTCAAAATAATAGGAGCAGAGAACAACATCACGTTCGCACACAAGTCCAACGAAACTCTTAACAAACTGTTCACAAACACCAAAACACCAATTCCAAAAGAGCTACTAAATGATGTTATTTATGAGATCGGTTGCAATGGAAAAGAAGGCGAGGATTGTAACTTGGTTTACATCGGCACGACTAAGCGAGCATTAGCTATAAGAATGACAGAACACAAGAGAGACATAAAAAACAAAAGAGAATCAACGGGGTTATCACAACACATCTTAGAGACTGGACACGAAGCTGACATCGACAATGCAAAAATATTGGACAAAGAGAGAAGAGGAGGGACGAGATATACCTTAGAAAGCCTACGAATTCAGCAGAAGAGAACTACTTCGATGAATTTAAAAGAAGACATTGACGGAACCAATTCTGTTTACAACATTGCCATACTGTGATATTTATGTTTGTGTTAAGAAGTTTATTTTTACTTTTCAAGTTAAAAAGTTCTAAATGTTATTTATTTATTTATTTATTAACTTATTTAAACTGTGCCGTTTGTTGATGTTGGATGTAGGGAATGATGCAATTTTTTAAACTTAAAATGCAATAAAAGTAAAGTAAGTTTGGAAATATTATTTGCCAATTTAAAACTAAATATTAAAAATTGTTAATTTATATATATATATATGTAGACATAATAAACGCCCCTGAAGATGCTGAGAAACTCCAGCGAAACGTCGGGAAAAAACTTTATGTACGTGTTTTAATTTGCATAATTAAACAAAATTGACCAAAAAAGCCCAATAAAACCATTAAAACTATTAAATTTAAAATAATTGGTCACATTAAAAAAAAAAAAAAAAAAAAAAAAAAAAAAAAAAAAAAAAAAAAAAAAAAAAAAAGAAAGATCATTAGTTTTGTTTTTAAATTTACTTTTATGTTTTCCAGTTTAGCAAAACCGAATGAAATTGAATGTATTTTTCTGGTGTATTTTAACAACCAAAGTAAATTTTAAGTTTTTTCGCAATCTAGTATTAAAATATTCTATCATTTATTTTAGGTTTTTAATGACTTAAGAAAAACCCAATGTGATATTAAGTAAGGCCTAGCCACCGAATTAATAATATTTTTTGTTTAACGTCGTTATCAATAAATATAAAATTATAAGAAATAAATAATGCCAGTTCTACCACACAGTTTTTTTTTAAAGCAATGTACATACCATAAGTAGTATGGGTATTGCGGGTTTTAGGGCAATTTTCAGACACGCCTACATTTCTGATAAAGATCCAATACTTTCAACATAATATTGGATACTTTTAAACGGTAATTATAATTTAAAAAAGTTTTTGTTCAAGTACAGAATAAGTTCACAATTTCATATATCCATTAGAAATAATTTCCAAAAAATCACCTCCATATTTTTCTAACCCATACAAACAAATTCTAATACCTCAAATAATCATTACAGCTGTTTTTGAGCTATATATATAAAGATATAAAAAGTGGAAGTGGCGGTGGGCAGATTGGAACAAGTAATATTTATGAAAATGATTCATGCGAATCAGCTCTGAAAATTTCATGCAGATCGTATGAGCCGTTGCGAGGATATCGAGACATGACAAAAATTCTTTTTTGTTACCCACCCAACTGCTCAACTAAATCAAATGACAACTGCCGCCTGCCTATCCAACGTACTGACCATGTCGAAATCCAACAATATTTTTTTTTTCTTGAATAACTAAAAAACCTACCTACAACAATAAAAATAACAAAAAACAAATACAAAAACACCCACCCCACGATGCCCAACTGACCTATATTAAGAACCAACCCTATATCGATCAACCCACAAACACCAAGGGCAACCAGTTTAAATACGTACCTATGTACATACATTCTCAATAAAATATTTCGATCGCTCGCCGAGCAGGAGCAGCAGCAGCCGAGTATAACAACAAAAACACACAAAAATAACAAAACACGAAAGTTAAAAAAACAACCAAAAAATATACATGCCTAACTAAATGACAACATCATCAGAGTTGCCACTTTTCTGCAATTGCAATAGATCTACTGCATTTTTTCTCAAAATCAATCTGCTGTCTTAAAATAAAATCTACTGCACTTGATTTTACGAACAAAATTACCCTTTACGCCTTAAAAATAATATGATATGTTTAATTTATGGCTGTTTTGTTTTTTTTTTATGTTTTGAAGAAAGCAAATGTTATATTTTATTTATTTTTTAGTTTTGTTCGAATGACAATTAGTTTTTTGAAAAAAAAAAAACAAAATAAATTAAAAAAAGATATCTACTGCGAAAATATTGAATCTACTGCACTTTTCTTGCAAATCTATTACTTACTTACTTATCCGGCTCCCGATCCATGAAGGGTCTCTGCCTGAGATATTGCGGTCTTCCATCGGTTGCGGTCCCTCGCACGCTCCCTCCAGTCGTCGAGACCAAGCGCTCTTGCGTCTGTGACCGCCTGGTTCCGATAGCGGAGGTTCGGTCTTCCTGGTCGTCTCGAACCTGGGGGCTGGGATTCGAAGATTTTCTTGGCTGGAGCGTTGTTGTCCATTCGCTCGATGTAGAAAAGGTTGAAAACGAGACCAATATTGGAATTTCAGAGCAAACAAGGAAAAATTTAACTGATTTTGTCCATGGAAATAGAAGAAGATGGCTGAGCGCCTGAAGAACTTACAACACCTTCTTGAAACAAAATACAAACTGACTTGAATATGAAATTTAATTTCCCTGCCTAGCCCGTGGCTTTGTTGGGCGGCCTCAAATAGATTTTTAGGACCTAAGCGAACGATCAAAGACGTAAAACAGAAGATTTGCGTTCTTATTATTACACCGAAGAATTAAGCTATGCTGCGCAGATGCAACTTAGAGAAAAAGAAAAATTAGATTCTTCAAATGTGATGAAAGATATAATTAAAAAGTTTTGAAATATGGACCAGGAAATTATTCCATTTACAGCAGAAGAAACTCTTTCTGTAGTTGTTGAAGGGAAATTATAAGTTCCAATACAATATGTTTGTGCAACTGTACCCATGGTACCATGGTATAATTTGCCCACAATCGTACACAAAATATTAATACACAGGCATGAAATTATAGCTGAAGCTATTCTTCCGATTGGACAGCTCTGCGAAGAAGCCCAAGAATCTCGGAACAAAGACATAAAGCGGTTTCGAGAAAGTTTCTCAAGAAAATTTTCGAGGCAGCAAAATATGGAATATGTGTTTCATTGGTTTCTTCTTACCCATTTATAAGTGCTTTGAGAAAACTAAACCCTAAAATGAAAAATGCATTTCCGTCTGGAGTACTTCAGTTTCTATAATAGAACCAGAGTTTGAGCAAGCAGACTTAGTTGCAGTTTCACAAGTCATTGAATTATATACACACATACGCACGCATGTTTATTTATGTATATTATTATTATCTATACTCAACTGTTTTTCCAATATATTGAATGTATATATATTGTATTATGAAATGTCAAATGGAACAAACCCTATGGTGTACTTTAAAAAAACAGCTCTTTTTCATTTTTTTCTTCTTTTTAATAAATTTTCGTGTAAATTTACTTGAAAATGGTGAATTCTATGAAAATTATCTTATTTTCATTTAATCATGCAATAATAAATTGAATAAACACAAAAAATAATTTTGGCCATGTTTTTGGGAAAATTTACCTGTGTGCGCCGTAGAGTAGAACTGGTAAAATTAGAGTTTTGTGTAGCGTGCACTTTGTCTTTCGAGAAAGGAGTTTTGAACCCATTTGTTTGGCCAAACCGAAGTAGCAGCGGTTCGCTAGGGTAATTCTTCGTCGGATTTCCACTAAGGTGTCGTTCGTGGGATTGATGTTTGTTCCGAGGTAGGTGAACTCCTTGACTACCTCGAAATTACTGCTACCAACAGTGACGTTTTGTCCTAGGCGATGGACAGATGAGGCTTTGTTTGTTGATAGCATATACTTTGTTTTGTCCTCATTCACTTCAAGACCAACGCCTTTCGTCTGTTCATCAATAGCTGTGAATGCTTCAAGTACAGCTCTCTTGGAACGGCCGATGATGTCGATGTCGATGTCGTCCGCATAACCAAGCAGTTGAGAAGACCTGTTAAAGATAGTGCCTTCCATGTTAACACCACTCTTGCGCACTATCTGCTCCAGGACTAGGTTGAAGAAATCACATGATAGCGCATCTCCTTGTCTGAACCCTGTACACGTCTGGAATAACTCGGATGAGCTGTTACCCATTTGTACGTTGCACTGCGTATTTTGTAACGTCATGCGGCATAGCTGGATCAGTTTTTTCGGGATCCCGAGTTCCGACATCGCCAATAGAAGCTCTTGGCGACTTATGCTATCATATGCGGCTTTGAAGTCGATGAATAGGTGGTGGGTCTCGACTTGAAATTCGTTGGTCTTTTCCAGGATTTGCCTCAATGTGAAGATTTGGTCTATCGTTGATCTGCCTGGCCTGAAGCCACACTGGTATGTGCCGATCATAGTGTTGCAGAAAGGTTTTAGACGCTCACATAGTACGTTGGATAGGATCTTGTAGGCAACATTAAGCAGGGATATGCCTCTGTAGTTCTTGCAGGACATAGGATCGCCTTTTTTGTAGATTGGGCATATGGAGCTATTTGACCAGTCGTCGGGCATACTTTCCTCCTCCCAAACTTGGTTGATGAGCTGGTGCATGCACCCTACCAGAACATCTCCTCCATACTTGAAGAGCCCAAGTAACAATTTTCCTCTCATAAGAATTTCCAAGCGGCTTAAGAGACTATATTTCGGGAGCTAGTTTTACTCTAGGAGACTACTCCAACATTCTTATGAAAGTGTTACAAGCGTTAAATGGCCCACTTATGGGAGTAAATTTTCCTCTCATAGAAACATTTTAATTGTTAATATGGGATGACAAACGCCCTATTAATCTTGCTAGGAGAATGCGTCTCTTCTTGTGGGAGTTGATGAAAAGAGAACGAGTATGTGCAAAATTAAAAAAACATATACACATACATAATTATCTTTCACATTGTCTATACTTTTTTTGGAAGTAGGTACGAAGATATTACTTTTATCTGTATGTGTCATCGTCATTGTCTCATGGTGAAAAACTAATGTGTATTTTAGTGAGAGCATTTATATTTTGATATCATGGTGACGTTAATATATTTATAGTTTGTCACATTATGTGAAGCTAAATCTTAGTGCGAATGAAACTTTTTCTACTAACTTAAACATTTTACTTCGAAAATTAACAAAGCGCTTTCAAAATTATTGATATTAAAATTATTTTATTTTTATTTTGAAATAGAAAAAGGGTTACCTTGATGTTTGTTTTGAATCAGAATAATACTTTTTATGCTGATATTATTTATGGTATTTATTCATGTTATATGACGAAAAAGGTATAATAGCAGAAAATTTTTCGATTTGTTGGTCTTATTCTTGTATACCTGTTATTTATAATCAAAAAATTTACAAGAGATAAAGAGACGTTTTAATGAAAAAAAAAGAAGTTGACAAAATAAACATCAATAGCCCTGTTCTTTAGTGCATTTTTAACTTTGCTTAAAAAAAGTAGTATGAAAAATACAACAACAATTTGGTATAACTCCGTATTGTTGTTGTTTTAAACATGCTACTTTTTTAAGCGAAGATAAAAATGCGCTAAAAAACAGGGCTAATATAAACGCACTAATACTGGTAAATATATCTTAAATATATTCATCATAATGGAAACCCAAATAAATTATTTTAAGATTTATTTTCAAATCACGGTAACCCTCAAACTATTCAAACAACACTTCGTTCAAATTGAAATATGGCTGCTGTCCACTCGATACTTTTAACTCTTGAATAAACATTTTTATGAGAGTGTTGTAACATTTATGTTGGTATGAAAACAAACACTTGTTATGAGAAGTGAGATGCTTCTATGTGACTTTTTTTTGACATCTATCAAACAAACCAAGAAAAAACAAACAAATATCGGTGATGCGTTCCTTTTTCTAACGAATGTTTACTTTTGTTTATGTTTCAATAAAAGTTGAAATGTCAAAGTAAGAAATATGTTTAGTTTTGTGCATAACAGTTTCAGAATGATAAATTTACATTATGGCGTCATAAATGTTGTAATAACTGAACAAAGAATATCAAAAATTAGCATTCCAATAGGCAACAAAATTATAATTATTTGGTCAAATTTACAAGTGTAATAATGTCATTGTATATAAATTCTATAGTATTCTCATGAAGAAAAAAAGCTCATGGCCATCTATGCGTCCAAATGTAATACTAATTTTTGTTAAGGGATCTCGGTAAGGCGATCACAGCGAACCTATCGACCAAATGTCTACCTACAAAATTGGGCTTCATGAGAATACTATAGATTGGATATGCAATGATAATGTCAAAAAACCTAATATTACACCGAAACAAAAGAAAATAAATCACCGAAAGTTTACATTCGTCAAAAATAAAATAAATTTTTAATTGTAATATTCAACATCCAATTGTTCCATTCAGGAAGCAAGTCCAATAGAAAACTGAACGTCGGAAAACAATGTACACACAAAACTTTAAGTAAAAGAACGACTTGTGTATAAATCAAATATAAGCAGCTGTGGATGCAACATTTCATCTCATATGAATCCTGTAGTTAGTGTTTTGTTTTTGTTACTTTATTACCTCTTGATAAGAGATTTTAAAGATTAAAAAATGACGTTTAGAGCTTAAATTTGATAACAAGATTATTACAAGACATTAAATTTATATACACGAGGAATAATTGTTCTAGGTATAAAATTAAAGCGATTCGATGTTTCAAAAATGCTAAGCTCGTATAATAAAAACGTTAAAAGACGAATTTTTGTTTCATAATGAGAGATCATGTCTTAAGTATAGCAATAAGATCTGAAAGAGAATTATGGGAGTTTTTTTGAGAAAATAAGACCTAAGCTCTGGAGAGTTTGTTAGTTGGGAGTTCCGCTGGTAGGCCATCCGAGCCGGCGGATTTGTTGTTCTTAAGCTTGTGGATGGCTTTCTTAACCTCTTCAGTACTGGGTGCTGGGACTGGATCTTCATTGACTGGTCTAATGATTCTTTGTTCCTCTGTTGCCTCCTCTACATAATGCCCATTAAGCAGCTGCTGGAAATGCTGCTTAAACACGTCTACAATTCCCTGTGCTTCGGTGACTAGGTTCCCTTCGCTGTTTCGAAGAGCTTGCGTGCCAGTCCTATAACCAGATGCCAGTTGCTTGGCTGTTTTGAAGAACCGGCAAATCTTGCAAATCTACTGCGAACAATTTTCTGAGGTGTCGCAACCCTGAACATCATACTTACCTACCTACCTACAATCTACAGTCATACATACCTACATAAAACACGAACAAACGCATTTTTTTCTTTTTGCTTATTAAGGGAAGAGCGTCGAAAACCAACGACAACCTCCCCCCAGCAAAG
The DNA here is from genome assembly GCA_963921185.1 of Dasysyrphus tricinctus. Lineage (NCBI taxonomy): Eukaryota > Metazoa > Arthropoda > Insecta > Diptera > Syrphidae > Dasysyrphus > Dasysyrphus tricinctus. Next base: position 38,139,545 of record OY992534.1, read on the forward strand.
CATCTTTACAACTAAAAAATAAAATGTTAAAATGAAAATGACAACTAAAAATATACAAAGATGCAAGCATGGTGTTTCAACATGTGGCAAGCAACATTCATGGGTGTGTCAACATCAGACGTTGTGTCAACATTTATCTTCATGATATTACTATTGACACCTGGTAAGTTGCTTTCCACACCACCTGCATTTCAGCACATGAACCCTATCTGGGGGATACAATTTTTTCCAATTTGACGTCCAATGTATTTCCCATAAGAAAAAAAGCAAAAGAGAGTCATATTCATGTTACTTTTTCTAATTACTTTTATATAAACGGATACAACTTTTATGATTGCAATAGAATAACAAAATATGTAAGTTTACAAATCTAGCAACAAATAAATCAAAACTGACGCCTCAAATGCTTTAAATTTAAGATGAAAAATGTAAACAAACTATCTCTACAACGAGAAACAACAACACCAATAGTCGTTTGAGAAAAAAGCAGCGCAGAGACGTAGCCAAGATTATTTAAAACATGAACAGTTTTTTTTTCTTCGTTAATTATGTTTGTATTGAAAATGAAGATTTTCAAATACATGTCAAAATTTTTGTTTGGATTGAAAATTTCTTGCATATATATTTACCAATTTAATTACAAAAAAAAATCAAGTACTTTTACCTACGTACAGAATTTTTTGGTTTGGAAGTATGTAAATATTTTAAATGCTTCTTCGTTATACCGAATTTACACGACTGGTGAAAAGCTGCCAGTATAATGACAAAAATAATTAATTTGTCCATTCTTCTGTTATTGTTTTGGTCATTATATTGCCAGTTCTCCAATCGTGTAAATGCGGCATTAACAAAAGACGCAGGCACGATTGAAGTGTTATTATTTCCTGACATTTTTGGAGGGTACACATTTTGAAAAAAAGAATTGTAAAAAATTAAACGCAAAATTTTATTTATTCAATAAAGGGTGTTATTGACCCCATGAGCTTCGCTAGTTTCTAAACACGAAATATATTGTATTGATCTGTTGCACAAACAGTGTATAAATATTTGTACTCCTTTTTTTCTCAGGAATACAAATACACAAACGCAATACATAAATATATAGAAATACTTTATACCTACATCTTCATAAAAACATTACTGCAAAGTTTCGGTGACGTAAACTTTTACTTATTAGAAAACAGTAGTAAAATATATTTATAATATAAAAATCTTCATAATTGACTCTTATCTATCAAACCCCTTCCCTGTCTACGCACATGACACCAATTATGCTCACGACATGAATCCATTTTGGAAAGCAACAACAACAATGCAGGTTTGTTTACATTTTTCATCTGCAAAATATAGGAAGTTATACATAAGTTTTGATACATATTCTTCTTGATTAACTAACTCACATAAATTCTTTTTCTATTGCAACTATAAAATAAATACGTGTTTATAGAAAATTAATAAGCAAAAGCAATGTTTTTCAGACCTTTTTTTGTTTTTCTCTTATGGGAATTACATTGAATGTCAAAATGAAAAAAAATGTATCCCCCACATAGGGTTCACGCGCTGACTGCTAGGTGCCGTGACTCCATTCGCCAATAAAGTTCATATACAAAGCCAAACGGTTGTGGAGTGTAAGTGATAACCTAAACAGCGAAATATTAAACGAAATGCAAAAAATGAGAAGAGAAATGACCGACATAAAATCAAGCTGCGAATTTCTTGCAAACAAGTATGATGACATAAAATAGCATATGAACTCAAATAATGAATTGCTGCATAAACTCTCAAATGAGATTAAAGAATTAAAACAAAGCAACATGAAAAAAGACGAACAAATTTTCACAATGGAAACAAAAATCAACACACTTGAACAACAATTATTAAAATATAATGTCGAAATAAAAAATATTCCACCAATACATAATGAAAATCTAATTGAAATAGTACAAACATTGGGCAAAGCCATCGATCATGATGTATGCACCACCGATATCACTGATGTGTACAGAACCAACAAAAGAAATCCAGAAAAATCAACAATAATTGTCTCATTTGCCAGTCAAACATTTAAATTAGTAGCCCGATTCTCCCCCTTGTGAGGAATCACAAGTCACAAGCTCTTGTGACTACTCCTTGTGAGGATTGTTGTGACTCGATAACATTTTGGTATTCTCCCCCTAGTAGTCACAAAAAAACTCACGACGAAATTCACCACAGCATTTTGTTGGTAGCTTCTTGACCGATGAGCGCACACATAAACAACTCTACAAGTAATCGCAATGAACTCAACCAACACACCAACAATTTGTATTCAGTTATCAGTTCATCTGTCTCATAAAGACAAAGCAAAAGAATATCGCGCCTTTGTCCTATTCTTTGCTTAAGAAATGAAAGAATTCATACATTTTGTTCTCTTTCGCACAGAGAACATAACGCCTCCTTAGAAAAATATTATTCAATGATTTGTAGAAACTCAAGTAAATTGTGAGTTGTGAGCTGCTCTGAAGGAGATCACAGTTTCGGTTGTTTTTATGACTCTCACAAGTTGTGACTTTAGGGGGAGAACACGAAAAAGTCACAAAATCAGTTTCACCACTTCTTAATCTTGTGACTTGTGAGGTATCAGTGATGATGGGGAGAATAGGGCTATAGATCTAATAAAGAAGGCAAAGGCCAAGCGCAATATACCAGCAACAGGAATTATTAAAAATGCAAGCACAAGCAATGATCAGACTGCAACAACAAACGAAAGACACACACCTATTTATGTAAACAATCATCTTACACCAACAAATAAGCACCTTCTTTGGCAAGCCAAAAACAAAGCGAGAGAATGCAATTGGAAATTTGTGTGGGAGAGCAACGGAAAAATACTCGCAAAAAAACAGGAGAATGGTGGAACTATAGGTACACTATGGTGGTCCTTAAATTGGACATTGTCTTGGATAGCCCTCATTCGATTCAAAACATTGAAAAACAATTTCCCTAATTTTTTTAGATTTTTATTTCATCTCAATGAGACTGATCCATGGAAAAACAAACACAAATGCCAAACGCAATTTTTTTTCGGAAAAAGAATGTCAGTGACATTGTTTTGTACGAAAAAAAATCGAGGTGAATATAAAATTTGTTTTCTTTGGGTAGTTCACAGTTCGATAAAAAAAATTTAAACGTCAAAAAAATTTTTTCTCGCAAAAAGCGCTCCCATAAGAAATACATGTAGTTTTTTTTTCGTCAAGGAACTGTATACTTAGCTTAAGGTACTAATAATGGGGTTAGGGTGATTCTTATAACACGCAAAAAAAAAGTCAGATTTTGTAGATTAGATTCAGACGAACAAAAAATCGTCCAAGAGGGGGGGTCTATTTCCCCCCGTTCAGGCGGGAGGGGTAACTTTCTAAAAATTTGACCCAAAATAGAAAAAAAAATATTAAAAAACAACGGGACCACTTACAATGGTATGCTATAGCTTTTTTTGAAGCCATGAATCCAGTGTCTAATATATTTTTTAAATCAAGTTTTTATTGTTAATAGTTTTTGAAAAAATAATTTTCAAAACTTAAAAATAAAAACAAAAATAGTACTTTTTTTCGTTTTAAAATTATTTTTTCCAGAAACTATTTACAATAAAAACTTGAATTAAGAAACAAATTAGAGACTGGGTTTATGGCTTTAAAAAAAGCTATAGCATGCGATTGTAAGTGGTCCCGTTGTTTTTTAATAATTTTTTTCTCTTTTGGGTCAAATTTTTAGAAAATTACTCCTCCCGCCTGAACGGGGGGACATAGACCCCCCCTCCAGTACGATTTTTTTTCGTCTGAATCTAATCTATAAGTTCTGACTTTTTTTTGCGTGTTATAAGAATCACCCTAACTCCATTATATGTAACCTTAAAGTGAAAAAAGGGAGACCAGGGGGGTGAAATAGAAATCTGAAAAAATTAAGAAAATTTTGTTTCTCTATTTAGAGTCATTTGATGCCTATCCAAGTTGGAATTTCAAAAAAACCCAATATAAGGACCACCCTAAGGTACACATTGGGACGTACAACGATATTGATAAAATATGCAACTAGTCTATATGTTTGTATGTTTTTAAGAGAAGAATAAATTATACTCAAACAATATGATGGAAAACATATACAATGAAACAGCTATAAATTTTAGGGTAATACATGGTTTTACCGGCATCAAAAATGAATTTTTGAAAAATATGAATTTTTGTTGTATTTGTCTAAATCTAAGATCAATTACAAAAACATGGGATATTTATATAACTGAAATTGAAAATATTTTAAACTATGTTGATATATTAGTTTTAAATGAAATCAACATACCTAAAAGTAAAAATGATATGTATTACATAGATGGATTTAAATCTGAATTTTTTAATCGGGAAGGAATGAAAGGAGGGGGTGTGGCGATATTTATAAAAAAAAAATTAACATATGAAATTATACCTTCAAACCCCATTAACTACGAAGGAATTCATTTGGAAATAACGCATAGAAACGAAAAGAAGTATGTCCATGCAATATATAGGCGACCGAAACTAAGCGTTACTCGATTCATTGAAGAAGTACAATAATAAAGAAAAAAAGGAAAATATTGTTTTAGGTGATGTGAGTATAGATATATTATATGAAAGCAACTCGCTTGCATTGAAATACATGGAGATGATGGCATCAAAAGGACTTACAAATGTAATACAAAAACCAACACGTGTTGATATCAGACGAAATACTTCAACTCTTCAGCAAACAAACTGGGAAGATGTGCTTCAAGAAAACAATGTTGAAACCCTGTATGAAAACTTCGTACTGAAAATAAATTACATTTATACAAGTTCAACCAAATATAAGAAAACAAAACAAAATCGAAAACAAAAACCTTGGATCAACACTGAAATAATTACAATGTGTAAGAGAAGAGACGAGCTTTATAGGAGATGGAAAAACCGTCCAAGAAGCCAGAGCTATGAGCATGAGTACAAAAACTTCCGAAATGTAGTTAACAAAAACATTCAAATCACCAAAAACACCTTTTACAAACAAAAATGTATGAATGCACAATATGACCCCAGAAAGACATGGCACGTGATAAATGAGCTGTTGGGAAGAAAGAAAGCATCAATTGATGAAGTTATACAAAACAATTTTACCACGAGAACCGATGGTCAGTGTAGTATTGTGGAAAAATTTGCGGATCAATTTGCAAACCAAGTATTAAACATTATACATATGTGCAATATTAAAACTGAAACCTCGAATCATGCAAACTTGCAAGTACAGCAGAGCATTTATGTAGAAGAAGCCAGCGCAGAGGAAACTTTCGAAGTTCTGAGCAAAATAAACATCAAAAAAGGCCCTGGAGCAGACAACATAAGACCTATTGACCCCAAAATTAACGCCAAAATTTTTGCCTGGTGGTACAAACCATAATCAACCTTAGCCTGTCGCAAGGTTGCGTTCCAAAGCAGATGAAAACATCAATTATGCGTCCTATTTACAAGGGAGGCGTTAAAATTAAAGTTAAAAACTATAGGCCAATCGCAATACTGTGAATCGTAGAGAAATGTTTGGAAGAAATCGTTGTAAAACGACTAAATAAATTTATAAACAGACATCAAATTTTGCACCCAAACCAATACGGGTTTCAGAAAAGCAAAAGTACGGTAAGGCTGCTAGGAGAGTTTACAAATACAATTAACGAAGGGCTTAATCGAAATCACTACGTTCTTGCTATTTGTTGACTTCAGCAAAGCCTTTGATACTCTGAGTGCGGAAAAGCTTATAGAAATTTTAAACCGAATTGGTGTGAGGGGATATTTGTCCGACTGGATGCAGATCTACCTAACTCATAGATTGATTAAGGTCAAGGTATCAACTACCCTGAGTCATGAAAGATGTACCGTATATGTTGTTCCACAAGGCTCAAAATTGGGACCTATTTTATTTACCTTATACACAAATGAATTGTTACGATTATTTACGAATAGAACAGCCTACGCATATGCAGACGATATAGCCATTATAGTCAAACACAAAAATACTTCAATTGCATTTGGACACTATATCCAAGTGGTGTCACGACCATGGGCTTGTTATTAATACTAAAAACAAAAGTAATGCACATACGCCAACCATCGAAGAAGGAGGAAACTATTAACATTTATCACCGAAACAAAAACTGTCCACTGTTAACAAACAACAAACCAATCGAGATCGTCAAAAAGATAAAGTATCTTGGAGTTACCAAAGACGATCATTTTCTTTGGCGTGATCATATTAACAATCTTCGTCTCCAACTAAAAAGTACAATGTTCGCATTAGTATATCTTAAAAGGTTTTCAAATTTCGAAGTCCTGAAGCAAGTATACTACTCGTTAGCAGAATCACGAATTCGATACGATACGTGAAACGGAAAAGTCCTCAAAGAAACGATTAAGTAAAAAGCGTAACGCTGGCTCTTCACCTGAGGCAGCCTCGTCCTTTGAAATAATAGTCTCACCAAAACATGCGACAGTAAAAGAAAAACCTGTTAAGGAGCGGCCCCCGCCACCGATAAATGTTATCGGTATTGCGGAGTACAACAAGTTGCAAACCATATTAAAGGCATTACTACCATCGTCTTTTAAAGTTATTTCGCTCAATAGCAACAAATGGAAAGTATGTGTGAAAGACCCTGAAAGTTATTGTCTTCTGTCGCGAAAACTAAACGAAGAAAAAGTAGAATGGTATACCTATGAAAATAAGTCAGAAAGACCCTTACGTGTTGTGGCGAGAGGTTTACACGCATCATGTTCAAAAGACGACATCATTAGTGATCTAAAAGAGCACAACTTCAATATCTTAGATGCAATGAATATCGTCAAAAGAGAGAAACAGAAAAAAGAGGGTGAAACGATAGTGGTACAACGTGGCCTTCCACTATTTATACTGTCGTTCGATAAGACTGAAAAACTAGATGAAATTTATAAAATTAAAACAATTTTAAACATCGTAGTCAAGATCGAACCTCTAAGAAAGAGCACAAGGTTAGTCCCTCAGTGTAAACGCTGCCAAGAATTCAATCACACCCAAACCTATTGTAAAAAAGAGCCAAGGTGTGTAAAATGTGCCGGAAAACATCTAACCGCTGACTGCAACGGTAAAAGTGAAAGTCCACCAACGTGTATTAATTGTAATGGAAATCACCCGGCAAACTATAGGGGCTGCGAAGTAGCTAAAGAATTGCAAAAGCGAAGATCAAAATCTGCCCAAACGCAAAGAAAACCACCAAGACTAATTAAAAACGGAACTCCCAAGACTTTTGAATCAGAGAAAGCTTTAAATCAGGCAAAGAAAACAGTGCCAAAACCTTCGGACAAAATATCAAAGCAAGGTAATACAGAAACATATGCCCAAATAGCGGCCAAAAATATACCCGTTAATAATGATACTGAAACAGATCCGGTTTCGAAAATCTTTTCAATAATTCTTTCGAAACTTGAAGAACAATGTGAAACAAATAAACTTATCTTTGATAGGTTAAGTAAGCTCGAAAATTGTTTTCGACCCAAACCTCTTTCAAAAAATATATGATGGAAAAACTTAAATTTCTTACATGGAATGCCAACGGATTATGGCAAAAACTAGGAGAATTAGAGATGTTTATGCAGGAAAATGATATCGACATATGTTTGATATCAGAAACGCATGCAAAAAATGAATCAAATCTTAAAATCCACGGGTTTCATGACTACCACGCTGTTCATCCGTCAAACAAAGCAAGAGGTGGATCATCGTTATATATAAAAGAGTGCATTGAACACTCAATAGGCTTGAAAATAGAGGTGGAATCAATGCAATTGAGTAGTGTTCAGGTTAGAACTAAAAATATTTTTCTCAATGTCTCTTCAATATATTGCCCTCCGCGTTGCAAAATTGATAAGAGTGAATTTACGACACTGATAAAGTCACTAAGTCCAAACTTCATTGTTGGTGGTGACTTTAGTGCAAAACACACCTTCTGCGCCTCAAGATGCATATCTCAAAAAGGTCGAATGCTATATGAGGCAGGAATGGAAAATAATTGCGATTTTCATTCAACTGGAAAGCCAACTTACTGGCCAACTGATCCGTCAAAAATACCTGACCTAATCGATTTATTTATGGTAAAAGGAATACCCTCTAACTATGTTGAAATTACAGAGAGCTTTGATCTCTTCTCGGATCATTCTGCCGTCATACTCAATACGAGCGAAAGTCTTATAAAAATTGAGAAACCACCCAGGTTAACGAACGGTAAAACCAACTGGGATGGATTTAAGAAAGATATCGAGGACAGCGTTGAATTAAGAATATCATTACAAACGTCTCTCGAACTTGAAGACGCAGTAGATACCTTTGTTGATATGATACAAAAGGCCACGTGGAATAACACACCTTATCAAAGGGAAATGCCGCGCCGCAAAGATATAAAATATCCGCAAGAAATAAAAGATTTAGTGAAAGAGAAAAGAAAAGCACGCAAGAAATGGCAGCGAACCCGTGCTCCTCAGCACAAAGCTAATTTAAATCGATTGTGTAATTTGCTTAAAACGAGAATATCAGATTTCAAAAACGGTGAAGTTGAAAATTACCTCGAAAATCTGACAGCAGGAAAAGATTCTAATTACTCACTTTGGAGAGCTATAAAAGTAACAACAAAAAGACCAAAGCTTCCAGCGCCTCCTATTAAGAAAGGCCAAAATGAATGGGCTAAAAGTGACAAAGAAAAAGCTATGGTATTTGCCGATTACCTGGAGGAAACATTTAAGCCTTTCGATGGACAAGTACTCAAATAAAATTTTAATATGGATTTAACATCAAATGACAGCTACATAATTAGAAATGCTACACTTGCCGAGTTAAAAAGAGAAATAAAGAAGAAGAAGAAGATAAGTCCAATAAAGCTCCAGGTTATGACTTAATCTCGGCAGAAATTCTAAAAATGCTTCCTCGTAAAGGTTTGATCAACCTTCTTTATATAATAAATGCCGCCCTTAGGTTAGAATATGTTCCGAGCCAATGGAAAGTTGCGGAAGTAATAATGGTTTTGAAACCTGGCAAACCATCTCATGAAAAGAAGTCTTACAGACCGATTTCGCTTCTTCCTGTAATATCAAAAGTTTTTGAAAGAATACTACTCCTTCGCCTGCAGCCGATAATAGAAGAAAAACAATTAATACCTGAACATCACTTCGGATTTAGAAGAAAGCATTCGACCATTGATCAAGTGCATGGGATAACCGACGTAATTGAGAGAGCTCTTGAAGAAAAGAAAATCTGTTCGACGGTCTTTTTGGATGTGTCGCAAGCGTTTGACAAGGTGTGGCACGAAGGCCTCAAATTCAAATTAAGACAAGTTCTGCCTGAAGGACTTTATAAAATTCTAAACGAATATCTAGAAAACAGATGTTTAGCACAAATAGTTGATGATCCTGACTATTAGTTTAAGGCCAGAAAATCCAAAATTTCAGCCATGAAATATACGTGTGTATATTCAGTTCAGACGCAAAAAAAACGGCATTTTTCGATATGAAAAGCTTTGCAAGAGAGCCGCAGAAAATATAACGGTGCTTTTTGAATAAACAAACAATAAGCATCATCAAATGATACATTAGTGCACAAAGTTTGGAAAGATGAATGAACAAAGTTCCTATGAAAATGTGTGTGTCTATTCAGTTGAATTGGAGTGTATGTTCGTTTAAACTTGCTTTTAAAATTTTACTGGGAGAAAATGGAGCTTTAGTTTATTGGTTCGTTCAAAGGCTTGTTAGATTTAGAAGTGGTTGGTGCAACCGATAAATGCCATTTTAAAATTAAACGAAGCAATACAAATTTGAAAGAGGTCGGTGCAACTGGCCATTAAAGTATTATAATAGACCAGTCGGTAGAGCCAAAAAAGATTTTGCATAACGCAAAACTATACTCATAAAATTTTATGATTGGAATTGATAGATTGCTCGTTTCTGCGTTTAAAAAATGGCGGACTTGTAAGTGTTATGCGTTAGCCGCCATTTTTGACCGGCATAAAGCACTTCGAGCAAAACGTTCACCAGCTCTTTGGTCTATATATATAACAATTACTTTTGAGCCATACATCGGCGTCGTAGAATAAATATGTGTATACAAAATTGTTGGAATTATGCCTTAAACAGATGTGCAGCAGGTCTGCTCGCATCGCTGCGAGTTGAGCTGCACTCAAAACACATGTGCATACACCTTAATATTTTTCATATAAATGACTGGACTTTAGTATGAAATTTTTCGATATTTCTAAATAATTTTTATACACAAATGTAGATTTGTATTTTAACTTTATTTAAATATACCTTAATACTGTAGATCCGAGCATTAGAAGCAAAGTTATAATTTTATTAAGCTACGGAAATCGAAGTTTTTTAAAGATTTTGTTATTTTTTTTTGGATTTAAATCAAGTTTGAGGTGGAAAATTTAGATAAGTGGCCCTGCCGCCTCTCACGTTGCGTTTAACTATAAAAACTATTAACATATTTGTAGAGGAGAATTGAGTCAATAACTTTTTAAACATAATTTTTGAAAACTGTGTAATTTTTCATTCACATTTGTATTTTGAAAGTGAAAATCAAACCGATGTAGGAATAAGTCTGCTTTCTAGAATGAAATAAATTAAATATTCTAAATTATACAAAAATGTAGCCTGGCATTTATCCTTTCCATAAAAACCTAAACTTTGAAGATCAGACAATCAAAACCGAAGTTATAAGCTTTCTAATCGATCAACTTGAAGGCTATTTGTACACAACAAATTAAGAAATAGAGACATCGTGCAGCTCTGAGCTGCATGCAGCTCTTGAGTTTTTCTGCTCCCATCATCATCATCATCATCGTGTCTTGTAACCCCGGCTGGGGCATAGGGCGTCAACAAAACGTCTCCATCCTTCAGGGTCTGCTGCAAGGTAATTTAGCTGTGGCCACGTCTTTCTCTGGGATTCTGCTTCCGCTAAGACAGTCGATTTCCATGTTGTTCTTGGTCTTCCAACCCGCCGCCGTGCACCTGCTCCCATAAGAACCTGTTATTTTATTTCGCTGCATGAAAAAAGCTGCACGTGTGTTTAAGCCATTAACTTGTTCTATCACTTCTTAGAACTTTTTTCTACAACAGCAACCATCAAGGAGATATAAGGGAAAAACTAAAAAAAGCATACCTACTTTAAGAGCTTTAACTTTGACCGTATAGATTTAAAAAAATGTCGTTTACATGAAAAAAAATAAATTTCCTATGAAAAAGGTTCTAACATATTTTTGTATGATGAACCGTTCTCGAGATATTGGCTAAAACGCGTTTTTCAAAATGACGGCTAACGCACAACACTTACAAACTCGACATTTTTTCCACTCAGAAACGACATATCCATCAATTCCAATCATAAAATTTGATGAGTATAGTTTTGCAAAAAAAACCTCTACCGACTGGCCTATAAGAGGAGTGAAGAACATCGGCTTCTTGGAAGGAAAAAGAAATACCATGAGAAGCTCATAGTCGAGCGTTTAGAATCACAGGCACTAACGGATCATATTCTACTGTCAGGAAGATCACAACCTGTGTGAAGCAGACCAACAATTTTGATCACCCGACCTGTAGCCAAGGAAGTAAAGAAAGCTATATCTAAACCCATGTTCAATAAAGATGCTAGCACTGATGGTCTGCAACTAAGCTGTTTAAAGTGACGGGGAATGACTTGGCTGGAAGTATGTATGCACCGTAGGAAATCATGTCCGATGCATGGAACCTGAACCTGAAGTCTGTTCACACAATCCTAAAAATGGAAGCCATTTGAGCTGCGTCAAATACAGCTTCGGTTTTTTTAACATTCCCTGCAAGATCTTTTCTGCCATATTTTGTGAATGCCTAAAGCTCGCCAATAACCTGAAAGGCTCATAACAGTATGGCTATAGGCTATGAAAGCCATTCATCTACAAATATTTACACCACCGAAGATATACCTAACCGAGGGTTGTTCTTTTTTTGACTGTTCATATGCTTTGTTCATTTTTATTTTTATATGTTTCGCTGTTTACGTCCCATAACTCTCTCAAATTCGTTAGTAAAATTAACATAATTTCATTATTTAAAATTTCCATTTTTTTGTTCACTTTATATAAGTCCGCACGAACCTTCTTAATCACTTGTTTCAGAACGAGTAAATGCAGTAAACAATGATAGGCACGAAGCAACGGTTGTAGCAACCGACTGAAAATATCAAAATTTTTTGATGTTTCTGGCAACGGTTGCAACAACACGAAAATCAATGGGCAACACAGCTACGCACGAAGTTGCTGCAACGGTTGCCTCGTTTGCATCTAGCATAAGACTTAGGGCTGGTTCACACGAGATTGTACAGCACATTTTTTATCGTATTCGATTTTTACCGAACAAATATCGGGTGTTTACACGATATTTATATTTATTCGTTTAAAAATCGAATAGCTGCAGCATAATGAAAATGAATGGAAAAGTTTGAATTTGTGAAGTATTTTATTTTTAGCATAGACTAACTAATAATAAAGACAGGCCGCTTCATATAAAGAAAAAGGACCCGATTTGAGATTGCCTCCACCTAGATTGCCTCCACTTCATACATGTTTTGTACCTGGCGAGAAAAGCTTTTGCTTCATATGAAGCTTTCAAGTTGCATCGAACTGGAATTCATTTCACCACCATACCATCGCAATCGCAAGTGTACCTGTTTTTGTTGTTGGTTTTGGGTATTTTGTCTGTTTTTTTTTTTTTTTTTGCAATTAATGAATGTTGTGAAGCAGTGGTGGTAGTTTTTTTGTCTTCATAGTTAGCTCTAACCATAGAAGAAGAAGTAAAGGAAGTGGTGTATATCTACGGTGACCATATTTTAGAAAGCTGAATAATGAACAAAAGAATAAAGAAACAAAATTCAACTCAATCTTCAATCATTTATTCCATTTAATAATAAATACATATATATTCTCTGAGGAAAAATGGCTCAACTTAAAATAGAATAAACTCTAATCAATTCAGTTTTTGCTTTAAGCTTAGTACGCTGCTGATGCGAAACGAAAAATCCCATACAAAAATGACAACGAAATCATAAACTATAAATTTAGTTCTACTTTTCGTTCTGCAGTACGTTGTTCGATGAGCAAAATTGATAATTGTAGCAGATTATTTGGAGAAGTCTACACTCTTTTTTGTACACAATTACCCAGACCATAATTGTGTACGAAAAAAGGAAAATTGTGTTTTTTCGTGTTTATTTTTGTTGTTTCATTCATTACAGCATGGGTGCTTGTAATTTTTTTGCATTTGCATTTGTTTTAATATTTTGAATTTGTGCAAATGTCAATGAATATTTTTCCGCTTCGTTTTCGTAAGCATTTCGTTGTCTTGTTGGAGAACAACTAAAAATTTCGTTTCGCATCAGCATCGTATTAGGCTTTACATACAAACTTAGAAATAAAAAAACTTAAAAGCTTAGGTCAAGAATTTGTGCTGGTTTTACAATTCTTTATTAAATACACACTTCCTCCTGAGTGGAATCAGGGTTAGCTAAAATAATTTTCAATATTGAATTGCTTTTTTATAAATAATTTCATTTAAAACTTACAAATCTCAATTCTTCAGTGCAGATGCAGACAACACACAGTTCAAGAAATGAATAGTTTTTGACTTGAACATGACAGATGATGCCAAAAGCGATAGAGGGCGGCAAGGAAAAATAAATTTGTACTAGATTTATTATTTCTTCGTTCACTAACTAAGGGCACGTTAGCATCATCAGTTTTTTTCATTAAATTTTTACGTTCCTAACATGCCGGCTCCACTGATGGGCATGAGCCATGCTTTGACTATGAACATGTCTTGAAAAAAACCAATGGAGCCTCAAAAATCCATATCTGAGCAGTGACATATCCATACAAATTAGACTGCTGATTGGATTGTGGTTTGGATTACGGGCATCGCTCATGTCTAGTGGAGCCAGCATGTAATGTGTGCGTTAGTGTTTTCGAACAAAATTTAAGAAATACAGAACAAATAATGAACAACTAATAAAATACAGAACATTTATATGTTTTCGGGTACAAAATAATTAATAATGAACAACATCCTCAAATACAGAACAGTTCATTATTATAATGAACGGATGGTCACCGTATGTATATCACATATACAGTGTACGTGAGTGAAGCAGCAAGAATTGAAAAAAAACACAAATTGAGATTCATCTGTCATTTTGCCGAGCTGAAAGGAAGTGTTTTGAAATTTCAATTTGTTAAATAAGTGAAAAAGTTTATTTAAACTAGATAAAAAAGTGAAATAAAAGTTAGAATAGTGAATACTATCAATAATTTATTTAAAAAATATAAAACAGCATCTGGTGGCTACGTTAAATCCTCAAAAAACGCCTATACTAAGGAGTATACAAACATTTTTGTTTACAAGTTAGTTTTGTCTGATATTTTCATATTAAGTAACGTGAAGTGATGTTATTTAGGTAAATAAATTATCTAAGAATAAATTATCTAAGAATTAAGATTTTATCGCAATTTGCAATAAAAATAACAAATTTGTTGAAAACAAAAAATATACTTTAATCCTGTGATTTCGTTGAGACTCATCTGTCAAATGAGAAATTCTCGCACAGGATCGATCTAGTTTTTGTTGGTGGTGGCAAGGCGCTCAAATCCGTTTAGCGCCCGTAGTGCAGAGTTATTTTTTAACGCTTTAAATAAAATATTTTTAAAGGGGTAACAGCAGAATCCTATTTATCTTATTGGATTTGTATCCTCGTCACGAAGTGTTTATTTCGGTTTAAAAGTACACTACCATAAAAAACATCACTTTATTAAGAGGAATATGAGAGAAAACTTACCTGTGAAAAGAAAGATTTGTGCACCGTATTATAGGCGTTTTTATATGATTTAATGCATCACCACATGTTTTTTTATATATTTCTTATCATAAAGAATTATATATTGAACTACAATTTTACAGTTATTTGAGAAAAGTGGATTACAATGCCGATTCATTTAATTTTGCAAAAACTGAATTCATTGGACTCAATAATTACCTTGAAAATGGTGACTGGAATACCGAGTTTCTTAATTTAAACTTGATGAATACTTTTAATAATTTCGTGTACATCTTAACTAATGCTTTTTATTTATTTGTGCCATGTAGAACCAAAAAGAATGGATCCAAACCTCCTTGGTATAACAAGAAATTAGCTCATCTTAAAAATCTAAAAAATAAATCTTTTGCTAATTTAAAAAAATCAAATAGTACAGACGACAAAAATATTTTTTGTAAATTTCGTAAAGATTTTATGGTGCTTAGTAAATTCTCGCACAGAAATTATATCTTGAATCTGGAGCTTGACTTAAAGAGTGATCCTAAACGTTTCTGGTCGTTCATAAACTCTAAACGTAAATCTCTTGGAATCCCAAATTCTATGAATTTCAATAGCGATGAATCCACTGATGTTCATAAAACTCTGGAGTTTTTTGCTCAGTTTTTTGAATCGGTGTATTCTAATTTCAATCCAAACTTTCCTCAACCTCCTCGGAACGGCCCTAAGGTAGATATTGGATCTATACATTTGGAATACTCTGATGTCTTAAGCGGACTTTTCTCTCTTAAGCCAAATTCTAATCCAGGTGTTGATGGCATCCCTGCCATAATATTAAAAAGATGTTCTGAGTCTCTTTGTGCACCGTTGCTTACAATTTTTGAACGATCTTTGTCATCTGGGATATTTTTAGATGACTGGAAATCTTCTTTCCTAATCCCTATCTTTAAATCGGGTTCTAAAAATAGTGTTGAAAATTATAGGGGTATTTGCAAGTTGTCCGCAATTCCCAAGCTTTTTGAAAGTTTAGTTAAATCCAAACTTGATTTTCTTGTGAAAGAACATATAAGTAGTGCTCAACATGGGTTTCTTTCGGGTAGGTCAACTATAACAAACTTGACTTGTTTCTCATCGTTTGTTGTTGATGCTATAGAAAATAAAAGTCAAGTCGATGCTATATATACTGACTTCAGCAAAGCTTTTGATTCGGTAATCCACAGCATTTTGCTTCTTAAACTTGATGCTTTTGGAATCCATTCAACCTTACTCAAATGGATTTCTTCATTTTTAACGGGCAGGGTTCAAAAAGTTAAGATTCAAGAATATACTTCAAGATCAATACACTTAGTACGTCTGGTGTTCCTCAGGGTAGTCACCTTGGCCCATTGCTATTTATAATATTCATTGATGACATTGTCAACCATATCAACTTTAGCAAATGTCTCATTTATGCTGATGATCTCAAATTATTTTCAAAAATAACTTGTGCAGATGACTGTCTCAAGCTGCAAAAGGATCTGGATAATATATCTCACTGGTGTAACTTAAACCATTTAAATCTAAATATAAAAAAATGTTTCATAATTTCCCTCTCTAGAAAACTTCTTACTTATGAGTTAATATATTCTCTTGAATCCAAGCCTCTTCAGAGAACATTAAAAGTGAAAGATTTGGGGGTTCTTTTTGACTCTAAATTTTCATTTTCTCTTCATATTGATGCTATTGTTGCGAAAGCTAACTCAATGTTAGGGTTCATTAAAAGGAACTCTACTGATTTTTCCGATCCATACACCCTTGTATCATTATATACTTCTCTAGTTAGGCCAAATCTTGAATATGCGGATGTTATCTGGAATCCTTGTCAACAATTTTTATCGGATAGAATACAGAGAGTTCAGAATCGCTTCACAAGATATGTGTTTTACAAAATGCGCTGGAACTTCCATCTATGTTCCCAAGCCAGACAAAGCTTTTTGGGCTTACAATCTCTGAAAGCCAGAAGAACAACTCACGATATTGTTTTTGTGCGGGATATTCTTTGCTACCACATTAGATGTCCTGAGTTACTCTCCTTTATGTGTATATATGCTCCCACGAGGCCGTTGAGGGAAAGATCCCTTTTTTTTGAGTCCACACATAGAACGAACTTCGGATGTAACGAACCAATTTCAAGGTCAATTAGAGAGTTCAATAAAATTTATGATCATGTTGACTTATATCTCTCCAGAGAAAAATTTAAGAATGGATTATACTATATTTATTCTTAAGATATTAAGTATTTGTTATCTATTTTTAAGTAAATTTATAAATTTATACTACCTATTTTTTACCAATATGTAATCTGTTAAGCTATAAAGCTCGTAGATGAAATTATTAATAAATAAATAAATAAATAAAGTTTTTCAAAGTAATCACTATATTGTCTTTCATTTCACTTTTTTATTCAGTTCAATAGGCTTTTTCACTATTTTTATGACTTAATCACGGCAGAAATTCTAAAAATGCTTCCTCGTAAAGGTTTGATCAACCTTCTTTATATAATAAATGCCGCCCTTAGGTTAGAATATGTTCCGAGCCAATGGAAAGTTGCGGAAGTAATAATGGTTTTGAAACCTGGCAAACCATCTCATGAAAAGAAGTCTTACAGACCGATTTCGCTTCTTCCTGTAATATCAAAAGTTTTTGAAAGAATACACCTCCTTCGCCTGCAGCCGATAATAGAAGAAAAACAATAATTAATACCTGAACATCACTTCGGATTTAGAAGAAAGCATTCGACCATTGATCAAGTGCATAGGATAACCGACGTAATTGAGAGAGCTCTTGAAGAAAAGAAAATCTGTTCAACGGTCTTTTTGGATGTGTCGCAAGCGTTTGACAAGGTGTGGCACGAAGGCCTCAAATTCAAATTAAGAGAAGTTCTGCCTGAAGGACTTTATAATATTCTAAACGAATATCTAGAAAACAGACTTTTTCGTGTAAGACACGGAAATGAATATTCTAATTTCAAAGAAATAGTGGCTGGGGTACCACAAGGTAGTGTTTTAGGTCCAATTCTGTACCTTCTCTTTACACGTGATATACCTCAAACAGAAGACACTATCGTAGCAACGTTTGCTGATGATTCTGCAATACTAGCAGTAGGCAAAACGATTAACGAAGCTACGATTAAATTACAAAATGCTCTTAATAATGTTAATGAGTGGACAAAAACATGGCGAATAGCGCTCAATGAACAAAAGTCAGTCCACGTGGACTTTACGTATAAAAAAATAAATAGATTGCCCGTCTTTCTTAATACCGGTCGTGTACCATTTGCGAATGAGGCAAAATATCTGGGAATGACTCTAGACGCGAAATTAAAATGGAAGCCGCACGTAAAAAAGAAATGCGAAGAATTAAAAAGTAAATTAAGAGATATGAACTGGCTACTCGGTAAATATTCCAAGCTTAGTATTGATAATAAGTTGATTTTATACAGGCAGGTACTTAAACCTGTCTGGACTTACGGTATACAACTCTGGGGTTGTACCTGCGAGACAAATTTAAATATCTTACAAACGTTTGAAAATAAATTGCTTAGGTCATTTGTAAATGCGCCATGGTATATAAGAAACGAAGATCTTCACAGGGATCTCGGGATTCCTACGGTTCGAGACGAAATTGAGAGTTTCGCGCGAAAACATAGAAATCGGCTATTAGATCACGCTAATCCAACGATTATTGACATTCTTGACGAGTCGAATTTAGTACGCCGTCTGCAAAGAACAAAACCTTCCGACTTGGTGCGGTGAACACAAAACCGCTTTAAAATCGCGGAATAAGCAGAAACTTTCACCGGAAAGTTACCTGCAACACGTTACTTAACTTCGTTAAAAATAAATTGCTAGATAAGTTTCAACTTAGTTGCAATCGGGAAGTGAAGGTGGTTTTAGTGTAGTAAGAATCTCACACTTCTATGAGCACGCATTTTCCGGTCCTCATAGAGCCTGATGCAGGTTTTGCACCTACCCACGGAAAAAAAAAAAAAAAAAAAAAAAAAAAAACTATTTTTATGATTTAAAATCTCTGTACACTTTTCTAGAGCTCGGCAAAATGACGGAAGCATCTCAATTGTTTTTTTATTTTTTTTTTTAATCTGGCTTCCTTTGGGCGCCCCAGCCTTCAGCCGTGTAACTGCACTGCGACCCTGGGGCAATGCATTTGTGTTTGTGTAACTCACTCATTGAGAGTTTCGCACGAAAACATAGAAATCGGCTATTAAATCACGCTAATCCAACGATTATTGACATTCTTGACGAGTCGAATTTAGTACGCCGTCTGCAAAGAACAAAACCTTCCGACTTGGTGCGGTGAACACAAAACCGCTTTAAAATCGCGGAATAAGCAGAAACTTTCACCGGAAAGTTACCTGCAACACGTTACTTAACTTCGTTAAAAATAAATTGCTAGATAAGTTTCAACTTAGTTGCAATCGGGAAGTGAAGGTGGTTTTAGTGTAGTAAGAATCTCACACTTCTATGAGCACGCGTTTTCCGGTCCTCATAGAGCCTGATGCAGGTTTTGCACCTACCCACGGAAAAAAAAAAAAAAAAAAAAAAAAAACTATTTTTATGATTTAAAATCTCTGTACACTTTTCTAGAGCTCGGCAAAATGACGGAAGCATCTCAATTGTTTTTTATTTTTTTTTTAAATCTGGCTTCCTTTGGGCGCCCCAGCCTTCAGCCGTGTAACTGCACTGCGACCCTGGGGCAATGCATTTGTGTTTGTGTAACTCACACTATTTTGAAAAATGCTTCACTGTTTCCACGATATGCCAGTTCCTTTACTTCTTCTTCTTTGGCTCTAACTTAAATTTTGCTTGTGTGTGTGTACACTTCAGGTAGGTATATTTATTTAATTTTTGTCGATTTTGGCAAGAATTTTCGTTTTTGGGTTTTGTTTTGGTAGGTTTGAAGGAAAAATTTGTTCTTTCGAGGATTTCTCTTTTTTTCACGTTTGGGGGTGGATGTTGAGAATATATGACTGTTCTGAAGCAATGGTAGACTTGGTGGCGGTTGTTTCATGTATCCTTTTTTGTGCGCTTTCTTGTGTACTCTTGCATATAGGTACATTCATAAATATAATCTCGATCTTCTAGTAATGACATAAGGATTTTCGTTTTTGGTGGTTTCGAGGATTTCTATACAGCATTATGAAGGAATATTTTTTTTATTTTATGCATTTATTTATTCAGTACCGAAATAAAAAAATGTTAAGAAATACAGGTGAATAACATACCTTATTAATTGTTTAATTGCAAAAATAAACTTACCGAGTCGAGGAGTATGTTCGCAAATGATGTGTATTACATTTCTTTAAATCGAGTAAACTTATCGTAAAGTTAAAATGCTATTTTTTACATATTTAAAGCATAAATAAAGATTCATTATTTCTATACATTCATGTGTTTTTCTTAAAGTTTCTAGGGAAATGCGCCCGAAAATAGCCACATTTTCACTCTAAACGAATTTCCACTCCTCATACTTAGTAATTTATCATGTTCACTTCAATCATCATAGTTTTCTAAAAATATAATCCTTGTTATATTATCATTCATTTCATACCTTAAAAAAGAATTACTGAAGTTATAAACCATTTCCGCAGAGCTTATTCGTGATATTCCAAATACTGTATTTGTACCTAGTTTGCAAAATTTTGGATTGAGTAATTTTCAAAAATCGATATAACATCATGTGGTTAACCAAGAAATATGTCTGATACACCAAAATAACCATTAATCAAAATTATTTTTAAACACAAATTTTTAAAATCGTAGTGTTTCTCGACTTATATAGAATTTAATGCAGCGGGATCAAAATGCAAATTTGCTTGCAATTGATTAATATATTGAAACTTAACTGTGGAGCTTGTGAGCAACACACATAAACACCATCGTATATGTACGAGTATAATCAAATTTTAGTTAGGTTTTGCAAAATAGAATTTTGGAAAACTGAAATCATTTGGTGGGTGTGGTCAACAGATATGAACTATATAATTCACAGGTTGGGGGATTTATATGGCAGTTTTTGAATGTATGTAAATATCTTTATAGCCATTCCACACTATCCCACTGAGTATTAACACATGTCAAAAAAGTGGGAAGAAATCATGTATAATAGTGTGGAAACAAAATATGAAATTTCATCACACACAAATGGACAGCGCATCCGACACGATTTGACATGTGTTTATACCTGAAAATATTTAGGATTGGTTCTAAAACCATCACACATTCTTTCCCACTTGGGCGTTTGAGGTTATGGTGAAACTGATTTGTTTTGATGCAAGTGTGGAAGCAAAATATGAAAATCATTTTCATCACACAAATTTGGCAGTCGTATGAAATTCTTTCCCACTTTATTCTGACATGTGTTAATACTTTGTGGGATAATGTAGAGGCACTTTTAAGAATCCATTATCTATGCTTTCTGTTTGAAAATGTCATTTATTAAATATTTTGAGCTTATATTAAGAATCTGTATCTTCTCAAAATTCAAGTAAACTATTGATTTTCTAGGCACATGTACTCGAAGAAGTGGTATTTTCTCTATAAACCAAGTTGCACCTTTTACAATAATTTCATATTAATTTGAAATATTACTGGTTTAATAAAAAATAAAATTTTTATATTATCTTTTAGTTGATACCTACCTCATTTGTTAGAACAAAAATTACTGAAGTTATAAGCCATTTTGGCAGAGCTTGTGTATGACTTTCCAAATCTCGAATTTTATCGATACTTCTTGTGAGCAATAATGTACAGCAATGTCTTATATATATGAAAACTTTTCTTAGAACTTTCTGAAAAAGTTCAATATATACATTATACATAATTCTATTAATATTTCCGTTTGACCCTGCTTGTTTCACACATATTCGGTTTCATTCGGTTCGGTCTCTGTTCGGTTCATTTTCGGTCGGACCTGATAAGTGTGAACCGATGAAAACGGCAAGAATAAAAACCTAATAGAAACCGAATAGCACCGAACGTCCCCTCGACACGAATCGGTTTCATTCGGTTTCAAGGGCACACAAACTTATCGTAGCGTTCACAAATATTCGGTCGCATCAGGTTTTTTTTGTTAATTTTTATTTGGAATTAACAACTATAGTGCTGAAGTATGTTGAAATTTTTGGAATTAAAAATTGATATATTTGAATGCAAACCTTATAGGAACCGTATGTGTGAAAATACAAAACTGAAACCGAACCGAATAGAGACCGAACCGAATGAAACCGAATATGTGTGAAACAAGCCTGAAGATGAGGAAATTAGACCTCGATATGCATATATATAGGCATAGACAATAAAAATGAAAATACACAATGCGTTTTATTGAACTTTTATGAAGCAAAACAAAAGGTAATATTGAATTCAATTTTAATACTTAAGCTTTTGAGCAATGCACAGCAACAACACGTTTCTTAGGACTTCATGAATAAAACAATGAAACCATCTGGTGGGGGGGGGGGGGGGGGGTTGAAATATATAACCCATAAAGTTTGCCATAAGGAGGATCAATTTAGCAGTTTTTATATTTTATGTTTTTTATTTTGAATTTTTTGGCTTAACGGATTTCGACAAATTTTTTATTTCTGCTTATGTTGATAGTGAAATTATTTCTTATGATAGGTATATCAAAATAGCAGTATGATTTAATGCCATTTCCATTTAAATTTTGAAAGTAGAGAACCTTTCTTTATTTAAATAAAAAATGATTTATTTAAATATTTGAGGCAAATTGTTAGTGCACTTCTCTACTCTAACAGATCTTTGCTTATAAAAGTTGGCATGTAGATAGAAATTCAGTTTCAATCAGTAAACAAAATTGAGAAATTATTCGTATTTTTGTTCTCAATTTGCTATCCTAGTCCGAAAAGTTCATTTCTATGTTTTTCTCGTCTTTTCTTACCTTTTTTGTTTTTTTGTAGTTTAGTTTTTTTTTGTGCATTTTTAAATATTTTTTTTTAGTTTTATTTTTTGTCGGCATTATTTTTCTGATTAATTTCAAGATTGCTAAGTGGTGCTAATTTTGTTATATTTTTAATTCAGTTAAATCGATAGTTTACATGTTCCTTTTAAATTACTGTTTGTTGAATGAGCAATTGCTTTGAACAAAAAGGTCTCAAATTTTAAAGGTATGATAATGAACATACCTTTAAAATTTGACCAGTACCAGTATGCTCATTTTCGTTTTTTCAGTTTTTTTTGTTTGGAAAATAAGCAAAAAGCAATGGTTGCTCTCATTTCAATTCAGCTGGAGTAACCATTCTTTAATTTATGCACCATTTATTTATGCAACTTTTTTTATTTTTCTTTTTTTTCATTTTTGTTACTCTTTTTTATTTTTTTACGTTTTTATTTTGTTTTATTTTTTTTTACAGTTTTAGCTTTTGAGGTTCTGAATGTTTTTATTTTATGTTTTAAGTATTTTTTTTTTTTCATTTTTTATTAATTTTAGTTCTTCAATACTGTTTCCATAGGTAGTTATACTCGTGCCTATATTTTTTTTTTTATTTTTTTTTTTGTTTTTTAAGTGTTATTTTTTTTTTAAATAATATGTAAACATTTGAGCTTCTAATGACTTTTAATTTCAACTCAAATTTGTATTCTATAAAAACGATAAATTCGATGAAATTTTATTCTTATATCATTTATATTTTTATAAAAGTTGTAATAGTTCCAATGAATATGAAATTATTATATGAGGTGTAACTTGGTTTATAGAGAAAATATCAATTATTTCGAGCACATTTTCCTGAAAATCAATAGTAAGCTTGAAAATTAAGAAATAAAATGAATCTTAAACAAAATACAGAATCTTAGATTATGCTTTAAATATCCAAAATAATAGTATTTTCGAATAGAAAGAACAGAAAATGGATTTTTTGAAGATAATTTACATACATTCAAAAGCTGCTAAATTAATCCTCCACCTCCTCAGCGAATTATATAGTTCATATCTGTTGACCACACCCACCAAATGATTTCAGTTTTCCAAAATTCTATTTTGCAAAACCTAACTAAAATTTGATTATACTCGTACATATACGAGGGTGTTTATGTGTGTTGCTCACAAGCTCCACAGTTAAGTTTCAATATATTAATCAATTGCAAGCAAATTTGCATTTTGATCCCGCTGCATTAAATTCTATATAAGTCGAGAAACACTACGATTTTAAAAATTTGTGTTTAAAAATAATTTTGATTAATGGTTATTTTGGTGTATCAGACATATTTCTTGGTTAACCACATGATGTTATATCGATTTTTGAAAATTACTCAATCCAAATTTTGCAAACTAGGTACAAATACAGTATTTGGAATATCACGAATAAGCTCTGCGGAAATGGTTTATAACTTCAGTAATTCTTTTTTAAGGTATGAAATGAATGATAATATAACAAGGATTATATTTTTAGAAAACTATAATGATTGAAGTGAACATGATAAATTACTAAGTATGAGGAGTAGAAATTCGTTTAGAGTGAAAATGTGGCTATTTTCGGGCGCATTTCCCTTGAAACTTTAAGAAAAACACATGAATGTATAGAAATAATGAATCTTTATTTATGCTTTAAATATGTAAAAAATAGCATTTTAACTTTACGAAAATCGAATAAACGATTTAAAGAAATGTTATACACATCATTTGCGAACATACTCCTCGACTCGGTAAGTTTATTTTTGCAATTAAACAATTAATAAGGTATGTTATTCACCTGTATTTCCTAACATTTTTTTATTTCGGTACTGAATAAATAAATGCATAAAATAAAAAAAATATTCCTTCATAATGCTGTATAGAAATCCTCGAAACCACCAAAAACGAAAATCCTTATGTCATTACTAGAAGATCGAGATTATATTTATGAATGTACCTATATGCAAGAGTACACAAGCAAGCGCACAAAAAAGGATAAATGAAACAACCGCCACCAAGTCTACCATTGCTTCAGAACAGTCATATATTCTCAACATCCACCCCCAAACGTGAAAAAAAGAGAAATCCTCGAAAGAACAAATTTTTCCTTCAAACCTACCAAAACAAAACCCAAAAACGAAAATTCTTGCCAAGATCGACAAGAATTAAATAAATATACCTACCTGAAGTGTACACACACACAAGCAAAATTTAAGTTAGAGCTAACTATGAAGACAAAAAAACTACCACCACTGCTTCACAACATTCATTAATTGCAAAAAAAAAACAGACAAAATACCCAAAAACCAACAACAAAAACAGGTACACTTGCGATAGTGGTGAAATGAATTTCAGTTCGATGCAACTTGAAAGCTTCATATGAAGCAAAAGCTTTTCTCGCCAAGTACAAAACATGTATGAAGTGGAGGCAATCTAGGTGGAGGCAATCTCAAATCGGGTCCTTTTTCTTTATATGAAGCGGCCTGTCTTTATTATTAGTTAGTCTTTGTTTTTAGTCAGGTAAATCTACGGAAAATATAGGGCTAACCCCAGACAAATTGTAACAAAAGAAATTCATTTGCAGTTAGGTTCAATGACACATACCAAAACATATATCCAAAATTAGTCACAGTCCACCACCGGGAAATGGCTTAAATTTGAATGCATTTATGCATGTGCAAGGCGTTTTGCATACGATCATAGACTAACTAATAATAAAGACAGGCCGCTTCATATAAAGAAAAAGGACCCGATTTGAGATTGCCTCCACTTAGATTGCCTCCACCTCTCATACATGTTTTGTACTTGGCGAGAAAAGCTTTTGCTGTATGAAGCTTTCAAGTTGCATCGAACTGAAACTCATTTCACCACTATCGCAAGTGTACCTGTTTTTGTTGTTGGTTTTGGGTATTTTGTCTGTTTTTTTTTGTTGCAATTAATGAAGGTTGTGTGGTGGTAGTTTTTTTTGTCTTCATAGTTTGCTCTAACTTAAATTTTGCTTGTGTGTGTGTACACTTCTTCAGGTATATTTATTTCATTCTTGTCGATCTTGGCAAGAATTTTCGTTTTTGAAGGAAAAATTTGTTCTTTAGAGGACTTATCTGTTTTCACGTTTGGGGTGGATGTGGAGACTATATGAGTGTTCTGAAGCAATGGTAGACTTGGTGGCGGTTGTTTGTGTTTGCAATTTTTTGCTCTCATTTATCCTTTTTTGTGCGCTTGCTTGTGTACTCTTGCATACATTCATATAATCTCGATCTTCTAATAATGACATTAGAATTATCGTTTTTGGTGGTTTCGAGGACTTCTATACAGCATAAAAATAATATGTAGGTAGGTGGTATGAAGGAATATTTTGTTTATTTTATATCTTATTTATTTATTTATTCAGTACCGAAATAAAAAAATGTTAAGAAATACAGGTGAATAACATACCTTATTTGTTTAGTTGCAAAAATAAACCTACCGAGTCAAGGAGTATGTTCGCAAATTATGTGTATAACATTCCTTTAAATCGAGTAAACTAATTGCAAAGTTAAAATGCTATTTTTTGCATATTTAAAGCATAAATAAAGATTCATTATTTCTAAACATTCATGTTTTTTTCTATTAATTTTCAAGGCAAAGGCGCCCGAAAATAGCGATATTTTCACTCTAAACGAATTTGCACCTCTCATAGTAATTTATCATGTTCACTTGAATCATTATATTTATAAACCATTTCCGGAGAGCTTATTCGTGATATTTCAAATCCTGTATTTGTACCTAGTTTGCAACATTTTGGGTAGAGTAATGTTCAAAAATCGATATAAAATCTTGTGGGTAACCTAGGAATATGTCTGATACACCAAAATAACCTGTTATTAATCAAAACTACATATTATAAAATACAAATTTTTAAAATCAGTCTCAACTATTCAAACTAAATGCAAATGTAATTTTAGCACACTTTGGAAATTTAAGATTTTTTCAAATTTCTTCAGATACCTTATTTCTGAAAAATGAAGCAGTATTTCTGCACTTATAGGTATCCAATTTAATGCAGCTGGATCGACATTTCTTTGAATTCTTTGGCTTACCCTCGAAAAAGATCAAAATACGGAATTAAAAATATAAAAAAATTAAAACCACTTGGCAAATCTTGAAATTAATGAGAAAAATACTGCCGACAAAAAATTAAAACTACAAACAAAATTGTAAATCAAGAAAAAGACAACAATTATTTATCTTTAAAAGTTAAATTGTAATCAACAAAAACATTGAAAAACATAAAAATGAACTTGGATAGCAAATTGAGAGCAAAACTTCGAATCATTTTTCAATTTTTTTACTGAATTTCTATCTACATGCCAACTTTTATCAGCAAAGATCTGTTAGAGAAGTGCACTAACAATTTGCCTGAATTATTTAAATAAATAAATTTAATTACATAAAATAAAAAGTTCTCTGCTTTCAAAATTTTAATGGAAAAAGTAAATCATTCAGTTTAGAATTAAATCACACTGCTCTTTTGATATACCTATCATAAGAAATAATTTCACTATCACCATAAGCTGAAATACAAAAATTAGTCTAAATCCGTCTAGCCGATAATGGGAAAATTCAAAATAAAAAAACATAAAATATAAACAATGTCTTTTTAAAAAGTCGTATATTAACAAACAGCTTAATTGATCCTCCTTATGGCAAACTATATGGGTTATATATTTCAACCACCCCCCCCACCAGATGCTTTTATTCATGAAGTCCTAAGAATATAATAATATAATATAATATTAAAATTAGATTTACCTTTTGTTTTGCTTCATAAAAGTTCAATAAAACGCATTGTGTATTTTTATTTTTCTTGCCTTTATATGTATATCGAAGTCTAACTATGTCTTCAGGGTCAAACGGAAATATTAATAGAATAATGTATAATGTTTATATTGAACTTTTTCAGGAAGTTCTAAGAAAAGTTGTCATATGTACATATATATAAAACATTGCTGTACATTATTGCTCACAAGTATCGATAAAATTCGTGATTTGGAAAATCATTCACAAGCTCTCCGAAAATGGCTTATACATAACTTCAGTAATTCTATTTTTTCTAACAAATGAGGTATCAACTAAAAGATAATATAAAATATTAATATTTTTATAAAAATATTAATATTTCGATTGAATATGAAATTATTGTGACGCCCTATGCCCCAGCCGGGGTTACAGGACACGATGATGATGATGATGATGAAATTATTGTAAAAGGTGCAACTTGGTTAAGAGAGAAAATACCACTACTTCGAGTACATGTGCCTAGAAAATAAAAAGTTTACTTGAATTTTGAGAAGATACAGATTCTTAATATAAGCTTAAAATATCTAATAAATAACATTTTCAAACAGAAAGCATAGATAATGGATTCTTTAAGATATTTACATACATACATTCAAAAACTGCTAAATTAATCCTCCACCTCCTACCAGCGAATTATATAGTTTATATTTGTTGACCGCACCCACCAAATGATTTTATTTTTCCAAAATTCTATTTTGCAAAACCCAACTAAATTTTGAATATACATATAAATACGAGTATGTTTATATGTGTGTTGCTCACAAGCTCCACAATTAAGTTTCAATTTATTAATCAATTGCAAGCAAATTTGTATTTTGATCATTTTCGAGGTTAAGCAAACAAAAAATGTCGATCCCGCTGCATTAAATTCTATACCTATAAGTCGAGAATTGCTGCCTCGTTTTTCAGAAATTAGGTAGGTATCTGAAGAAATTTGAAAAAATCTTAAATTTTCAAAGCGTGTTAAAATTATATTTGCATTTAGTTTGAGTAGTTGAAACTTGAGAGGTTTCGAAAGTTCTCATTTCAAATACGATTTTAAAAATTTGTATTTTATAATAATTTTGATTAATAACAGGTTATTTTGGTGTATCAGACATATTTCTAGGTTAACCACCTGATGTTAATTAATTAAAATTGATGAACATTACTCAACCCAAAATTTTGCAAACTAGGTACCTACAAATACAGGATTTGGAATATCACGAATAAGCTCTCCGGAAATGGTTTATAACTTCAGTAATTCTTTTTTGAGGTATGAAATGAATGATAATATAACAAGGATTATATTTTTAAAATTATAATGATTCAAATGAACATGATAAATTACTATAAGTAGTGCAAATTCGTTTAGAGTGAAAATATGGCTATTTTGGAATGTTATACACATCTTTTGCGAACATACGACATACTTCTCAACTCGGTAAGCTTATTTTTGCAATAAAACAAATAAAGGTATGTTATTCATCTGTATTTTTTTAACATTTTTTTTATTTCGGTACTGAATAAATAAATACATAAAATAAACAAATAATCCTTCATAATGCTGTATAGAAATCCTCGAAACCACCAAAAACGAAAATTCTTATGTCATTACTAGAAGATCGAAATTATATTTATGAATGTATATGCAAAAGAACACAAGCAAGCGCACAAAAAAGGATAAATGAGAGCAAAAAATGGCAAACACAAACAACCGCCACCAAGTCTGCCATTGCTTCAGAAACCTCATATATTCTTCACATCCACCCCCAAACGTGAAAACAGAGAAATCCTCCAAAGAACAAATTTTTCCTTCAAAAACGAAAATTCTTGCCAAGATCGACAAGAATGAAATAAATATACCTACCTGAAGTGTACACACACACAAGCAAAATTTAAGTTGAGCAAACTATGAAGACAAAAAAACTACCACCACTGCTTCACAACCTTCATTAATTGCAAAAAAAAAAACAGACAAAATACAAAATACCCAAAAACCAACAACAAAAACAGGTACACTTGCGATAGTGGTGAAATGAATTTCAGTTCGATGCAACTTGAAAGCTTCATATAGAGCAAAAGCTTTTCTCGCCAAGTACAAAACATGTTTGAGGTGGAGGCAATCTAAGTGGAGGCAATCTCAAATAGGGTCCTTTTTCTTTATATGAAGTGGCCTGTCTTTATTATTAGTTAGTCTATGATACGATACAATTAATGATGAGAGAATGTAGATTGTACCAAAAATAGAAAGAAGTAACTTTAAAGTGGGGTCTTACTGCCCCCGTTTGAGTGGGAGGGGCAATTTGCAAAAAATTCACTAAAATTAGAAAAAAAACATATTAAAAAACAATTGCAACACCTATAATATCATGCTGTAGGTTTTTGTAAGGCCAGAAACACATTACTTTATTTTATTTTTAGATTAAGTTGTTTAAAAGAATAGTTTTTGAAAAATTAACCTTCAAACTCAAAATTTTGAAAACATAATTAAAAACAAATTGTTCAAACTTATTTTTTTTCAAAATTTTATGTTATTAAGTACTATTTTTATCTTTAAAATTCAATGCTTTAGTCAGTTTTTAGTCAAACGCATAAGACCAAATGGTTCAGGGACTTTTATTTTTCAAGATATAAGCAAAGACCTAAACCCACTTAGTGATACAAAATTTTACCTTCATTTTTAAAACCATATTAAAACCCAATGGCATTACGAACAATATTATGCTATAAATTTTGTAAGGCCAAAACTCCATTCTTTAATGTTTTTTTTTAAATAAAGTTTTTTACGTGAATAGTTTTTGAAAATTTGATCTTCACACTCAAAATTTTCAAAACATTGTAACGAAGTGTTACACTTTTCACTTCCGCCCACACCAAGCGTTCAACGATCCGTCACCGTCCATTGATAAATACACCCACCGCCAGCAGCATCAGCTTTCAGCACCCTTTATCAGCATAACATACGCCCGCCACCACCCATCGAATGATCAACAGCCACAGCACACAGAATACCATTGCATACACTCTGATAAGCAACAACAACTACACATTACATTCAGTGTTGCCGACGCTATACGATTTTACATTTGACCTCCTTACAATTCACACTGTCTTGTGGCACAAAAATCATGATGAGGAGGTACAAAAATCCGGAAAAGCCGAAGCTTGTTACCTCGAATTAATTTGTCACGGTAAAATTTACCGCGACAAAAATCACCCTTGATATCCACATCCTCCTCCTTCCTTTCCATTTTTTCTTTTCCCTACAGGTGCTTGTTGCAATATACTGAGAGAGAGAAAAGGGCAGCAATGGTCCATCAGCCATTGTTTCACTCTCTCAGTACCTTGAAGAAGCAAAAATCGATGTTGTCAATTTGGACACGAGAAGTGGATGGGTGATCCACTATATCATAACCGACAACCAGTTGAACAATTTGATCCGAATCACGGGCGACAGTTGGTCCCCGAAGACGAACAGCATACTGACAGACGGGTGGTCTGCTCAATCACTACTATTGCATCAGATACGTAGGTGACAGTTGGTCCCTAACGCCGAAGTTACTTCTTGGCAAAATGGCTGCTTGCCCAACATAACATTACTTATTTTTCTTGTACAAGTTGGAACGTTAATCGCTCGTCCTCATTCCCCAAAATCTGCACAAAAAGCCAACGACCTAGGTTAAATTCGCGTATTCGAACTGCCAACTGCCAACCTTCCTCCGAAATATAACAAAGGGGTAATTAACTTTTCACCAAGGTTTCACAATAGTTGTTTCATTTAGTTTTGAGGGGAAAAATGCACGCGTTGAATTAAGTTTCCTTTTTGATTTTCTGAATTTTTCTTTTCCAAAAACTTTGTTGGGGATAATAGGTGGCTGAATGCACTCATCGAATTGCCGCCCACTGGAAGTCATGCCAGAGTCCGGCGAATTCGATGATGACTTTGCATAAAGCTGGGGTTGAAGTGCGAGTAGAAAAGGCGTACGGGTTTGCAACTGCGTTGGCTCACTCACGCCAATGGGCTGAGTGTTGCTGAATGATGACGCGACCGAAACCCACGTCACTGATTGGCCGAAAGCACTGGGGCATTGGAAAAAAGAAGAGGTCGTCCAGGCATAGTGAAAGCCTGGAGGGACACTTCTTACCCATCTTTTAGATTGAGCAGAAGATTTCTGAAAAATCGAGAAGAGAAAAATTAAGAGAAGTTTAGAAAGGAAATTTAATTACGATTTTGGCGAGTTTTAGTTGTGAAAAAAAAAGGAAGAAAAAAATTGGTGAAAATTGTAAAATTATTGTGGAAAATTGGAGGAGGAAATTTGGGAGATTTATCTCGGAGGAAAGAGGGATCGGCAGTGGAAATCAGGAAAAAAAAAGCTAAGTATAGTGGTTGTATTATAATTATAGATCTGTGGTAAAATTGTATTTTCTTAATCGCTTGCTTAAGGAGTTATTTCAAACTCAAAATTTTTTTAAATCGTTGGCCTTTTGTTCCGTAAGATTTCCGATAAAGCGGAACTCGCGACCCGTTTCAGAAACCGTTTTTTTTTATTCTTTCGGGACCAAGCGTTAACGGTCCAACTTAAAAATCTTTGATTCATTGTTCTGTTATTCTAAAAGATCTTGGGTTTTACTCCTACTCGCAAGGTTTCCCAAGCAATTTCATTTTATTAAAACATTACTTCAAAAGTATAAATATCTTCTTTTTCTTTTTTTTGTTCCTCTTAAATTGCTTTCACCGTCCGATTCGCTTCAGAAGGTTTGTAATTTCCTTCAAAACAAAAAAAATTGCTGGCGCCCTTATTTTACTTTTCAGGTACTACGCCCCTGTGGCAATCAAAATCGTTGATTTAATATCAACATTAATCGAAAAATAATTAATCGTTCATTAAATTAATTGGTGAAACCCACCCCTTAATTTGAGCTAGTCGTGGTGGTAGCATCCCAAGTGCTACCTCGAAGTGCTAATTCGAACTTGTTGTGTATTTTCTTTTGGTTGACATTCGTGTAACCAAAAGTCGTGGTCTTTTCGTCGATGCCGGTCGTTTTGTTATTTCGTCGTCGTTTTGTTAATATTATTTTATTATTATTAATTTAGTCGGTTCGGTTCGGAAAAAGTGTTTTTGTTCAGTTTGTGTTGTGCTTTTTACTTTTCTTGTTTTCTTTTTTTACAGTCCAATTAAATTGGTGACTTGATATCAAGGTTCAATTAAATAGCTACCTACATATAAAATAGCTATAGAGAATATAAGATTCCAAAAGTGGTTTCCGTTCCCGTTGGTAATAGCGATATAGGTACATACATGCCAACGTACCTACATATAACAAAAATAAAACAGTGCAGTGCTGTAAGGAGTGGAATACGAGAAGTAAATTAATACGAGGATTTTGGAGTAAGTTTTATTTTTCATTTCTTTTATTCGTCGTTGTTTTAATAAAAAAAAAAGAATATTCATATATAAATATATTTGCATACATATAATTGAAACCAAATTGGTTTCATATTTCCTTTATATAAAAGATTTACGGTAAACATTTTAAACGGGGACTATATATTTTGGTTGCTTAAACTGTTGAAGTAGGTACATAAGTTTCGGTTATTTTTTTCTGTGCTATATACGTCTCTTTCGGACAACAATTTTTACTTTTTTTTCTGAATACGGTACTTTAGTTGTTTGACATTTCTTTTGGTTTCGAACTACCTACTTTGTTTTGATAATTTAAAACACGAAATTGTTTATCTACGATCAGTGTGACCATATTTTGGTGTGAACACACTTAATAATTTTTTTTTTTTTTGCTGAAATTTTTTTTTGAAGGTTTGATATTAGTTGAGCGATAAAAATAAACTTGATTTTTGTGTTACCTATTTCCTTGGTGATTTTCATCCAAACTTGTGTGAAGTTCTTCCTTGGTGATATTCTATCCGGTTTGCTTCGATAATTGTAGTTTTAATTTAAGTGAGGATTTCCAGAAGCAAGGAAGTTTTATTTGTGACATTGAGGAAAATTGAAATCGAATAATCAACCGGGTGTTGGTTTGCCGATTATATTAGTTTCGGTAGTTTTTTGAAGTCTTTTTTTTCTTTCGCTTTTATAATTGGAAGTTATCGCAGTGATTTGAAACTAGTTTTGCTTTCTTTTATTGGATATTAAATCGGCTTGACGACTTTATCAACTAGGCATTTTTGGATACACCCTAACGAAATATTTAATCATATACCAACTTAACGCGTGTTTCGAATTTTAATATTACAAATCAGCTGGGTGTTGATTTTGATAATATATTATCTAAAAAGTTATTAACTACGGTGGAGTGCTGATATACTAAAACTTCAAAACAATCAAAGCAACGTCTGTGTTTTGAAAAATTGGAAGTAAAAAAGAAATAAAATGCACGACTGGGTCGCACGTACTTGCTCTTATGTTCAAGACACTGCGAGTTTACGAAAATTGTATATACAAACATGGAAATTATGAGAGAAAAATGTAGAGAAGCATGAAATACGACACTTAAATTAGCTAAAACAACTCTTTTGACAGTTTGAGGTGAAAAAAAGTATGCCATCTTAATTCATGATGGAATATAATTGTATGGGAAAAAAATTTTAAAATCGTTGGAGCGGTTTTTTTTTAAATTAATTTTTTATATATAAAATTCTTAAAACATTCTTAAGAACAAATTTTGGTATGCAGATTTAAACTATATATTTATGTGTATATAAAAACAAAATTTGAAAAAAAATTGTCAACCTGTTTTTGAGATATCGAATTTTCAAAAAAAAAATTGAAACTTTTTTTAAAAATCCAAAAATTTTTTTTTGAAAATTTTGATATGCAATATTATTTAATCTTATCTGAAACTTGTATATAAAAAAATTCATTTAAATCCGTTAAGCTGATAACGAGAAAACTCAAAATAAAAAAATACGTTCTATGACAGGTACTACTAATAGTTGCTATGTGTAAAATTTTATAATTTTTCATGGTAGATCGTACTAATTTTAGTATATGAAAAAAGTTTAATCAAAATCCTAGGAGTCGTTTTCAAGCAAAAAAATATTTTCCTTTGCGGTTTTTTTCACTTTTGTATGGAAGGTACCGTTATTTTTTCATAAATGTAAATTTTTTTCTAAAAATATTTTAGAAAGTACTAAAAAAGTCTTAAATATCGAGTTTCAAAAAAATCTATGATGCCGTTTTCGAAATATTTGATTTTCCAAAAAAAAATTTGAAATATTTTTTTAAAAATCCAAAAAATATTTTTTCAAAAATGTTGGTACACAAAACTATTAAAATTTCTTGGAAGCTTCTGTATAAAAAAATTAATTGAAATCGGTCATACCATTTTGAAGAAAATCAAAAATTAAAAAAATGGTTCCTTGGGAGGTACCATTAATAACCATTTTTGAAAAATGGTTTTCCACCCAAAGAAAGCCTTTACTAAAATAAATTTATTGAATTTTTTTTAAGAAATGTTGTCGAGCCGTTTTTGAGAAAAATACGATTATGTAAATTTGCCAAAAAAAAATGTATGACAGGTACCGTTATTTTTGGTTCTAAAAAAAAAATGAAAAAACCGTGTCGGCAGAATCACCAAAAACCACTAAATACCAAGTTTGAAGAAAATTGATCGAGCCGTTTAGGCTGTAGACGAACAGACAGACAGACAGACAGACAGAATTTTGCCACCCACTTTTTTGGTGTTCTCTATCATCGTAATATCATGTTTGATTGTTATCTCAAATTTTTTTTTTGCACGAATCCAAAACTTGCCTTATAGTACCTATAATCGCAAGTAAAAAATCAACTGGGTGTTGATTTGGTGCTTTAATTATTAGGATTTTACTTCTATATATTTCTTTACCGAGGTGTTAGGTGAGGCTTATTGGTTTTTACTTGCGATTATAGGTACTATAAGGCAAGTTTTGGATTCGTGCAAAAAAAAAAATTTTAGATAACAATCAAATATGATATTACGATGATAGAGAACACCAAAAAAGTGGGTGGCAAAATTCTGTCTGTCTGTCTGTCTGTCTGTCTGTTCATCTACAGCCTAAACGGCTCGATCGATTTTCTTCAAACTTGGTACTTAGTGGTTTTTGGTGATTCTGCCGACACGTTTTTTTCATTTTTTTTTAGAACCAAAAATAACGGTACCTGTCATACATTTTTTTTTGGAAAATTTACATAATCGTATTTTTCTCAAAAACGGCTCGACAACTTTTCTTAAAAAAAATTCAATAAATTTATTTTAGTAAAGGCTTTCTTTGGGTGGAAAACCATTTTTCAAAAATGGTTATTAATGGTACCCCCCAAGGAACCATTTTTTTAATTTTTGATTTTCTTCAAAATGGTATGACCAATTTTAATTATTTTTTTTATACAGAAGCTTCCAACAAATGTTAATAGTTTTGTTTACCACAATTTTTGAAAAAATATTTTTTGGATTTTTAAAAAATATTTCAAAATTTTTTTTGGAAAGTCAAATATTTCGAAAACGGCATCATACATTTTTTTGAAACTCGATATTTAAGACTTTTTTAGTACTTTCTGAAATATTTTTAGAAAAAAAGTTACATTTATGAAAAAACAACGGTACCTTCCATACAAAAGTGAAAAAACCGCAAAGGAAAATATTTTTTTGCTCGAAAACGACTCCTAGGATTTTGATTAAACTTTTTTCATATACTAAAATTAGTACGATCTACCATCAAAAACTATAAAATTTTACACATAGCAACTATTAGTAGTACCTGTCATAGAACGTATTTTTTTATTTTGAGTTTTCTCGTTATCAGCGTAACGGATTTAAATGAATTTTTTTATATACAAATTTCAGATAAGATTAAATAATATTGCATACCAAAATTTTCAAAAAAAAATTTTTGGATTTTTAAAAAAAGTTTCAAATTTTTTTTTTGAAAATTCGATATCTCAAAAACGGGTTAACAATTTTTTTTCAAATTTTGTTTTTATATACACATAAATATATAGTTTAAATCTGCATACCAAAATTTGTTCTTAAAAATGTTTTAAGAATTTTATATATAAAAAATTAATTTTAAGAAAACCGCTCCAACGATTTTAAAATTTTTTTTTCCCATACAATCATATTCCATCATGAATTAAGATGGCATTCTTTTTTTTCACCTCAAACTGTCAAAAGAATTGTTTTAGCTAATTTAAGTGTCGTATTTCATGCTTCTCTACATTTTTCTCTCATAATTTCCATGTTTGTATATACAATTTTCTTAAACTCGCAGTGTCTTGAACATAAGAGCAAGTACGTGCGACCCAGTCGTGCATTTTATTTGTTTTGGTTTAATTTCGATTGAAAATTGATTAGGTGGTGTAATCATCATTTTTTTTTATTCTATTGTGGTTTCATATAAAGCAGTCAACCGGGTGTTGATTTCTTTTGCTTGATAGGTAGTTCCGTGAATAAATATTTGGACTTTAGGTTTCGTTGTTGTATTTTAGGGTTGCCATTGTTTTTTTTCCACTATTAATTTTTTTTTTTTTCGATTTGAGTTTTGTGTTTGTACTTTAACAATAATCAACTGGGTGTTGATTTTTCGTTCTTTTTTGAAATTTTGAATACTTTCCATACTGTTCTTTTTGGTACTTTTGAGCGATACTATTACATTCTTATTAGGTACTTTAACATGGATGTCAATAGATTAAACAAGGAGGAACTCGTTTATGAGTTGGTTGCCCGTGGTTTGAAAGAAGGGACAGTTGATAGCATGAGGATGACGCTCAGAGCATCGCGTACTCTGGAGCGTTCGGGCTCGATATCATCTGAGAGCCCACACTATCCTTTTTCTTTTGAAGATGATGTTAAGGCGGTTCGAGCCAAAATGTTAGAAATCAGGGACCTTTTGAAAATCCCGCCGAAGAATCCGAAATCTTCGGAATATCTTAAAGTGTTGACCAAAATTGAATGGTCTTTAGGTAGAATGGGTAGGGCGAAGGCAGAATCGACAGATGAGGTCAACGAAGTGGCAGATATAAGGGGGGAGTTGTTGTTATTGATGGCAACTCTAACTGAAGGGGGTGAAGAGGCACCTCAAGATAAAGGGAAAGACAAGGATAATACGTCGATAGCAGGCCTGGATGCGTTGCCAACTGCACATGTCGACCAACGTGCGAGTTCAGGGTTTCAACGACCGACTGAGACTTGTGTACATCAAGTTGAGGTCCGTGACCGGAACCCTGAACGTATTGAAAAATGGGATCTTAAGTTCTCTGGTGAGCGATGTGGCTCATCATTGAATGCATTTTTGGAAAGAGTAGAAGAACTTAGAGAGTCACGTGGTGTTTCGGAGGCGAGACTTTTTCAATGGGCTGTCGATCTTTTCTCTGGGAAGGCACTCCTTTGGTTTAGGGCGATTAAGGACACTATCTCAACATGGAAGGAATTGGTTACGGAGGTGAAGTTGGAGTTTTTACCCTCCAACTATGATGACCTCTTAATGGATGAGGTCAAGCGACGTACCCAAGGTAGAGATGAGTCGATGGGAATGTACATCGCACTCATGCAGACGCTTTTCAAAAGATTTTCGGAGCCTCTGAGTGAGAAAAGGAAGTTGTCCATTCTCATGAAGAATATTGCTCCGTTCTACCAGATGCAATTGGGGTTGGCTGATATTAAATCAGTTAACGAACTTGTTGCGTTAGGTAGAAGATCAGAAACGATTAGGACCAACGTTGAGGGTTTTATTCCACCTCCTACAAATAGATCCAGACAGGCTTTGGAACCTGATGTTGCCTATGTTGCTTCCGTGCAGGATGCAACAGCAGCAGTTGCAGTTGATAGACACCCACCACCTCGTAGGCCCACTCGATGCTTCAACTGCAATGGGGAAGGCCATTTTTCGAATACCTGTTCCGCTCCTAGGCGTTGTTTTGGTTGTGGGGCTACAGGAACGACACGTCGTGACTGTCGAAGATGCTCGGGAAACGGGCAACGGACTCTTGGGCCAGCAGGACAAGAGCGCCGTCGCGTTTAGACTGGTCGCCTGCTGACGACCAGCTGGCGATAAAAGTTAAACTTGGTTTCACATTAGAGACGAGAGGAGATGATAGGCGGCCATATTTAGGAATTAATATTTACGGTTTTAGGTTTTTAGGACTTTTAGATTCAGGAGCTTCCCGAACTATAATTTGTAGGGACGTTTGGAAGATATTAAAAGATTTAGGTTTAGGATTAGAGAAAGTAGTATTAGGCAGGTACAGCTAGCAGATGGTGCAGGTGTAGGAGTTTTAGGGACACTTAACTTACCGATAGTGGTGGAAGACAAATCGGTTTTGATTGAATGTTTAATAATACCCTCGCTCCCACATGCGATGATACTTGGTGCGGATTTTTGGGCACTATCGGGAATCGTCCCGGATCTTCGATCACGAATGTGGAGCTTTTCAAGCCAGGAGATGGTGGCTTCGATTAATAGCTCGTCTATAACAGAAGAGTCTGAGTTAGACGATGAGCAGAGGAGTAGGTTAAAACTTTTAATTGAAGATTTGTTTAGGGATATGCCAGAAGGGCTAGGAGTTACGAAAAGGGTAGAGCACATTATTAGAACGACTTCAGAGCCAATCAAACAAAGGTATTATCCGGTTTCACCGGCGATGCAGGTCCACATCGACAAATCCCTTAAGGAAATGTTAGATGAGGATGTGATTGAAAAATCAAACAGCCCTTGGGCTTCTCCTATAGTTTTAATTAAGAAGAAAGATGATACCTTTAGGTTCTGCGTCGATTATAGGAAATTGAATCAGGTTACGGAAAGGGACGCTTATCCGCTTCCAATAATTTCGGCGATTTTGGATAAGCTTAGGAACGCTAGGTTTCTTACATCGCTTGACATTAAGTCAGCTTATTGGCAAATCCCTATGTCTGAAGAATCTAGAAAGTTTACAGCTTTCACGGTTCCAGGTAGGGGTTTGTTCCAATTTAAACGCATGCCTTTCGGATTACACAATGCCCCTGCAACTTGGCAGAGGTTCATTGACAGCGTTTTAGGGCCAGAGTTGGAACCTTTCGTTTTCGTGTATCTGGATGATATTATTATCGTCACAGATTCTTTTGAAAAACATTTAGAGATTCTCAACGAAGTTTTAAAAAGACTTCGTGAAGCAGGTTTAAAAGTAGGGCGGGATAAATGCAACTTTTGCAGACCATCCCTTAAGTTTTTAGGTTATGTAGTTGATAGGAACGGGTTGCATGTTGATCCCGAAAAAGTTGAGAGTATGGTTAGGATACCTGCACCCAAAAATGTTAAGGAAGTTAGGAGCTTTGTAGAAACTGTTTCGTGGTACAGGCGTTTCGTACCAAACTTTGCAACAGTTGTTAGGCCTTTAACGGATCTGCTAAAAAAGAGCAAGAAATTCGTCTGGACTCAGGAATGTGAAGACTCGTTTAGGAAAGCAAAGGAATATTTGATCACGGCTCCCATTTTAACTTGTCCCGATTTTAGTCTTCCATTTGTAGTCCAAGCCGACGCGTCTGATTACGGTATCGGTGAGAAGGTAATTTGTTATTTGAGTAGGTCTTTAAATCGTAGTGAAAGGAATTATTCAACAACCGAGAAAGAGTGTTTAGGAGTTTTGTGGGCGGTTGAGAAGTTACGGCCGTACATCGAAGGAGTTCGATTCACGGTCATAACAGATCATTACTCGCTTGTTTGGTTAAGTAACCTCAAGGACCCACAAGGTAGATTAGCGCGCTGGGCAGTAAGGCTCCAGCAATTTGATTTTAAAATAGTCCACCGTAAGGGAAAAGACCATGTCGTAACGGACATGTTATCTCGAGGAGTTCCAGTAGTGTCTGGAATCTCAGATGAGGATTTAGACCCTTGGGTGGTAAAAATGATTTCGGCAGCTGAGTCGAATCCATTAGGTTATGCAGCTTGGAGAGTGGCTGACTATATAAATTTGTCAAATCGACACATATAGTCGTGCATGAAAATAACGAAGAGTGGAAGTTAGTGGTAGGCAAAAAGGATAGGTTAGGGATTTTGAAAGAGTGCCATGATAACCCATTAGCGGGACAAATGGGAGTTAGAAAAACGTTTGCGAGAGTAGGAGCTAGATATTATTGGCCAAAAATGAGAAGAGATGTTACAAATTATGTTAGGAAATGTAGTGTCTGCCAGCAAGTGGAACCAGTTAATGATAAACCAGCCGGTCTTATGACTGAAAGGATAGCAGTTTCTTCTCCGTGGGAGATGATAAGTGTGGATCTAGTAGGGCCATTACCCAAGTCCAATAGAGGATATATGTATATCCTGACTGTCGTAGATTATCTTACAAAATTTCCGTTATTGTTTGCACTAAGGTCCGCTACTGCAAAGGCAGTATGCAAAGAGTTAGAGGATAATGTTTTCTTGTTATTTGGGGTTCCAAAGGTTGTCATTTGTGACAATGGTCCTCAATTTAGGAGTAGGGAATTAAAACAGCTTTGTGAGGGATATTCAACTAAGATAAGGTTTACTCCACACTACCATCCTCAGGCTAACCCCGCGGAGAGAATAAATCAAATTATAAAAACAACGTTGAGAGCTTATGTTTCAGAGAATCACCGAGTTTGGGATTCTCAATTAGCTAAGGTAGCCTGTGCTATACGCACCTCCCAACATGAAGTATTAGGAGTTTCGCCTTATTATGCCAATTTTGGAAAAGAAATGTCTACGAGTGGTAGAGAGGAAATGGCAATTAGTGATAGTATAGATAGAAATCAAAGGACAGATTCCATCGGAGATGTAGGAGAAAGGTTTAGGAAACTTAGAGCGGACATAGCTGCTAAACTTAAAACAGCATCCAAGAAATCTGCAGAATCATACAACCTCAGGAGGAGAGATATTCAATATCTTCGAAATGATGTCGTATGGCGCAGAAATTTCGATTTGTCGAACGCGGCAAATTACTACGCAGCAAAACTGGCACCGAAGTACGTCGGGCCTTTTAGAATCCGAAAACGGTTATCTCCTTGGACGTATGTTCTCGAAGACGATAACGGAAAAGATCGTGGCACTTGGCACACTAAAGATCTTAAACCTTTTAATGGTTCTTTGGAAAATGATTAGTCCAGAAGTCCCGAGTAAAGTAAAGTAAAGTAAAGTAAAGTAAAGTAAAGTAAAGTAAAGTAAAGTAAAGTAAAGTAAAGTAAAGTAAAGTAAAGTAAAGTAAAGTAA
This sequence comes from Dasysyrphus tricinctus, assembly GCA_963921185.1. Classification (NCBI taxonomy): domain Eukaryota; kingdom Metazoa; phylum Arthropoda; class Insecta; order Diptera; family Syrphidae; genus Dasysyrphus; species Dasysyrphus tricinctus. The sequence goes on from OY992534.1 coordinate 38,181,414, forward strand.
AGTAAAGTAAAGTAAAGTAAGTAAAGTAAAGTAAAGTAAAGTAAAGTAAAGTAAAGTAAAGTAAAGTAAGTAAAGTAAAGTAAAGTAAAGTAAAGTAAGTAAAGTAAAGTAAAGTAAAGTAAAGTAAAGTAAAGTAAAGTAAAGTAAAGTAAAGTAAGTAAAGTAAAGTAAAGTAAAGTAAAGTAAAGTAAAGTAAAGTAAAGTAAAGTAAAGTAAAGTAAAGTAAAGTAAAGTAAAGTAAGTAAAGTAAGTAAAGTAAAGTAAAGTAAAGTAAAGTAAAGTAAAGTAAAGTAAAGTAAAGTAAGTAAAGTAAAGTAAAGTAAAGTAAAGTAAAGTAAAGTAAAGTAAAGTAAAGTAAAGTAAAGTAAAGTAAAGTAAGTAAAGTAAAGTAAAGTAAAGTAAAGTAAAGTAAAGTAAAGTAAAGTAAAGTAAAGTAAAGTAAAGTAAAGTAAAGTAAAGTAAAGTAAAGTAAAGTAAAGTAAAGTAAAGTAAAGTAAAGTAAAGTAAAGTAAAGTAAAGTAAAGTAAAGTAAAGTAAAAGTAAAGTAAAGTAAAGTAAGTAAAGTAAAGTAAAGTAAAGTAAAGTAAAGTAAAGTAAAGTAAAGTAAAGTAAAGTAAAGTAAAGTAAAGTAAAGTAAAGTAAAGTAAAGTAAAGTAAAGTAAAGTAAAGTAAAGTAAAGTAAAGTAAAGTAAAGTAAAGTAAAGTAAAGTAAAGTAAAGTAAAGTAAAGTAAAGTAAAGTAAAGTAAAGTAAAGTAAAGTAAAGTAAAGTAAAGTAAAGTAAGTAAAGTAAAGTAAAGTAAAGTAAAGTAAAGTAAAGTAAAGTAAAGTAAAGTAAAGTAAAGTAAAGTAAAGTAAGTAAAGTAAAGTAAAGTAAAGTAAAGTAAAGTAAAGTAAAGTAAAGTAAAGTAAAGTAAAGTAAAGTAAAGTAAAGTAAAGTAAAGTAAAGTAAGTAAAGTAAAGTAAAGTAAAGTAAAGTAAAGTAAAGTAAAGTAAAGTAAAGTAAAGTAAAGTAAAGTAAAGTAAAGTAAGTAAAGTAAAGTAAAGTAAAGTAAAGTAAGTAAAGTAAAGTAAAGTAAAGTAAGTAAAGTAAAGTAAAGTAAAGTAAAGTAAAGTAAAGTAAAGTAAAGTAAAGTAAAGTAAAGTAAAGTAAAGTAAAGTAAAGTAAGTAAAGTAAAGTAAAGTAAAGTAAAGTAAAGTAAAGTAAAGTAAAGTAAAGTAAAGTAAAGTAAAGTAAAGTAAAGTAAAGTAAAGTAAAGTAAAGTAAAGTAAGTAAAGTAAAGTAAAGTAAAGTAAGTAAAGTAAAGTAAAGTAAAGTAAAGTAAAGTAAAGTAAAGTAAAGTAAAGTAAAGTAAAGTAAAGTAAAGTAAAGTAAAGTAAAGTAAAGTAAAGTAAAGTAAGTAAAGTAAAGTAAAGTAAAGTAAAGTAAAGTAAAGTAAAGTAAAGTAAAGTAAAGTAAAGTAAAGTAAAGTAAAGTAAAGTAAAGTAAAGTAAAGTAAAGTAAAGTAAAGTAAAGTAAAGTAAAGTAAAGTAAAGTAAAGTAAAGTAAAGTAAAGTAAAGTAAAGTAAAGTAAAGTAAAGTAAAGTAAAGTAAAGTAAGTAAAGTAAAGTAAAGTAAGTAAAGTAAAGTAAAGTAAAGTAAAGTAAAGTAAAGTAAAGTAAAGTAAAGTAAAGTAAAGTAAAGTAAAGTAAAGTAAAGTAAAGTAAAGTAAAGTAAAGTAAAGTAAAGTAAAGTAAAGTAAAGTAAGTAAAGTAAAGTAAAGTAAAGTAAAGTAAAGTAAAGTAAAGTAAAGTAAAGTAAAGTAAAGTAAAGTAAAGTAAAGTAAAGTAAAGTAAAGTAAAGTAAAGTAAAGTAAAGTAAAGTAAAGTAAAGTAAAGTAAAGTAAAGTAAAGTAAAGTAAGTAAAGTAAAGTAAAGTAAAGTAAGTAAAGTAAAGTAAAGTAAAGTAAAGTAAAGTAAAGTAAAGTAAAGTAAAGTAAAGTAAAGTAAAGTAAAGTAAAGTAAAGTAAAGTAAAGTAAAGTAAAGTAAAGTAAAGTAAAGTAAAGTAAAGTAAAGTAAAGTAAAGTAAGTAAAGTAAAGTAAAGTAAAGTAAAGTAAAGTAAAGTAAAGTAAAGTAAAGTAAAGTAAAGTAAAGTAAAGTAAAGTAAAGTAAAGTAAAGTAAAGTAAAGTAAAGTAAAGTAAAGTAAAGTAAAGTAAAGTAAAGTAAAGTAAGTAAAGTAAAGTAAAGTAAAGTAAAGTAAAGTAAAGTAAAGTAAAGTAAAGTAAAGTAAAGTAAAGTAAAGTAAAGTAAAGTAAAGTAAAGTAAAGTAAAGTAAAGTAAAGTAAAGTAAGTAAAGTAAAGTAAAGTAAAGTAAAGTAAAGTAAAGTAAAGTAAGTAAAGTAAAGTAAAGTAAAGTAAAGTAAAGTAAAGTAAAGTAAAGTAAAGTAAAGTAAAGTAAAGTAAAGTAAAGTAAAGTAAAGTAAAGTAAAGTAAAGTAAGTAAAGTAAAGTAAAGTAAGTAAAGTAAAGTAAAGTAAAGTAAAGTAAAGTAAAGTAAAGTAAAGTAAAGTAAAGTAAAGTAAAGTAAAGTAAAGTAAAGTAAAGTAAAGTAAAGTAAAGTAAAGTAAAGTAAAGTAAAGTAAAGTAAAGTAAAGTAAAGTAAAGTAAAGTAAAGTAAAGTAAAGTAAAGTAAGTAAAGTAAGTAAAGTAAGTAAAGTAAAGTAAAGTAAAGTAAAGTAAGTAAAGTAAAGTAAAGTAAAGTAAAGTAAAGTAAAGTAAAGTAAAGTAAAGTAAAGTAAAGTAAAGTAAAGTAAGTAAAGTAAAGTAAAGTAAAGTAAAGTAAAGTAAAGTAAAGTAAAGTAAAGTAAAGTAAAGTAAAGTAAAGTAAAGTAAAGTAAAGTAAAGTAAAGTAAAGTAAAGTAAAGTAAAGTAAAGTAAGTAAAGTAAAGTAAAGTAAAGTAAAGTAAAGTAAAGTAAAGTAAAGTAAAGTAAGTAAAGTAAAGTAAAGTAAAGTAAAGTAAAGTAAAGTAAGTAAAGTAAAGTAAAGTAAAGTAAAGTAAAGTAAAGTAAAGTAAAGTAAAGTAAAGTAAAGTAAAGTAAAGTAAAGTAAAGTAAAGTAAAGTAAAGTAAGTAAAGTAAAGTAAAGTAAAGTAAAGTAAAGTAAAGTAAAGTAAAGTAAAGTAAAGTAAAGTAAAGTAAAGTAAAGTAAAGTAAAGTAAAGTAAAGTAAAGTAAAGTAAAGTAAAGTAAAGTAAAGTAAAGTAAAGTAAAGTAAAGTAAAGTAAAGTAAAGTAAAGTAAAGTAAAGTAAAGTAAAGTAAAGTAAGTAAAGTAAAGTAAAGTAAAGTAAAGTAAAGTAAAGTAAAGTAAAGTAAAGTAAAGTAAAGTAAAGTAAAGTAAAGTAAAGTAAAGTAAGTAAAGTAAAGTAAAGTAAAGTAAAGTAAAGTAAAGTAAAGTAAAGTAAAGTAAAGTAAAGTAAAGTAAAGTAAAGTAAAGTAAAGTAAAGTAAAGTAAAGTAAAGTAAAGTAAAGTAAAGTAAAGTAAAGTAAAGTAAAGTAAAGTAAAGTAAAGTAAGTAAAGTAAAGTAAAGTAAAGTAAAGTAAGTAAAGTTAAGTTAAGTTAAGTTAAGTTAAGTTAAGTAAGTTAAGTTAAGTTAAGTTAAGTTAAGTAAGTTAAGTTAAGTTAAGTTAAGTAAGTTAAGTTAAGTTAAGTTAAGTTAAGTTAAGTTAAGTTAAGTTAAGTAAGTTAAGTAAGTTAAGTTAAGTTAAGTTAAGTTAAGTTAAGTTAAGTTAAGTTAAGTTAAGTTAAGTTAAGTTAAGTTAGTTAAGTTAAGTTAAGTTAAGTTAAGTTAAGTTAAGTTAAGTTAAGTTAAGTTAAGTTAAGTTAAGTTAAGTTAAGTTAAGTTAAGTTAAGTTAAGTTAAGTTAAGTTAAGTTAAGTAAGTTAAGTTAAGTTAAGTTAAGTTAAGTTAAGTTAAGTTAAGTTAAGTTAAGTAGTTAAGTTAAGTTAAGTTAAGTTAAGTTAAGTTAAGTTAAGTTAAGTTAAGTTAAGTTAAGTTAAGTTAAGTTAAGTTAAGTTAAGTTAAGTTAAGTTAAGTTAAGTAAGTTAAGTTAAGTTAAGTTAAGTTAAGTTAAGTTAAGTTAAGTTAAGTTAAGTTAAGTTAAGTTAAGTTAAGTTAAGTAAGTTAAGTTAAGTTAAGTTAAGTTAAGTTAAGTTAAGTTAAGTTAAGTTAAGTTAAGTTAAGTAAGTTAAGTTAAGTTAAGTTAAGTTAAGTTAAGTTAAGTTAAGTTAAGTTAAGTTAAGTTAAGTTAAGTTAAGTTAAGTTAAGTTAAGTTAAGTTAAGTTAAGTTAAGTTAAGTTAAAGTAAAGTAAAGTAAAGTAAAGTAAAGTAAAGTAAAGTAAAGTAAAGTTAAGTTAAGTTAAGTAAAGTTAAATAAAGTAAAGTAAAGTAAAGTAAAGTAAAGTAAAGTAAAGTAAAGTAAGTAAAGTAAAGTAAAGTAAAGTAAAGTAAAGTAAAGTAAAGTAAAGTAAAGTAAAGTAAAGTAAAGTAAAGTAAAGTAAAGTAAAGTAAAGTAAAGTAAAGTAAAGTAAAGTAAAGTAAAGTAAAGTAAAGTAAAAGTAAAGTAAAGTAAAGTAAAGTAAAGTAAAGTAAAGTAAAGTAAAGTAAAGTAAAGTAAAGTAAAGTAAAGTAAAGTAAAGTAAAGTAAAGTAAAGTAAGTAAAGTAAAGTAAAGTAAAGTAAAGTAAGTAAAGTAAAGTAAAGTAAAGTAAAGTAAAGTAAAGTAAAGTAAAGTAAAGTAAAGTAAAGTAAAGTAAAGTAAAGTAAGTAAAGTAAAGTAAAGTAAAGTAAAGTAAAGTAAAGTAAAGTAAAGTAAAGTAAAGTAAGTAAAGTAAAGTAAAGTAAAGTAAAGTAAGTAAAGTAAAGTAAAGTAAAGTAAAGTAAAGTAAAGTAAAGTAAAGTAAGTAAAGTAAAGTAAGTAAACGTTAAGTTAAGTTAAGTAAGTTAAGTTAAGTTAAGTTAAGTTAAGTTAAGTTAAGTTAAGTAAGTTAAGTTAAGTTAAGTTAAGTTAAGTTAAGTTAAGTTAAGTTAAGTTAAGTTAAGTTAAGTTAAGTTAAGTTAAGTTAAGTTAAGTTAAGTTAAGTTAAGTTAAGTTAAGTTAAGTTAAGTTAAGTTAAGTTAAGTTAAGTTAAGTTAAGTTAAGTTAAGTTAAGTTAAGTTAAGTTAAGTTAAGTTAAGTTAAGTTAAGTTAAGTTAAGTTATAAGTTAAGTTAAGTTAAGTTAAGTTAAGTTAAGTTAAGTTAAGTTAAGTTAAGTTAAGTTAAGTTAAGTTAAGTTAAGTTAAGTTAAGTTAAGTTAAGTTAAGTTAAGTTAAGTTAAGTTAAGTTAAGTTAAGTTAAGTTAAGTTAAGTTAAGTTAAGTTAAGTTAAGTTAAGTTAAGTTAAGTTAAGTTAAGTTAAGTTAAGTTAAGTTAAGTTAAGTTAAGTTAAGTTAAGTTAAGTTAAGTTAAGTTAAGTTAAGTTAAGTTAAGTTAAGTTAAGTTAAGTTAAGTTAAGTTAAGTTAAGTTAAGTTAAGTTAAGTTAAGTTAAGTTAAGTTAAGTTAAGTTAAGTTAAGTTAAGTTAAGTTAAGTTAAGTTAAGTTAAGTTAAGTTAAGTTAAGTTAAGTTAAGTTAAGTTAAGTTAAGTTAAGTTAAGTTAAGTTAAGTTAAGTTAAGTTAAGTTAAGTTTAAGTTAAGTTAAGTTAAGTTAAGTTAAGTTAAGTTAAGTTAAGTTAAGTAAGTTAAGTTAAGTAGTTAAGTTAAGTTAAGTTAAGTTAAGTTAAGTTAAGTTAAGTTAAGTTAAGTTAAGTTAAGTTAAGTTAAGTTAAGTTAAGTTAAGTTAAGTTAAGTTAAGTTAAGTTAAGTTAAGTAAGTAAGTTAAGTTAAGTTAAGTAAGTAAGTAAGTTAAGTAAAGTAAAGTAAAGTAAAGTAAAGTAAAGTAAAGTAAAGTAAGTAAGTAAAGTAAAGTTAAGTAAAGTAAAGTAAAGTAAAGTAAAGTAAGTAAAGTAAAGTAAAGTAAAGTAAAGTAAAGTAAAGTAAAGTAAAGTAAAGTAAAGTAAAGTAAAGTAAAGTAAAGTAAAGTAAAGTAAAGTAAGTAAAGTAAAGTAAAGTAAAGTAAAGTAAAGTAAAGTAAAGTAAAGTAAAGTAAAGTAAAGTAAAGTAAAGTAAAGTAAAGTAAAGTAAAGTAAAGTAAGTAAAGTAAAGTAAAGTAAAGTAAGTAAAGTAAAGTAAAGTAAAGTAAAGTAAAGTAAAGTAAAGTAAAGTAAAGTAAAGTAAAGAAAGTAAAGTAAAGTAAAGTAAAGTAAAGTAAAGTAAAGTAAAGTAAAGTAAAGTAAAGTAAAGTAAAGTAAAGTAAAGTAAAGTAAAGTAAAGTAAAGTAAAGTAAAGTAAAGTAAAGTAAAGTAAAGTAAAGTAAAGTAAAGTAAAGTAAAGTAAAGTAAAGTAAAGTAAAGTAAAGTAAAGTAAAGTAAAGTAAAGTAAAGTAAAGTAAAGTAAAGTAAAGTAAAGTAAAGTAAAGTAAAGTAAAGTAAAGTAAAGTAAAGTAAAGTAAAGTAAAGTAAAGTAAAGTAAAGTAAAGTAAAGTAAAGTAAAGTAAAGTAAAGTAAAGTAAAGTAAAGTAAAGTAAAGTAAAGTAAAGTAAGTAAAGTAAAGTAAAGTAAAGTAAAGTAAAGTAAAGTAAAGTAAAGTAAAGTAAAGTAAAGTAAAGTAAAGTAAAGTAAAGTAAAGTAAAGTAAAGTAAAGTAAAGTAAAGTAAAGTAAAGTAAAGTAAAGTAAAGTAAAGTAAAGTAAAGTAAAGTAAAGTAAAGTAAAGTAAAGTAAAGTAAAGTAAAGTAAAGTAAAGTAAAGTAAAGTAAAGTAAGTAAAGTAAAGTAAAGTAAAGTAAAGTAAAGTAAAGTAAAGTAAAGTAAAGTAAAGTAAAGTAAAGTAAAGTAAAGTAAAGTAAAGTAAAGTAAAGTAAAGTAAAGTAAAGTAAAGTAAAGTAAAGTAAAGTAAAGTAAAGTAAAGTAAAGTAAAGTAAAGTAAAGTAAAGTAAAGTAAGTAAGTAAAGTAAAGTAAAGTAAAGTAAAGTAAAGTAAAGTAAAGTAAAGTAAAGTAAAGTAAAGTAAAGTAAAGTAAAGTAAAGTAAAGTAAGTAAAGTAAAGTAAAGTAAAGTAAAGTAAAGTAAAGTAAAGTAAAGTAAAGTAAAGTAAAGTAAAGTAAAGTAAAGTAAAGTAAAGTAAAGTAAAGTAAAGTAAAGTAAAGTAAAGTAAAGTAAAGTAAAGTAAAGTAAAGTAAAGTAAAGTAAAGTAAAGTAAAGTAAAGTAAAGTAAAGTAAAGTAAAGTAAAGTAAAGTAAGTAAAGTAAAGTAAAGTAAAGTAAAGTAAAGTAAGTAAAGTAAAGTAAAGTAAAGTAAAGTAAAGTAAAGTAAAGTAAAGTAAAGTAAAGTAAAGTAAAGTAAAGTAAAGTAAAGTAAAGTAAAGTAAGTAAAGTAAAGTAAAGTAAAGTAAAGTAAAGTAAAGTAAAGTAAAGTAAAGTAAAGTAAAGTAAAGTAAAGTAAGTAAAGTTAAGTAAAGTTAAGTTAAGTTAAGTTAAGTTAAGTTAAGTTAAGTTAAGTTAAGTTAAGTTAAGTTAAGTTAAGTTAAGTTAAGTTAAGTTAAGTTAAGTTAAGTTAAGTTAAGTTAAGTTAAGTTAAGTTAAGTTAAGTTAAGTTAAGTTAAGTTAAGTTAAGTTAAGTTAAGTTAAGTTAAGTTAAGTTAAGTTAAGTTAAGTTAAGTTAAGTTAAGTTAAGTTAAGTTAAGTTAAGTTAAGTTAAGTTAAGTTAAGTTAAGTTAAGTTAAGTTAAGTTAAGTTAAGTTAAGTTAAGTTAAGTTAAGTTAAGTTTAAGTTAAGTTAAGTTAAGTTAAGTTAAGTTAAGTTAAGTTAAGTTAAGTTAAGTTAAGTTAAGTTAAGTTAAGTTAAGTTAAGTTAAGTTAAGTTAAGTTAAGTTAAGTTAAGTTAAGTTAAGTTAAGTTAAGTTAAGTTAAGTTAAGTTAAGTTAAGTTAAGTTAAGTTAAGTTAAGTTAAGTTAAGTTAAGTTAAGTTAAGTTAAGTTAAGTTAAGTTAAGTTAAGTTAAGTTAAGTTAAGTTAAGTTAAGTTAAGTTAAGTTAAGTTAAGTTAAGTTAAGTTAAGTTAAGTTAAGTTAAGTTAGTTAAGTTAAGTTAAGTTAAGTTAAGTTAAGTTAAGTTAAGTTAAGTTAAGTTAAGTTAAGTTAAGTTAAGTTAAGTTAAGTTAAGTTAAGTTAAGTTAAGTTAAGTTAAGTTAAGTTAAGTTAAGTTAAGTAAGTTAAGTTAAGTTAAGTTAAGTAGTTAAGTTAAGTTAAGTAAGTTAAGTTAAGTTAAGTTAAGTTAAGTTAAGTTAAGTTAAGTTAAGTTAAGTAGTTAAGTTAAGTTAAGTAAGTTAAGTTAAGTTAAGTTAAGTTAAGTTAAGTTAAGTTAAGTAAGTAAAGTAAAGTAAAGTAAAGTAAAGTAAAGTAAAGTAAAGTAAAGTAAAGTAAGTAGTAAAGTAAGTAAAGTAAAGTAAGTAAGTAAAGTAAAGTAAAGTAAGTAAAGTAAAGTAAAGTAAAGTAAAGTAAAGTAAAGTAAAGTAAAGTAAAGTAAAGTAAAGTAAAGTAAAGTAAAGTAAAGTAAAGTAAAGTAAAGTAAAGTAAAGTAAAGTAAAGTAAAGTAAAGTAAAGTAAAGTAAAGTAAAGTAAAGTAAAGTAAAGTAAAGTAAAGTAAAGTAAAGTAAAGTAAAGTAAAGTAAAGTAAAGTAAAGTAAAGTAAAGTAAAGTAAAGTAAAGTAAGTAAAGTAAAGTAAAGTAAAGTAAAGTAAAGTAAAGTAAAGTAAAGTAAAGTAAAGTAAGTAAGTAAAGTAAAGTAAAGTAAAGTAAAGTAAAGTAAAGTAAAGTAAAGTAAAGTAAAGTAAAGTAAAGTAAAGTAAAGTAAAGTAAAGTAAAGTAAAGTAAAGTAAAGTAAAGTAAAGTAAAGTAAAGTAAAGTAAAGTAAAGTAAAGTAAAGTAAAGTAAAGTAAAGTAAAGTAAGTAAAGTAAAGTAAAGTAAAGTAAAGTAAGTAAAGTAAAGTAAAGTAAAGTAAAGAAAAGTAAAGTAAAGTAAAGTAAAGTAAAGTAAAGTAAAGTAAAGTAAAGTAAAGTAAAGTAAAGTAAAGTAAAGTAAAGTAAAGTAAAGTAAAGTAAAGTAAAGTAAAGTAAAGTAAAGTAAAGTAAAGTAAAGTAAAGTAAAGTAAAGTAAA